>CM060900.1:362176131-362226131 GCA_030762935.1 Hymenopus coronatus
TTCCGAAGCGTACACAGTTAAGAATACACAGAGCAGTCAGCAGTATAAAGAGAGGGTAATGGGGATGGGTTTGTAGGGTAAACACGCACACGTTGAGGTCTAATCTGTTCCAAAAGTAGTTCATTACATGTATTGACATTATATGAATCGTTTTAATTTATAAAGTAACATAATAAAACAAGCATTTGTTAATATTATCAGTAAATAAGAACGCCTTGCACTTTTACAAATAAAATACAAAAATTCAGGATAATAATGTGCAGCGCTTAGAACATAAATCAACCAAACTCACTCAGAATTCATTGCAGTGATTGCAAGATACATCTTTAAATTATCGAGAGAAAAGACTCTCCTTCAGTCACTCAAAATATGTTTGAACCACTCACAAGTTTGTTCAGTGTCGAACGCCAATCCTTTCGTATTTTCGACATTTTTTAACCTGCGGTCTCTTTCAGTGTCTACTGGTTTATCTATCTGCAGGAACTAAACGAGGTCAGGAAGTGAGCAATGTTAGATCGCGCAACACGTTTCGAAACGAGCTGTAAATATCCGGCCTACTCCATCACGCCACAGTTATATTCTACGTGTACCGAACCTCGCCGGTCCCCATGGCCACGCTCGCTAAGGCTTTGGTACTTCGTGGGCAGGGGATCGTGAGTTCGAGTCCCGTCTTGGGCATGGGTGTTATATGTTTGTGTAATGTGTATATGTTTGTGTAAAGGAACAGTAAAACCAGTAATCATAGAGGTGGGGGGAATGTAAACAGGGGATACAGCGCCGGAGTCCTGACCAGACTCCGAAACTGTTAAAAAGAAAACTCAATCAGGCAATTTCGTTACCCTGGACCGAGCTTTAATTATTATCAAATTTGGTCAGGATTTCACTGTAAAAGATCTGTGTTAGTCATATTACCTATAGAACATCTTTTGTATAACATTTGACACTCTAATGGTAATTCCTTTGTGAAAGCCTTCTATGATGACACTTCTATAATAAAATATATAGTTTGTTGGCTACCATGTATAAAACTGAAGTAGCATAGCGGAAAATAAGTAGACTTAATTATTAATACACTCAAAATAGTGTTTCCCAAGTATGAATCTAACGAAACTCTATACAACATAATGCATAGAGATCGGAAGTAAAAGACGAGACATACAACATTTGGCAGAAAACATAAACGCTGTGCAGGAAGGGTACGAGCAGAAGAAGCTGGACGGATTGTGAAGCCACTAGTTCCGCCTGCTAATGAAGATAGTGTATGCAGCCCTATCGAATATTTCTTCCGTGATTGTATTGAAATAAGTGTCTGCATTTCTTTCAGATATAACATAACCACACTTAAAGCCGTATGTTAGAGACAAGCACTTCTGATTCAAAATGTAGCAGCTTTCTCGGACTTTTTATAGTACATATTTATTAAGAGTATCTGACATGCTAGCTAATTTCTCATAACTCAATGTATAAATTGGCATATAGTTTCTTTTACATGTTTCTATGTTTGCATATGCACAGCTTAATTCGCAGCTACCTACTTTATAATGATGTTGTTCAACTATGCTCAAGCATTTTATGTAGTCACTTGTGATACCGATACTAGAGCTGAATATTTTATAAAATGTATCTTTTACATTCTTACTACAACTAATTGACTTGGACATTTGACACAGGTCTTTTACAGTGTAATGCCGGCCACACAGACAGTTGATGACCTATTAATTTTAGTTTCATTTACACAAAACACTATCCTCGTTGTCCCTAAGAACCTGTTTTTCTAGTTAATGTCCCTGAATTATTTCCCGAAAAAAAAAAAAAAAAACAGCACATCCCCCTCCCCTTTTACGGCCACGAATCATCAAACACATGTTTGAGACATCGTAAAACTTCTAAGAAGCACTAAGTGAATGTAAAGGATGGAAGGTGAATAAGTGCAAATATTTGTATCAGCGTTTGAGGACTAGTACATGGAAATTCGCTGTTTGTGTCTGTTGAGATCGGATACTCAAGTTCTGGATCTAATGCAGCTCTTATTACAAACTAACTAGTAGAGGTGTATCTATCTTCTTTTCCTTTCTTAGCTGTGCCAATATTGTTTTTGAGGATACGATTTATTACAATATAAATTTATCCTTCGAAAGAATTTATATCACTTACAGAGACGGGAGACGGGATCTAGCAACATCTACAGCTAAAACTTCTGATCCTCCACTATACAGCCTGATTGTTGCAATAATCAGGTGCACTGCGCGTAGAAGAAACGTAAGTGAAGAATCCAAATTTAAGCTTCTGATCCCCCGTTCTATAGCCTGATTGTTGCGTGCTGAGTGTAGGAAAAACGTGAGCGAATATTCCAGGCTAAGAATTCTGATCCCCTGTTCTACCACGTGATTCCTGTAATGGTCAAGTGAACTGCGTGTAGAAGAAACGACAGCGAAAAGTCAAAATTAAGATTATGATTTCCCGTAATGCAACCTGGTTGTTTAAATGGTCAAATGTGCTGCGTGAAGATCAGTGTTGCCAACAGTAAGGAAAGGTTCCAACTACATTTGGCGTAAAAAGAGCATAAATTGCTTTAAAAGAACTAGATTTCTATCATGCATTCTTATCTTGAAAAAGTACAGCAAAGCCACTTGCATTGAATAAAAAAAATTATATATATATATATATATATATATATATATATATATATATATAAAATAATTTACTTAAAATTTGAGGACATCTATGCAGGTCATCACCAAGAACATCCTCGTCCTCAGCATGGGGAGGAGAAGCTGTGGAAGCTAGCTGCAGCGGATGGTGATAATGCAGTAGATGTTGCTGTTTTAGATTTATATGCTTCCACTGTACCTATTATTGTAGAACCCTTGCAGGACGTTCATAATTGTGGCAGCGATGATGACCTGCAAGGGTGTTCAGTAATAACGTCCACCATTTTTGCGCGCATTCGATTCCTTGTTTTGATTCCCACCAGATTTAATTGATTGAAGATCCTTTCAACCTCAGCGTTTGGCCAAGGAAGCACTAGGCTAGATAAAGCAAAGTCTGCAAGTTCTTTAAAAGGATTTTCGCTAAGAGAATCACGGTACCTCATACCAAAAATAGGCACTATTGTTAACATTCTTCCATTGTACAATAGTCAATTTTTGCCACTGCAATTCCACTTTCGGCATTGTTTCGTTATCCAATTAAGTTGCTTCTAACAGGGAAGTTAGACATTCCTTTATTACAACAAGCTCATTTGAGACAGCAAAAAGGGACATTTTCCTCAAAATTTCAAGTTATCAGGCAATCTTTGCTGTAGCTGTTTGACGAGCAAAGAAACAACATTTACGCACCTTTCTCTGTTAGTTTTTTCTTCTTGTTCTGTTATTTTATTTATAATTTCTGAAAGTTTACTCTCACATAAATAACGCAGAAACTGCTTTGGGTCAAGGTGTTTCTCGAAATCAGCATCGAGGAATTTTCTCAGCGCTGCATAAGTAGGAATGACAATTATTTTAAGAAGAGCTTGAACAAGATCTACCAGATCATCTAATAGTTTGAATACGTCTACATCATTTGTCTCATAGTTTTCGTTAACTTTTTGAAGATCAGACAGAACTAGTTTCAAAAATAACAAATATGCTAAATTGAGCATATCATTGAGCATAGAGTAAAGCATTTCAACTAAGAAACATTTTTCACTAAGCATAACAATTTCAAAATTAGACTTTAACTCTAACCATTGATCATTATTCTGTTATCTGCAGACTGGATAGATAACCATCTCATGTCACAAGATTGGGGGGGGGGTTCAGGGGTTCATTCCCATCGTTTAGGGTGGAGAACATTTTGCAATAAAAGAGTTGCCGCGATGAAGACCGAGAAAACCAACTGTAAGTTTCTCTTCTAGAAAAACTAAATTTCTTGAAAGAGATTCTGCAGTTACTGCAAAGGTTATCAAATCGGATGGAATGGCACACGCACCTTATAACACCAAGTGTAGGATCTCCTTTTTAAGAATTTGATATATCAACTCCATTATTAATGCCCACCATTACACTAGTGTTGTCCGTTCCGATGCCTTGCAGTTTCTGCAAATCTAAATTAACTTCTTTAAACACCTCTTTAATTGCAAATACAATAGAAACTACATCACATTTTTGAAGTTCAACAAATTTTAAGGTAGGTCAAAACGCTCTTGTCAAAAGTTTTGCTGTGATATATAATGGCGATTGCTAGAAGCTTATATAGCTCCATGGCACGACAGCTCACGGGGAACCTTGGCTTACCACCCGGCCACTGCGTCCCCCTTCTCGGTCCACTACAGACGTCATGGATGGGGTGCAGTATTGGAGAGTGAGATGTGGTCAGCGCCTCGAGCCCTCCCGGCCGGTTAATGCGGTCCTCATGACCTGGAGCCGCTACTTCTCAATCAAGTAGCTCCTCAATTTTGCCCCCAGGTATCTAACGAGGCCAGGTCTCGCAGAGGGGGAAAGATCCCCACGCCTGTACTGGGGATCGAACCCAGGTCTCCCGCTCGGTAAGCAACTGCGTTACCACCACGCTAAGGAGACGACTTGCTAGAAGCTTAGTGACACCAATGTCAGTTGATTCATCCACTAAGATGCTAGGTATACACCGAATCACCTATCATTTCTCAAGTCATTTGTAAAATAGGATCCAAGAACGTTCTTGATAATAGCACTGCACTTTGTACGGTGTACTTGATCTGGCTTGCGACTACACCGTTTCAAAATCTGTTTTTGCATATTTCGCTTAAGTGATCGCATGACATTATGGCAAAATGTACGGTCACAAAAAGGGCAAGTGATGCTTCGGCACTGTTACACTCTAAAGAATCCATCACTGGTTTGAAACTAACGCATGTCTGTTTTTTGAAGGAAAATGCAGAAGCTACAGATTTGTTTTTAGGTTTCCGCATGATTTTCTAAGTCTGTTAACCGAGCTCTTATACTACAATGACACACTTTGCAGAAAACTTTTTTGTATCACCTATATTGTATTGTAAACATATACAAATATAATATTTTTCGGCCACTCTTCGATAAAAACTTCTGTGTGTATTGCAGTTTTACTTTTCCCATTTTTAGAGTTAATCACCAAATACTTTTGTCACTATTATACACCATTAACACTGGGTGAACTACACGCAGCCAATAGTTAACACATTGGACTGAGAAGAAGAAAGACGAATCACGACAATAGTTTTAGAAGTTAACAGAGTTTATTTTATCTGACAGTATAAGTAGTAACAACCACTGAGGAACAGTTACAAACAAAATTTAGAAAATAGTGTGCTGCATTCTCCTCTTGCCAGGAACACCGATGTCTGATACAGGCTGCTCGGTTCTTTTGGACGAATGATCTTTAACGAATATACAGTGAGCTAGCCTACTCTTGACAAACAGGTCAGCAAATAGTTTATGTTACAGTAACAAATAGCTCTGCTTCCTTATGATTATGTTTCGAGAATACACAGTACATTTGACTGCAAGGTGTTGTGCATTGCGGGTTTATGCCATTGCCAGTGTTTTAACAAGAGATGCTTAGTTAGTAATAAAATTACAGTATTTCAGAAGAAAAAGAAGAAGAGAGATAAATGTTGTGAATAGAATGAATACAAGAAAATTAGTTGCAAAGTGTAGTGTAAGCAGTAACTGAGGTTGAAAGTGTATAAATGTGACTGAAATCATGGGAAGTGTGATGTTTGCAGTGACTCTACTACTGTAGCACAAAGACATGAGGATAACTGACTGCCATACCTGCTTCTGTGTACCAATGCTTCAGTAAAGGTAAGTGACTCGTATCTAAGCAGTATTTAAAGAATGTCATTCGCCAAGAACTGGACCGCGCAGCTCTGTGAAGAAAGTAGGCTTTAGAGTATCTCTAGTGTATTTGCTGACTCAAGAGTTTGGGCTGTAAACAGTAAACATGAACACCTAGCAGGCACTGTACTACCCACACCTAAATGTTAAATTACAAGAATAAACAAACAGAGTGAATAATCAGAGCAAGGTCATATAACGAGGACGCAATCCAAATGATATGTTTGTATATACATTGATATAAAGAATGTGTCTAAAATCGGTGTCTAATTCGCTTCTAAAATACAACCCAAGGCCACATGATTAAAAAAAGCTAGATATCCTTAGAAAATACTAGCAACTAAAAGATGAACTTCCCAACTAGACAGTAATTCAAAAAGACCAGATATTTAGTTCTAAAGGATTCTGATCTCCCTGATTGTTGTAATGGTCACGTGTGTTGCATGTAAAAGAAACGTCAGCAATAACTCCAGACTAAAGGCTCCCGTCCCATATTTTGTAGTCCGATTGTTGTTATAGTCGCCAGTCCTGTGTAGCAAAATCAACGCCCCCAGATTTGGTATCCGATGTCAACTTCTTTCGCGTGTGAGGTTTAAGTATGGGTTTTCACTAGTTCGCGAATATAAGCATTCCATCAGGTGACATTTGTTATTTAAGGGTACTGGGAGCTCATTAGGACATTAAGGAAACTAATACATGACACTACTTTAAAGTTTCGTTACAAATGAATACTGAATAAATAGTAACTAAATTTGGGTTCATATACTTTATGCTTTTTCTGGTAATAAGATTATACATTTAATAAGCTAACGCTCGCTTAAAGCTCTACAAAAATGGCATAAATGACAGCCAGCTTGTTAAGGGCAGACTGGAAGACATTGCCCACCAATGTTAAATTTGCTAACTTCATGACCTTACTTCTCAGAAAGAAAGTGTTTAACATATGATAGTGACATTTTATAGGATATATAGGTCTTACTCTGTAACAGTACTAGCTGGTATATGTTTGTACTGGTAATGAAGAACAGTGTATCAATATTTTCTTCTTTTGCATACAAACAATTTTACTTAATATGAGTCATATGTTTTCAAGCTGGTTATTACCTAAAGTGGAAAGGCCGCGCCGTGGCCGAGTGGTTAGACCACCTGCCTCTCACCTAGGTGGCCCGGTTTTTTAACTCCCGCTTTTGCTACATATGACACCGCAGGCAATGACGCTGATGATGAAGTTTATCAGTATTTAACTTTTTAAATTAACCAACCATTTCATTAACAGCATTGCAGTTCCATAAAAACATCTAGGTGTTTATTTGATTATCCAAAATGTTATTGAGCTATATTGAATAGCTTTTGGGAACATTTATATTATAAAATATTAATTCAAGAACATTTTGTTTTAAGTTGAACCTTATAAACAAACTCTCATATATTTGAAGAAAGAAAAGCAATGCTCGTGGCTTGTAAGAGTGAAATCTCCTATATTGGACATGGACATCAATTTTTAGAATGAAATGTCTTATAAAATATGAGTTAAAAGCTACCTCTTTACTGCACAGAGTGTACAAGTAATTAAGTTTTCTCTGAAGTAGCGCAGTACTGAGTAAAAAATGGCAGATGACACATTTTTGAAAATGTATTTATAATACAAGTCATGGCCTACAACTTTATTTTATGTATAGACTTAAAGCGGATATTCCAAGTTAAAAAACTGCACCACAGTATAAAAAAAAGAAAAAAGTTTTGGTATTTTTCACCATTTAGTATCACCTTAAATCAAAATGCAGCAACTCATCTTTAATGTGCGCTTTTCTCCTATGATTTTGTTTCTATGTTCAGGATGGTTTCCCTAAATCACATAGCAAATAATTTACAATCTGAAGAAAATATTTTTTCATTATCTTTAATCTGTCGAGAATAAGAGCATAATTCAATTTGTGTTGAAAAGAATTCCAATAGTTTTTCATAAATAATTTTATTCTCACGTTTATTTAAAAAATCGACAAAAAGTAATTTAACATACATTTAGTTCCTAGCAGCGCTAATAGAAATTTGGTGTACAGGTTTTCAATACTTTTTTGGAAAAGGTGCACCTGAAGGGTGAAAAATCAGGTTGCAGGAAACTGAGAAGAAAAGCAAAGAAGGGGTGTGTTAAACGCCACTACATAAACATTGGCAATTTAAATGGTCAAATTGGTGAATAAACCAAATTATATAGCGTGCAGGGCAATTCAGAAAGTGAAAGACGATTTGGCATAACTAAATAATAACTAAAGATATAAACACAAAACTTTACCTACAAAGTTACAGAACCTTACTATATTTTTCAACGTAATTGCCATTGCTGTAAAGCTATTTATTGTCACGTATTACTGGTTTTTCAATGCAGATGTTATACTTATCTATCACCAAAGATCTGAGCCAAGATGTAATGTCACTTTGAGGTTGAATTATTATATCAAAGTTTACTTTCACCTCTTCCATAACGATTGATGAGCTTCCACGCTGGTCTTTGTCGACTATACTGGTTCTTCCTTGATTACTCGTAAATTACGCGCCATTTCTTAACTGAAAACTCGT
Organism: Hymenopus coronatus; assembly: GCA_030762935.1. Taxonomy (NCBI): domain Eukaryota; kingdom Metazoa; phylum Arthropoda; class Insecta; order Mantodea; family Hymenopodidae; genus Hymenopus; species Hymenopus coronatus. The sequence goes on from CM060900.1 coordinate 362,184,540, forward strand.
TCATTGCATTGTCACCATACAGTTGCGCTATCTGCCTATAGCATTCGAGTGACCTAACTTTTTGTGCATTAAAAAAACAGAAACGAATAAGTCCTTTAGAGGTAGAAAAGCATAACATCGGCATTAAAAAAACGGTACCACGTGACACTAAATATCTTGATAGAATGGAGATTGCGTTGAGAAATAGAGTAAGGTACTGTAACTTTGTAAATAAAGTTTTGTGTTGATAGCGTTCCTTTATTATTTAGTAATGCCAAATCGTCAGTTATTTTCTGGATTCCCTCGTATATACATACACGAATAAGGAAAACCCGGGTAAGTCTACTTTTGGTGGATAGTGAGCTTTTGGAATCAACGGATTATCCAAGTCAATTTCTAGGTTCTGGTAAAACCGGGTAAGTCATAAGCCGAATGCTGGACGAGCTACGACCATAAAACATAATGAAGTAAATAATTTTGTGGTCATGATTCTGCAGTAAGTCGACTTAGATCGGTTCATTGCGATTTACTTCATCAAGGTGGAAGCGAGTAACTGCAAATACACTGATTTATGCTGGACTTGTAATTTAGAGCCAGGAACAAAGGAGCAAATCGTCTTCCTCTGTTTTATTAACCATATTACGTCATTTCAGCAAACTTCTGAATCAACATAAAGCATAATAATTAGTACTATAATGATGGTGAGAGATATTTTTCGAGTGGAGTGACAACGTGATAACATTAAAAACTCCATGGTGCAACAGCCCGAAGACGAGCCAAGGCTTACCGCCCGACCGCTCCGTCACCAATCACTGCCAATTACAGGCGTCATGGAGGGTGCAACACTGGAGGGTGGGAATTAGTGAATGAAGATTAAGCCTGCTATTCGTCCCGCAAAAGACGGGGCAGTCCCCGTCCCACATTTTCTTGACACCGTCTTCCTAAATTAAAAACCTAACTAAAATTGTCGCCATTTCTTGTTGTGAGAAATGCTCAGTCGGCGTTTAACTTATTTCGTGTTGTCATTATTTAGCGCATTCCGTGTGACCAGTGAAGACAGTCGAAGTTTGCCTAGTCTGATATTGGCAGTTGATGTGCTGTGTTGTTATTTGCGTTAACTTAAGCTATTATGCCTATACTGAAATGCACCTTCTCTTCCAAGGGGGGAAAATCATTTCCTAAACAAAGCTTAATCATGAAGTTCACTGTAAAATTTGCAATGCGACATTTTCGATTGCACATGGTGGGAACTCGGATACTGTCCAGCATGAGAAATCAAACAATCAAACTGGCTTCTTCTGCTGCTGTTGCAACAACTTCTAAAATCATTGATTTCTTCACCAAAAAACAATGGGTAAGTTTGTTTCACACATCCTAAGAAATTCTGTTTATGCTGTTTCTATTAGATATGCATTTAGAAATGTAAACCATTGCCAGCATAAATACGCCTTTACATAAAATCAAATTTAATAATCAGGGTCGCAGAATAATTTTACATGAATTATAGTAAATTAGGTACAATATTATCGTGGACGTTGAGGGTTGATAGCTTTTTATAGTGTTTATTTTCGTTCTTACTACATAAGGCACCGCAGGCAATGGCACTGGTGGTATATGGAGTGAAGATGGAGCACTTGTGGAATGCAATGGCGGGGGAAACCGGAGAACACGGAGAAAGCCCGCCCCTACGCTGCTTTGTCTACTACAAATCCCACATACGGTCGCCTGGGATCGAACCGGAACCGCCTTAGTGAGAGGTGAATGGTCTAACCACTCGTTCACGGTGCGGCCAAGGGTGGAGTTGACAAGGCAATTTTACCTCTGTATAGCGAGATCCACACATGTAACAATAATTACAGCTTTCATTTTTACCAAGATAGAATGGGTAAATAGTAAAAGCGTAATTTATGAAATTCCAGGAAATGGGTTTGTTAGATTGGCTGCAGCTGAGGGTACATTTGCATACCATGCCGTGTGTCTAATCACAACTGCAGTTCCATGGATTGTACCTATACAATAAATGTCATTAAAACATTTATGATGTCAAGTTTAGTAGTAAACCATCAAGGCTAAAGCCATTGTTAATAATGTATTAACTCCTTGGTGCAAAAAGCTTCTTTAAAAGATCTTGTAAACTTGATATCAGTAATCACAAATCAATCAAGTTTCTTACAATATCAGCTACATATTCCATTTCAGTAAGAGGGGTGCATAACAAAATATTGGAATTATTTATTATTGGAAATATTTCAATTTTCCATTGAAAGTGAAACTTCTAATCTAATATATAAAAATGTGAGGTCGACTCTACAAGATCACTGCTTAGAATCAAAGCTTGTGTGTTTATCTGCTGACAGTACGAAGAGGGTGTTTGGTGGATTAAACAGAATTGCCGAAACAAACGTTTTTGCTGAATTACAAGCAAGCCTTGGTAGAAATTATCCTATAGAGGTGGGTGGCATTGAACATATCACCCAAAAGTGTGTGGATACAGCCACTGGGAAGCTGCCAATTGATATAGAGAATATCATTTATACAGTTTTCAAATATTTTCATATTTATATTATAAGGGTGGAATGACTCAAAGTTTGGCGGTTTTGTAAATGTCAGTTACCTTCAAGTGTTACGTTACAACAGTACAAGATGGTTGGCATTGCTTACTGCTCTTGAAAGAATTCTGAATTTATACCCTGCTCTAAAATCATGTTTCCTCTCTGAAACAGGTTGGAATCAATGGCCAACAATAAGGGATCTGAATTATGGTTACGGTTTCCTCGAAGTCAGATCAATAGTTTTGAGCCCGCCTGGGTAATGTGGTGGTAACGTGTCTGCCGCACATTCAACAGGTCGTGAGTTCGAATCTCGCTTAGGGTGAGTTACCCGGGTAAGGTTTTTTCGGGGTTTTCCCTTATCCTGAGAAGACGAAAGCCGAGTAACTTTAAGCTCCATGGGCCCCGAGATCATTTGAGCATCGTTTCACCAATTTCATTCATTGTCCGATATGACCAAGCAGGTTAAGAGACCTTAAGCTAAAAAAAAAAAAAAAAAAAAATAGTATTGAAACAAGCATTCCGGAAATCGAAAAGCAGAATGCCTGCCTTGCAGAGACAATATCTTGTTATGAATTACTCAGAACTAAGATAAAAAAAAAAACAACAGGACAGAAAAGATTTTTTTGAGTTTTCAGGTTGTCTATGTTGGAAGATTTTGTATGACTGTGATCAAGCTGCTCAAAATAGGTTGTATTTCCATGTTCATTCATTCTACAATGCAGCACTTAAATATTTGGATTCATGGGGTTAGCAGTTTTTAGATTATAATTCACTTTGTTGGACCATTTTGAAGAAAGAATTACAGTTGAACGGTATAGAATCAAGTACACCGTTGATTCAGAAAGTAAGCAAAGTGGACACTGATAGTGCACAACTGTTTAGTGAAAATTGTATTGTCAAAACAATTGCAGCTAAAAATTAAATTACTGGAACAATTCCAAGAAAGAAGTGCATAGATAATAGATTGGAATATTATAAGTGTTAAAAAAGAAAAATGCATAAATGTAAATTGCTCTGTGTATCCCGGGATCAATGCAGGAATTGAGCGCTTGTTTTCAAAAGATTAATCAGTATTTATTTTGTGATAAAACAAATATCTTAAATAGCACAATCGTTATTTCCCAAGTGTAATCTAAACATTCCACGTGCAATCATGTGCGATAAATTGTTACGTAATAAACAGCTATGTGATCAAATTCACGGTGCAAAATACAAACGAAGTTCTGATAATATGAAGGATTTGTAAGCGCACTTCCCTTAAGGTATTAATAAACATTGTACTGATGCAAAGTGTATTTAATAAATGTACTGTTCACTTCATTCTAATGTTATGCTAATACCATATTTAGAAAGTATTGATCAGTTGACCACAATCTTTTCAGGAGTCCCGTATTTTAATGAAAAACGAAAGAAATGAAAATCGGTAGGCTTAATTTAAATATAGCTCTAACCAGATAAAAACATATGTAACAATATCGCATTCAGACATGTGCAGTTTGGCGTGATATGAGTATCTTTTACCCCTATTCATTGAATCGAGGAAGAACACTGAGCAGTCAACGCATTAAACGACAATGTGCAATGTGACGAATTATCTCTCTCAGGCGTCATTCCCGGGAAACAGTTCCATCTAGTAACGAGAACAAACGCTGTTCTTGCGAGGCTTCACAATACAATGTTGGTGATCACAAGTCAGTGTTGTCAACTCTAGCGAAGAGTTGCTAGATCTGGAGTCTTTTTGAAGTAATCTGGTGACAGAATTCAATCGATAGCGATTTTTCTATTGATTTCAGATGGCATTTACAGACAATTCTGGTGAATTTCAGCTATTATTAATTGATGATGGTAATGCTTCATATTAATGCAGCAGGTGTCTCTCTCTCTCACTCTCTCTCTCACTCTCTCTCTCTCTCTCTGCCATTCTTGCTCATGTTTATGTTTCCTGGTCCTCTCAAGAGGTTAAGAGCAAATCAATTTTTAATGTAAATGCCTATACTTCAAACTCCCCATTTGTCACTGTCGGTTGCTATAAACAAACACTGACAAGCTGTAGGACTATACCCCCAAATAGCATGTAGCCTGATGCTTGAGATAATTTAAGATGTAAACCGTATATACTCACAGTATTTCATCTACGCAGTGATGAAAGCAAATATACTTCTAAAGGAAAGCAGTTACTTCTCAGCTCTCACCATGGCTGAGACCCTACGATCGCTCAATCTTTGCAGTCGACAGTGAGTACAGATATCCAAGTGAGTTATGGAAGTGAGTTGTATAATAAACATTCGGCTTTTCAGTCAATGTTTTTATAGTGCTATATTCTATGTGGTGACAGTGTTCTAAATTGTTTGAGGATTTGAATTAAATGTGTTTATTATGGGAAAACCATAATATGTACAACGTTATCAGAAAGAGTAGGAGAAACAGTATAAGTGATTAAGGTTTTTCGAATCTGATTGTAAAAGTGAACTGTATGTAAAATCTGAATATTTGAAAAAACAATTCTTGAATATCTGAAGGTACTTTGACATTGTTCTTTACTTACGGTTGATCACCTGCCAGAATTGTGCTCTAAAACTTTCCAGATAGCGAGATAGCAAAAAATGTAAAACTGCATACGACAAAATTTACGGAAATAATAGCAAATGTTCTTGCACCTCATTTAATGGTAGAGCTGGTAGCAGACATTAGTAACCGCCGTTACAGTGTAGCTATTGATGGGTCGACTGATATTTCCATCATAAAAGTATATGATATGCTACCTCAATGTTAGCTTGGGAAGGATCGTTTTCAGGATTTGAGTTTGTTGGTGCTTGCAGATGGCACCGCAGTATCAATTGCACAAGCAATCATATCCAATTTAAATGAACTAAAATTAAATACTTCAAAATTGCTATGTGTAGGAGCAGACAATACAAGCGTAAACGCTGGACTTCACAATGGTGTTTGTGAAATTCTGAAAAGAGAATTGAACCTTCCACGGTTGGTGATGATAGTGCCTTGCAGTTGGCGGTATAGCGTGTAACGGAAGAAACATTATCACAAAATGTAGTTTTCTTGGTGCAGGAGGTGTACAACTGGTTCTCTCATTGAAGTAAGATACAGAATGCATATAAATAACTCTATACAACCCTTATTATTGATGAACAACAGAAAATTCTGAAAGTATGCGATACGGAATGCATATCTATAGAGCCCACCGTTCGCCGAATTTTGCAACAATGGGATGAGCTAAAATTGCATTTTCAGTAGTCCGATCTACAGAAATGTCTACACTTCAGAAATGGTTTTTCAGTTGTATTCGGATTTAAGCAATAAGTTGTATTTGACTTATATTCTTTCCATTCTCTCTGAAGTTCAGCGAACAGCCAAAGCATTTGAAGCTTTAAATAATGATCCTACAGTTGGTTTAGATGAGTTAGTCAACATCACTATTTTTATTAGCAAGCGATAATTAATCAAGCGGCTCGAGTAGGTATTTTGGCTGAAATCACTGATACTGACAGGTAGCTTGTTCCAAATCCCTATTTAGGGTATACATTTGGATTCTGGCTGAATTAATTGAATCACATGTAGTTGAAACTGCGCGTAAATGGTATTCATAATTTACCAAGAAATTACCTACGAAGTGAAACACAGACTCCCAACCAATTTCAAAATACTACAAAAAATATACCTACTATCTGTATACAACTGTCTGAAAGGTACCATTATTGACTTGCCTGCGGGATGAGGTTACTTTTGTTCTGAATTAAGTGAAATAGACAATAAGTGGCGTAACTTAAATGTTATAAAATGGCAAAAAACTTCCAGCATAGTAGACTTCTGGTGAGAAGTATGTTTCTACAAATATACGGCAGGATCAAATCCATCTGAGAGAGTTTGCAATAGCAATTATCTCCCACATTCCAATACGGAGGTAGAAAGGGTTTTTAGTCAGTTAAACATTATAAAAACAAACTGCATTCAGAAATTCTCTCAAGATTTTAGGGAAAACTTGTTACTCATACAAACTCCCAGAAAAGTAACACCTAAAATTTGTTCAATTTCAATATCAACACGACCCGTGTAGATGCAGGGCAATCATCACGACGGAATTAACAGAGAAGAAGTTGGAAGACAACTACTGACTATGTAAGTTAATTTTAAAAAGCTTTAAACAGTGAGACATATTCTGCAAATATTGTTATGTTAACTGTGGTAGTTAATTTGATTTAGCAGCTTTCTAGCGACCTTTAATTTTGTATTTGTTGACTTTTGGCTACCATTAACTGGCGACACTGATCACAATTAAAATATAGCAGTTCATTCACAGCAGGGCTGACAACACATTTCATAATGTATTTTTTAAATTAACATTTCAAGCCAGTAAAAACAAAGATTGTAATCCCAACCTACTAGGAAGAACCAACCTGATAATATGAGTAAGTGTATCTCTGTAAAATAATATATTTGGTAATTGAATAACATGATAAATTCATTAATAATGTTTTCTAAGAAGCATAAGAATAGTATTAGCAATTATCACCAAGCCATCAAACCAAAGAACAACATAAGAAATGAATCTAAGAAGAATCTAAAGTCATATTTGCTTTTGACCTACAGCAGTGCTTACCAACAGCATACTTAACAACATTATTGTCCTTTTACAATAGCCGTCCGTGGACTTTCAATCTGATAATCCACGATTTGAAAACTAACGAGGCTACCCTCTGCATTTGGGATGAAATTGCTCGAGGTCAAGGAGGTAATAAAATAGTTTTCTGTCAGTATGCATTCATAAGAAACTTACCATTTCACATAAACTCTATTACATTTTATTCACATTGCTGTGGTGGGCTTCAATGTTCTCATATGTTGTAGAAAATAGTGCTCACATTCTAAAAATGCACAAGTTCCTTGTCAATGGACACACACACACACACACCACCACGGGATGTGATTCGGACTTGGAATAAATAGACACCGTTGAAGAGAGAAACTAACATGAGTCAGTGTAAAACACACTTAAGTTTCAAAATATCTTGTAAACGCTGACAATATAAAATGAACCTTAAAAATTATTTATTTAAATTTGATATTCTAAAGTAATACTGTTTATTAGTATTTCAACTTATAAAATAATGATTACTGTAGTGCAAAGTACTGAACAAAATTAAACATAAACAGCAAAAACGTGAAAGTTTATTATTATCATCTTAGGTATACGATGAAAAAATGGAAATGGCGTGTTATTTATGGACGCTCTTTAACTGCTGTGGTTCTCAGCGTCCCATTCTATATTGGGCGTGAAAGACCACTTAATTTTGCTCAGAGGCCTCTCTTATCAGGCTTGAGGTTCTTTTACGTGCCGTAAATCTACGACACGGGACCAACGGCTTTACTTCCCTTCCGAAGGAAGCCATGCTAAGGATTTTTACACCCGAAAAAATCCATCGTCTTCCGCCGGGTTTGAACCCGCGACCTTGGATATATGAAGCTAGCATGGTAACCATTACACCACGGAGGGCGATAGTATACGATGATCTGAAGAAGCACGTAACTCTCCGTTTTGGATTAATTTTGGCTAGAATTTTGGTAAATTTTAAATTCCTTTATGTGGTTTAATAGTATTAAAGCTGTATAACTCCATTTTCAATTATATGGGTTTGACTGTAATAAATATTATTTTTGTTGGTCTCTCCTCTAAAATTGTCTTTTGATGATGTACCTGGTTTTCCGAAATCATAAGATTTCTCTTTTTTCACATTGGAAATGAAAAACTGACTTCTTTTAGCATCTCGACCTCCCAGTGGCGTTAAAATCTATTTTTGAGAAAGTGAAAGCATTATTATTACAAAATCTGAAATCAGTCAGCCCTTTGGTCCTATATTTTAAACACAATTTACATTAGAGCAGTACACACATTAGTAGCCGTAAGCAAATACAACGATGTTATTTAACTCGTTTTTATGAAAAAGAATTAGCTGACATCGGTTGATAGAAATTAATGAAAGAAAAAATATTGTTGTGAATTCTCTGGCCAAGTCTTAGCGCAAGAGCGCTGCAACCTCGGCCTCAGATCAACAGTACACGATGGGAGATAGATTTCACTAAGCCAGAGCTCGATCAAACATCACACACATCTTACCTACTCGTCGATTTAATAAAGAAAAACGTGAACAGATAAATCATCAAATTGTTTCTAAGATCTCATCTTACATAAAGAATAAATATATCATTACTTTCCGATTTATCCCTAAGGGTGCCCTTAGTGGGGCTCTTTTGGCGCGGAATGGCATTAAATTCAGACAGGCATTTAATAGCAAAGAAGAAATAAAATGAATGGGGAAAATTGGTTCAAATGGAGTTTAAAACAAAAATCACGTGCAGAGAAAACAATTTTGACGCTTGCAAAACCACGTGGTTACCTCCCCCTATCATCCTCCCCTTCACAGTTTTCCGTTCTTCTCCCTCTTTTTGCCTTGAGGATCGCATAATCCGGATGAGGTTAGAGCTAGCCCCGCCTCCCAGATTGCGCAGACGCAATAGTCGATGCGCCATGCGTCGCCCGGCGCCGCTCTAGATGTAGCATGGCGAGGTCCAGTATTCCTCATCGCATTCAAGCGTACGGTGTGTTGTGGGGCGAAATCGCTAAGTATCCAAGTGATTTATCACTCAGCAATTTGGTTTTGTTGTTTTAGTGGAGTGACGTTTGTCACTAACCGGCCACAAGGTAAGCTACTTAATTCTGTTTTCTTAACTCTGATTCTGTTTTCAAATATCTATGTTTAACCAAAAAGTATACCTTCATATGCAGCGCTCAAATGATTTCGTCTCTCAAAATTACATTTCCGATCGGAATTATTTCAAATTAGCAATACAATACTATACTTAAAATTAAGGTTCCTGTTACCAAATTTAAAACATATTCATGTCTTTGTGTTTAGTTACTGCACAAAACCTCAAACAGTATTTACCTTACACAGACAAACAATTCATCTGCGAGTTTAAACTATAGTTTGCCGAAAAGTTAGTTTTATCCAAATCTACTGTTTTATTTAGAATTTAACAAAATAAACAAACATGAATAGACAAACTTTAACAGCCTGCCCTTCTTAATCCAGACACAAATTATAAAAGTTGTTTTATTCACCAGAATCGCGCTAATAATGCTTTGGGTTTTGCGATTCTGAGGAAAAAACTACATGCTTAAAAATCTCTCATAAAACTTGCTGATTTTACACATGAATGGTCAGCTTGAAGTATAGTTTATCTTTGATTTCATGTTAATATACATAAACAATTGCAGATGGTAAGTACAGTAGTAAAAATTAAATCTAGAGTCCCGCATTAGATTTTAGTCGCGTATTGTTTGCTATCTAGGTGATTATTACCTTCTGCTGTTTAGGATCAAAACATGCTTAGAGTCGCCAATGTTCGCGATCTATTTCCCGTTGACCCGTCACATAAACATATAGCGGATACTTGTTTGTTACATTTATTCTTAAAAATGTTCAATTGCTTGCTGTAGGCTCTAAATATGTGTGCTCTAAATGTGTGAACATTGAACACAATTCATAAAATAGGTTAGCCAAAGGAAAATAAATCTGAAAAACTCTAGGACGGTTAGAAAGTTCCCTTTGTTAATTACAAGGCGCTAAAACAATGGTTTTTACTTTAGGTTATGTGAAAAAGCAGAAGATAAATGAACAGAATTATCAAAAATCGTATGATTATTTTACCGCAGCCTTCAAATATAAAATCTTTTGAGTTAATCCAAAAATATAAACGCGGATAGGCTATTAATTACATTCATATTCTGTAAACTTCAATTTATGACTCTCCTTATCAATTTGGCCTTTAAGTTTACCGTAAAAGCTATTAAAGAAACTGAATACAAACTTATATAACAATTTACGACTTTAGTTGCTAATGAAATAACTTCCTCTGTATTTTATCAAACAATAATTATTTTCATTTAGTTCATTTCTTCGCCTACTTTATACTATCATACAGAAATGAAAGTAGATGGATGCTCAATTGTAGGCATTGCGATGTTCCTTTTCTTCTTCCTTAATGTAAGCATTTGGTAACAAAGAAGTAGTTTTACCCATTATATGGGGTATTATTAGGTAGTGTTGCTGTATTTTAATTACACACAACAGAAACTAAAAGTGTTTAAGCAAATCAACTTGGGAACTAATGTGGTTTTGCTGCCAACACAGGACTTTGTTTCACATGACAATATATACTCTACGGGAAATTTAATTTCATGTTATGTTAAGTGCCGTAGGAGATATTTTGGCCAAACTTTTGCGGTTTTGTTGCCAATAAATACATTTTTGATGCAGTTTGGGACAGTATGTTTTTCATTTCTCAGTGCATGTAATGAAGAGAGGAACATTTATATTTTTCTTTGATCTTTAACCAAAGATTTAAGCATTTAAGGTGCATGAAATAGTTTATTTTTATTTTGTGCTTATTATACCTTAGTTTTATGCTTAGAATGTTTATATTTATTTATATATTATTTCGGTGCACAACTGAAAACTCAATCATATTACATTTTAAGCTGAATAATCTTACAAAGTTATTGAAAGAGCCTCTTTTGAAACTGCTGTCGTAGATCAAACTGCTAATTTAAAACTAGAACCACAACGTTTGTTACACAATGATATTCCTAATAAACATCTAAATATTTTCTGCATTAACCATTTTTTTTCGAAGTGTGAGAAATATGTGATTGCAAATCAAAACTGATAACATTATTGCAGAATCACTCAAATGTATCAAGCACTGAAACTAACTGCCAGAGCTGAACCATTGTATTTTATGAACGCTAATTGAGTTTTCCATTATGTTATTGAGAGTACAGAAATCAATGTTTATGTGAAATTTGAGTTTAAATTTTCTGGGCAAAGGAATCTTACTATAGTAACGAAGTATATACTTTCAGAAAACGTCATGGTTTTAATTAATCGCATGTCTAATAGCTAAGCAATTGTGTGGCTTAACATTATTTTAGATTTTATGCGTTTAACAATTTACGTGCATATTTCTTACACTTAGCAGTTAGTTTGGATTTCACAAACCAACGGCCATAATACCTGAATGACTGCTATCCATTAAACAATTACGGTGGGTGAAATTTATCAGAATATAGAACAATAAAATATAGAGTATTCATCAACCTTTAGGTAGAGTCATGTGTTCTAGTGAAATTTCAAATGTCTATATTTTTGCATAGATTTTTCTGAAAGTTTTGCTGTGATGGCCTTATTTTGTTAACTGAATGCCAACTTTCATTTCAATTGGATAAATACCTTTGAAGATGTAAATTATTTCATACATTTCATTATGTAAATATGTTGCATAATCAAAATGTCCCACGCGTCTCAAAATTTGAGAAAATTATTTGGTATTTTCTGAATTGGAGCTTCGGACCACACGAAATAACTTTATAGAGGGATTATTCAATAATTTTAAATACTGAATTTATATACATATATATAAAGTTAAAATTTTTAATCTGTAATATTAATCTCTTTCATACAAATATTTTTGAGCAATTACTGTTGGTGTTAGGATTATTTTACCCCTTATAATATTGCAATAGATGATACTTGTGCACATACTGGAATATTCTAGTTGTATTTAATACAAAACCGACACCCGAGGAACATTGTGAAAGCGTGAAAAAGTTTTAGAAAAGCGCTCTTCAATGAAATAGTATGCTATGAAACCATTGTGTTGCATAATATTTAATTGGTGCCTTGCCCGAAGAAAGAAGAGGACAGTTAAACAAACGTTGATCTTCTATAGATGCCCAAAGCTTCCTTCAACTGTTGTAATAAAAAGCCAATTTAGATTTCTTTTGACCGATTGTAGTAAACATTTCACTCCCAGTTCCCCTTAAAATAGTATTACATGATCACGCTATTCTTAGATGTGCTTCTATTTTAGTGTAAGTGCTTAATTGCAGTTCGTACTTTTCATAGTAAAGATTCGATATTTTTCATTTTTACGGATATGTTTTTGTGATTACTATTTTCATACATTTGTGCCTAGAGTGAACCAAGGGATTTATTGAATAAGATAAATTTCAAACGATGCTATCTGAATGAAAATGAAACACTCTATACCAAATTACAGAGAACAATGATTATACTCCCAAAACTAATAAAGCAACCTCGTGTTCCACTTGTTTATAAATTTGTGTAGTAGTTTTACATTTTTGGCACAGAATCTGCTGTTGTGATAATCGCTTTAGAAGGGAACACACGTTACCGACGCTTATATGTAAATCATTTTTAATTTTCCATGTATAGTGAGTAAGGGAAGTATTGTATATCATCCAAAATTTTGATCTGAAGATTTCACAGCAAATGCATGCTTTGAGGGACCCTGAACAAAAAAGCATTTCAAGAAAAAGGTCTCTCCGTAAACTGCATAGCACAAAACGTAAAGTTGGTTAAAAACGAAACTGGTACAGACCTAAGTATTTCAAAGAAAATGTCCTAGTCTTAACTACATTTTAAGCGGAAAATTTCGAAAACTTTGAATTTTCTAAAAAAAAAAAAAAGTGTAACGATTTCCATTAAAATGCCATAAGTTTAGTATATTTTCATGACAGATGGGATGTATGTATGTATGTGATGATTATTCTGGGACTAGCCTCTGAATTCCTCTTCATTCTGAATGACTTGTAAATAAGTGGTAAATCGTAACAGACTATCAAAAATTTACTGCACAAAACATATGCATATTGCTTAAGTAAATTAATTATGTAAAATATTTTTTTGTGAAGTAAGTCATTTCCGAGAAGTTCCTTGTTATTGGTTTGAACTCTCAAACATTTATATTTTATCAAATGAAAAGCTATTATTAGATTTTTTCGTTCTTTTTTTGTTTTTGTTTTTATTTGTTGGCGAAGCGTAGATAACGTAATTTCAAAGCTTCAACTTATGATCCGCTTTTAAAAGATTTGACTATCACTTAATTCTCGTAATATCGTTTTAGCTACAAGGAAATATGAATTAAAACATTTCTGCAGTTGTTTATCTCAATTAACAGCAAGTACATGGAAGAATGTGGATTTCAAATAAGTGAGTAGAGAAGGTTTTGTGTGCAACACATCATTTTTTGTATCATGTGAAACAATGTATTTTCGTACACAGCGTAAGCTATAGACCTTTCCAAATATTGTCGAACGTTTTGGTTTTCAGAAGTATATGAAGCCGTTCAAAGCGGAATGTGCAAAGTGTTATTTATTCATTTTTCCATTCTTTATATATTCGTAAGCTCTTTACCTCTTACATTATTTCTACAGATGTTTGATCCAATGCGTAACATGAATAAAACTAGAAATACTACTACTACTACCGGTTTACTTTGCAGAGGTTTGAAAGCATAGCCTGCTATTCTAAGAGGCTAACCTTCAAATATGTAAACATTAATGAGAAATATTATTTGAAATTGCATGCTGTTCAGACCCCTCACTCTGTGCTATGTTGGATCACGTTAGTCGCATTAACTAGGAGATAAATGAAGCCTCCATTAATCTAAAAACCAATAACAAAATCTCTGAAATTCACAGTTTTGCATATTTGTTCTTGTCCAAAAAAACCAAAACTAGATAAACGTGTCAAAATATTGTTTTACTGCATAAACCGTTGTGGCCTAAAACAAAATGAGCTTAAAGACTTTAATATTTTATGACAAGTATTTCAAATCCATGCATACATTAATTATTTATAAATCCCTTGTCAACCGCTATCGTTGTGATTTTGATGATGGCTTTTGTTGAAAACTTAAACGGAACGTTGAAAGAAGAATATTTCCATTTACATCAACCACATTAGAACATAAATAGCTATAAATAATGTATATAATACTAAACGGTCATATATAAAATATCACACATTTTATAAAAAGTATAGCATTCTCTAGGGAAAAATACATTTCCACATTAAAAAGTGATCTGATGTGTTCCATTCATATGACCATATTTAACTCTTTTGTAAAAAAAAACTTTTACGAAGTATTATTATTCTCTCTACTTCATGCTAGTCGAGATAAACATTAGCAGAATGGTGTTATTACTTAGTTACTTATAAGTAGAGGGGAACGAAGGGAATACACTAAACGATGGTCAAACCATTTAAAATGTTTCGCTATGCATATTGCAGTGAAATTAGCCTCTCTTTGCGTGGCCAGGGGTAAAGCAAAAGAAACTTGAATGATTTGCTGTTTGAGAAAGGTATACGTATTTTAAAATTGAAACCAATAGCAAGGAAATCTCGAAAATGGTTAAACCTAGAAAAAAATATATTACAAACTGAGTGTTTTTACAAGATCTACATTTTTTGTATTGTAAGTTACTTGTCCATCTCATACGGTATATCAGTTATACAAAAGTCATCCTGAATGCAGAGGTCTTTTGAGGCTATTCACAGAAATATACATTTCATTTGTGATGAAAGTATCTTAAACATATGGTATTTTAATAAAAACTGTCAGAGCCAGTTTTTGAGAAAATAAAAACCTTAAAAAAAAATTGGGATGGGAGGCTTTTCCTAAAATTTTCTTGTAGCATCTTTGGAAGATGCTTAACTTAAATACCAAGTTTGATATTTAACGATCTTTTTGTTTTTGAGCCATGATGTCCACAGACACACACGTACAGACAGACAGGCTCATTACAGATACACATGGACCTTTTCCAAAAAAAATACTTTTTTCATTTTGTACTCATGGGGCCTCAAGTCTTATTTCCGGCGTTATCTCGGGATCAACATTTTCGGTGGTATACAATACCTTAAGTTTCTACTATACGTCGTACATACGTGCTAGAGAAAATAATCATTATAGTATTCTCTAGGGAAACATGCATTTCCTCATTTAAAAAAAAATGTGATGTTTCATTCACATGGCTTTCTCTACCTTTTCTGCACACTTACTTCTTACAAAGTATTATTCTTCTCACTACTTCATGCTAATCGAGATAAACTTAGCAGAATAGACTTATTGCTTAGTTACTTACAAGTAGAAGGGAATATGCTAAGCTAGAGACAGTGAAATCTCTTAAAAGCTCGGCTTACCGTTATGCAAAAAGTCATTCAGAATGAAGAGGGTTTCAGAGGCTATATTACAGGAAATTCAAGGGATTATCTAATTTCTCATGTAAATATCTTTAGCATACGGTATTTTTTATTAAAAACATTAGTCATTTTGAGAAAATCAAAATTCTCGAAAATGTTTTCATGTAAAGGGTAGTTTGAAGTGAGGGAATGATTGTTATGGATTCAGGGATCCCCAAAAATGCATTTTCATGAGATCTCGGCATCACATTTTAAGGTGGAATACAATGATTTTGCTACCTACTATGAGCACCTGCTAGAGATAGTAAAAGTAAAAGAGTATAATCTTATTCAAAAAACGGAGTAGAGTATAAGCATTTCTGTGTATTTTTATACGAAGTGAAAATTTCTATTCAAGTTGCATGCAAAAATTATACCAACGATTACGCTTATATATTTATTTATTTTTAAATATTGGTAGAATCTTAACATTTGTGTGTTTATGCTTTATAAGTAGAATGTCTAACGCTGTTGTTTTCCTCTACTTTTTTGTTATTACTATTACTATTATTCCGTTGTACTTATTGGTACTTGCTCTATATTTATAATTTATTTGAGGCGTACATATGTATGTTTAACTATTTAAAAATATTATCTTTGACATTCATATGTATAATTCTGAGCAGGACGACTTTTTCCTTTGGTAAATATTTACATCTTTCAGAAGTTGGTATTCTCTGTTTATTTCTTTACCTGTTCGGTTCATCGGAGCCTTTTTTAAGGATGGTATTTTTGGCATCGTATCATATTCTCAGCTGCATAAATAATTTCTGCAAAGAATTATCCAGATTGATTGTGCCTGAGGATTAACTAATATTCTTATAACGAAACGGTTTACCATATGGGATGAAGACATTTTTCTTCAGTTGTTGTTTTATTTTAAAACAATCAAAAAGACTAAACGATTGCGTTTGCTTGTAATGCTTCACATATAATAGACTTGCTCTCAAAATCCCTCGTAAAGTTTTTACCAAGTTTGGTTCACAATAGGCCCTGTTAAACATGCTGTCTTATATTCACAGCTTTTAGAGAACTTGATTATAAAATGGTTTGTTATAACAACGTAATATTTTCCGAAATTTCAACAAATTGGTCATATTCAAGTTTCGAAGTCATCATCAAAACAGGAATTTTTATAAAATGTGTGAATAAATGAGTGACTTAAAATAACGAGTCAAAATAATAAAATTAAAATAAATAAACAATTCTTTCTGTTGTTTCTTAGTAGTTTTAAAGTAAGTTTTTTGTTAAAAAGACAGTTATAGGCCAGGTTAAGTGTTTATTCACTTTTATGTTTCAGGATATATCAAACACTTACTTTTTTACTTTATTTATATTTATAAACTATTTTTGTTTGTTTCATACGAGGATTATAGAACTCTTTACGTAAAACTATTAACGCACGGAAGTCGCGTTATTTCACTATTATTTCATTTAAAAAACTAGGCTTTATCTTGTGTATAACTCTAAGAATATAAAGATAAAACGCTCCATTCAAATTACATAGGTAACCATGCTATCGCAGTTAGTCTAAAAATTTGAACATGTTCCATTCACATGGCTTTCTCTACCCGTTCTGTAAACAAACTATACCAAAGATTACATTTTTATCTACATCATGCTAATCAAGATAAACTTTAGCAAACATTGTCGTATTGCTTCTTTCTTGTAGGTAGAATGGGAATACAGTGGGCTAAAGCGATAATCAGATTCTTTAAAAGTTGGCCGCTGAGCGAAACAACTGAAATTAGGTTCTCTTTGCAAGTCCAGGAATAAAACAAAAGAAATATGAAAGGAACTATTACTTCTCGTTTGAGAAAAGTTTAAGTAATTTAAAATTGAAACCAAGAACAAGTAATATCTTGGAAACGGTTAACTCTACAAAAACTGCGCAACATAAGTTGTGTGCTTTAACGAGATCTATACTTGTTTGCGAGGTAAATCATTTTTTTTTACACATATTGACCGTCAGGCGTAACCAAATTGGCCATCAGGGGAGAAAGACTTACTTAGATATTACAAAAACTCTGAAACACATAACACTAAGCATCCATGCCAATGGCGGGATTCGAAACCGTGATCCTTTCACGGTAACATATCAACGCCAGACACGCCAACGACCACGATTACCGTTTCTGTCTATCGCTTACGGTTCACCAGTTATAAAAATAATTCAGAATGAGGAGGACCTCAGGGACTATTCCCAAGAAAGTCAGCATATATATTTTATTTGCCATGTAAGCTTCTATAGTATGCGGTATTTTAATCAAAATCGTTAGAACCATTTTAGGAAATCGAAAGTTTCGAAAAACATTCCATGTAAAGCGTAGTGGGGGATTTTCGTGAAAATCTTCGTGTCACATCCTTGGAAAGTTTGGTATTTAACGTCTTTTCATTTTTGAGCTATGCAGTCCATAGACATACACGTGCAGAACTTTTTCTAAAATTCCTTTTTTACTCGGAAGACCCCGGTGAAATATCGCTGAATGTTTTGGCGAAATGCTGTACCTTCTCTATCTAGTGTTACATTGTATACACTACGTGCTTGAGGAAATAAAAATAAACTCTGATAACGAGAGGGTAAATCAGGTAAGCGTGTGGCGTAACATACCGCATTTTACTAGAGGTAATAGAACTGTGTTGCTTGAAAATGAGCATGGGATTGAAGGAAGAAGTTTAAACCCCTTACTGAAATGCGTCTTTGCTTCAAATGAGCCAGTTCGTTTATTCTGAACCGGATATTTTGTATGTGTCGTTCGGAAACTGTGTTCATCTTCTAGGCTCTGTGTAAATGAAATGAAATGGCGTTTTATTTAAGGACGATCTTTAACTGCTGTGGTTCTAAGCGTCCTAATCTATAACGAGCGTTAAAGATCGTTTAATTTTGCTCAGAGGCCTCTCTAACAGGCTTGAGGTTCTCTTACGTGTGGTAAATTTTTACGGCATTACTTCCCTTCCGAATGAATCCATGCTAAGAATTCTTTTACTCCCAAAAAATCCATCTTCCTCCGCCAGGTTTGAACCCGCGACTTTGGGTATATGAAGTTAGCATGGTAACCATTACACACGGAGGGCGACGTCTCTGTTTAAGTAAAACAGTCAAAAAACGTTTGATTAAACCTTAGGAATATGCACAATCCACAAGGAGTCATGTGCACATCCACTTCTATAGCTCCTTAACATGTTTATATTTTACAAAATTGTGCACCAGACCAGGGTTACTTAAACATATATTTTAGTGAAATAATTATTTATTCCACACCAGCCATGTGTAGGAGAGGAGTTGGAAAGGTAGAGTCAGACTAAACAATTCAATGCCGCAGCCGGGAACTGGACCATGGATCTTCTGGCTTCAGTCCAGTTGGTCTAACTACTGAGCTACCATTCGACACAGCATAAATTCCCCAAACTTGAGTTGCGTTTTTTTCGGTAAACTACAAGATCTCAAATTAATTTTGATATGGTGCACCCGAATGACGAATTAGGTGCTGTAAGTCCCAGAATCATAGATTAAGAAACATTAGTTGACTCATTGTGAAATAATTGTTTCTTCCACATACATGTCTATCTTTTCGGATCCGAAGATATAGTTTTCCCAAAAGAAGATACCTTCGTTACGACGAATGACACGCCAGTAGCCACAGGAGCACTACACAATGCGCAATAGGTCCCTCTTAATAGTCAAGACTGCCACAGTTGCAGAATGAGTGAAAGTGTTTGACTAATCAGTTTTACTTTCTCTACACATACCATGTACATAGCGTATAGAAAAACTATTGTAATGTACCCAAAAATTTTATACCCAAATTTCGCTGGAAATACATTTTTTGGGTCCCCTTGAATCAAAAAAAAAAAAAAAAAAAAAAAAACTTTTGGCCAGCATGGCTCAAAAACGAAAGGACCGTTAAATACCAAACTTGGTATTTAAGTTTGGTATATTCCAAGAATGCCACAAGAAGATTTTCAAGAAAATCCCCCCACCCCAAACCACCCTTTATATGGAACATATTTCGAATGTTTTGATTTTATCAAAAATGGCTCTATCGATTTTGATTAAAATACCTTATGTTTAAGATTTTTATGACATACGAAATTTATATCTTGATTTTTTTGGCAATAGCCTCTGAAGACTTCTTCATTCTGGACGACTTTTGTATAACTCACAAACCGTAAAAGACATACGAAAACGTACTGCACAAAAAATGTAGATCCCATTAAAACACACAACTCATGTCACATATTTTTTGTTTGTAGAGTTAACCGTTTTCGAGATGCTCCGGATTATGGGTTTCAATTTTAAGCCACTTAAACTTTTCTCCAACAGGAAGACATATTTATTCTCGTTTCTCGTTTATGTATTCCTGGCAAGCAAAGTGATTGGAATTTCAATTGTTTCACATAGCGATCGGCTTTTAAAGGACGAGTCTATCGCGTGAGCTTGTGCATTTTCTTATTTCCTTTGCATTTAAAAGGAGGCTAGCAATAACATTAATTCTGCTTAAGTAGCATGGTTCAGATAACAGATTAATGTTCTCAATAAAAGGTTGTTTGTTTACCGAAGAACTAGAGGACCACATGTGAATGGAACACTTTAAACAACACTTCTTTAAACAACCGTCTCTGGTATTTATCGGTCCTGCCGGTCACCTCAAGCTTGAGGTTATTGTTCGGAATACTTGGAAGCTGGCTATGACATATGCTGTCAACGCTGTCGCTCATTTGAATTAAAACCATAAATAAACCGAGAGCGGGAATAGGTATTGTATGCCTGCCGTTGGGGAGGGGGGGTCATAGCAAATGATCGCTCCAGAAAGTATTTCTGCATAGTTTAAATGCTTCTAGTAGGTAAATTAACAGAGAAAAGGAATGGCGTATACGGTGACGCATTTGTGAAATTTGGAAAATCCGCGGTATATAAGATATTTTTTTTGAAATT
The DNA here is from genome assembly GCA_030762935.1 of Hymenopus coronatus. Taxonomy (NCBI): domain Eukaryota; kingdom Metazoa; phylum Arthropoda; class Insecta; order Mantodea; family Hymenopodidae; genus Hymenopus; species Hymenopus coronatus. Next base: position 362,205,128 of record CM060900.1, read on the forward strand.
TATATCACTTATTATACACAGTAAAAGTGATACTTACGCCATGTATAAAAATTCTACCTTGCATGGTATTCAAATAATAATTGTTATTCTCTAAGTTAGTTATGCAAGTAAAAATAAGCCACGTGATGCACTTTAAAAAATATTCACCTAAAACAGGTCCACTTTTACTGTAAATGAATTAACAAATAAATCTGTTACTTTATATTTTTTATATTAGCCCTACTTAGTGTCGAAGAATTATTCCTCTTTCGTACTCTGTCAAACTCTTGATTTTTCAAAATTTAATAATTTGTTTGTCAAAATTGTACCATTATTTTCAAAAATGAATGTAACCATTTTCTTTTATGTGCTTTTGAAAGGTGTTATGAAGATTTCGAGACAAATTAGTTAACATTGCATTGATTGGGACATTTTAAGTACGGGAAAGAGTTGGAAAAAGGTTTGCGAGTTAATGTTTACAGTTGATAGTGCCATTTAATAAGGCTGCGTGTACCCATTTATAGCTTCTAGTTAAATTTCTCCAAGTGGGATAAACTATCTATTTTCTTAAAGCTTATAATCCGTTACTTTTCTTATGAAACAAAATAAGTTTTTAATTTGTTAAAATGTTTGGTCAAATGTCATACATGCATCACCTTAATATGCCGAAAGAGCAAATAATGTTACGGCTTACATGTGATTTTTTTCAAGACGTTTCATTTCATTACTTCAATTATTTTGAACACGGCACCAATATAACGTTTTAGCGTGTGGTCTTTACAAAGTTATTTTATATACATTTAGTATAACACTTCTTTTAAGATCCGTAATTGCGGTCAATTTTGATCTCAAGGAAAAAATACAAACTGAAGAATTAGTTACTATTTTATAAAACTTCTAGATTAAAAGCTTTGTGCTTTCGATTTTTCAAAATTTTCCCCTAGTTTGAAATATATCGGTGATATTGCAGAGTATTATAATTATAAAGTATTCTATTAAACATAAAATTATTTTTAAACACTATACTTAAAGAAGTTGAGCAATAGGTGTAAATTTCAAAAGGACATAAAACTGTTAAAATGAAACTCCTGAAACGCGCAAAATGTAATAGCGTGTGATCTTTCTGTAAATTATAAATAAGGATTTCTCCTCCATAGACTTGGTAGTGGTTCGCAAAAAGAAGATATAATTCAGAGCATTTGCATATGTTTCGCTTGTTTAAAATTTTTTCGTTTAAAGTTATATTATCTAAATAGGATCTTTTAGAAAGATTGGGAATTTGGAATCAGTTCCAACAACTAAAAACAAATATTGTATGCAGATTGGGAGATCGAACCCATGCAGACCTAATTTGCATTTACACGATGACATTGATAATATACCTGGAGTACCTTGGGATTGCTGTTATTTATCTCATGCTTTATATCAGGCATTATATATATGTGTGTGTATGTGCAGAAAGCAAAAGCGCTTCTTGACCTTCACACACATTATAGAAAATCTCGTTGGAGAAGTTCAGTGTGGATGACAGGTATATATGCCCATGCATAACGTAGCCTTTTAGCAAGCAATGTCGGGCCGCGAAAGAGTAGCAAAATGGAAATTCATCATGTCAGATTGAAAGCCATATATCACGTTTGGTGTTGCTTGTTGGAAAATACTTTATGTAAATCAGACTTAAATCCTGATGAAAGGGAAAAAATCAATGAATACATAAACACTTAAATGAGCTTAACGAACAAGGAAGAAGTCAAAATATAGTAAACGTGTACGAGGGGGGGGGAAAACTTTTGCCGTGCAGTTTGAACTACAAGAGGCGCATTTTACCTCTAAAATCCCTTCAAAATAAAAACGAGAACACAGAATTCAATAAATATGTTTCCATACCTCAAAAACGAAACAAACGATTTGTCGGGAAATGATTCTGACCCTTTTGTAAATTCAATGCACAAGGATAAGACTATAATTAATATCCGTGAAGAACAATGATATTGCTAAGTATTTTTGCTACGCTAAACAATAGTATTGATCTATTTAAACATTTATCAGTTGCATAACTCAGGCAATTATGTTTCTTTGCAGCTAAAATTATAGCTGCGCTTACTTCCACAAATTTGTAAGAGCGACTGTTTTCACAAATGATTTATACAAAGTCAAAATGAGATCTTGTTTGATTGACGAACATCTGTTATCGCAACTGATAGTAGCTCTATTGGAGGTAACCCAACATTTAACCAAATAATATCAATTTTAAAGGAAAGTAATTAAAATTCAATATTGTTTATACTATTTTATTGCTGTATAATCTGTATAGTACAGAAATTAATACTTATTATTTATCTAAGAATAAGCAACCGCTACTGCATTCATTGTCTGCTAGCTTCTCAATCTATTTGGTGTTAACTGATTTTGCGGGATGCGCGTCAAATGGTGCTGATTTTGCTTATACCTGCTTTATATGCATCTTGATGAAAATAAGGTAGGCAAGCTTGACTTATCCAATTAATATGCTTAGTGTTTCCAATTGTGTCCTAAACATAAAATCATTTCCATCTAAGGCATTTCAGAGATAAACAAAATAATGCGTGGTCACTTCTGGTTCTGCTGTGCAGAGTCCCTAAACCCCAAATGTATGTATGACTGACTTAAGTCAAACTTATTATTTTGCAACGGTTTCGATTATTGCAACAAAGTAATCGTGTAATTTGTGTTATATCTATTCCAACTGGGTAATTCTGGAATCGCTGTATATTATTTTGCATTAGAACCGAATCGGAGCTTTCGAACATTTATTGTTCTTTCCTTGACAAAAGCTTACTTTTTACAGTTTATGGCCATTTTATGTGTAAAGGACTGTATTTTATTATACTGAGTTACAGTGTATCGCATTATATTGCATTTAATCGTATCAAAATTGTTAATATGCTTCCTCTATGTATATCCGTTAACTTTTATTTAATTTTTAATTTCTTATAATGTTGAGTTTGTAAAAGTGATATGTAACGAAAAACGAGTTACATAAATGATTGAAAAATGTCAAAATACCACTCTTACGGGTTTAAAAATAGAAATAGCTAACTTTTAGTGCATTCAGAGACAATGTTTCGGCAAATTGAAGATTCACTGTGATACACACGTCTTATATGAGACTCTAAGAAATATACAGCCTAGAGTTGTCAACCTTTGACAACCAGAAAACTGCACAGGCATTTAAAATTGGACCGTATTTATAAACTGAAAACCGTACGGTACAAATTTCAACAAAATATTTCAAATGCCTCGAAATAACATTATACAGCAAGAAATTGAAGAAATATGAATTTTAAATATAAAAATCAAAGTCTAATATGCCAATAGATATCCACATAGATTCACTCATAATTTATTTGCTAAAACCCAGTGACTGATGCACTCGTTTGAAATTTGGCATTCAAGGCGGCATTACGTCCGAGAATGTAAACTAAGAAAACTCGTAATAAAACTCAGTCATCATCAGCGGTTTTGAATGTGAATAATCGACCCCGAAACTCATCACTTTCATTTGAATTAGTGATAGTTTCACATCCTATGGAAATGCGGTGTCAACCTTCGCCTTGCGCAATGTGTTTTCTATTTTTTCAGTGAAGGTTACGTTCTTCGCTCTACATCCGCCAACGCTCTTTTCGGAATGAGGAGAGAAAGCAATGACAATAATGTATCACCAAAGTTGTGGCTCTTTTACTTTCTCTACTTAGCACAAAGTACATAGGTAGAGAAGTTTTGGCACTCCACCCACAATTACGTTACCGATATTTCAACGGAAATACACTTGTTAGGCTCTCCAGTATCAATAAATAAATAAAAAAATAAAGGAAAAAAATAGAAAAGTGTCCATGTGTGTCCATATTTCTGTGAACATGATACTCAAAAACCAAAGTTGATGTTCCACCAAACTTAGCACTTAAGTTTAGTATCTATCCAGGAATGCGACATGAAGATTTTGAAGAAAATTCCCTCAACCCTATCTACCCATTATATGCAAATAGTTCCAAAATGTTGATTTTCTTAAAACTGGCTGTAACGATTATAAACGACAGAGTGTATATTGCGGATATTTACACGACAAATAAAATGTTTATTTTGAATTTTCTGGAAATAGCCTCTGAAGACTTCTTCATTCTGGATGACATTTGCATAACTGTTAAACCAGACTTACTCCACAACATATGTAGATCTTGTTAAAACACACAATTTATGTCATATTATATTTTTACGTGGAGTTAGCTATTTCCGAGATATTCCTTGCTATTGGTTTCAGTTTTAAAATACTTGATTTTCTCATAAGGGAATTTGTCAACTCCTGGCCATGCAAAGAAACGAATTTCAGTCACATAGCAACAAGCTTTTAAAAGATTTGACTATCTCTTTAGTCTAGTGTAGTACCTTATTTCGCTTCTATTTACAAGGAAGCAAGTAATAGACCACTCCTGCTAATGTTTATCTCAATTAGATGAAGTAGATAGAAGAATAAAATTTTAAAGAATGTGTTACAGAAGTGTAGAGAAATTCATGTGAATGGAACACATCAGATTGTTTTTGTGGCCGCGCCGTGGCCGAGTGGTTAGACCACTCGCCTCTCACCTAGACGGCCCGGTTTGATACCAAGCGATCTCATGTGAGATTTGTGGTGGACAAAGCGGCGCTGGGGCGGGTTTTCTCCGGGTTCCCCGGTTTTCCCCGCCATCGCATTCCATCGGTGCTCCATCTTCACTCATGTATCATCAGTGTCATCGTCTGCGGTGCCATAAATAGTTAAAGCGGGCGTTAAACACTACAAATAAAATCAGATTGTTTAATTCCATACCATCTACTTATAAAACTTTTATGCATCGTAGTAAGTCTTTAGTGCAGGGTGAACCAAAGAGTGAGGGTTGTCCAAGTAGTATTCAAATTGTAATACAGTATACTGAATTTCGATTTAAAAATAAATATTTCGTAGGACGTTATTTACTGCGTACGGTTTAATGGTCTAACCGTACATCAAACAGATAGGACCAAATAAATAAAATTAAATTAATTCCAGTTGTTTATTGAAAATTGTAAAAGACGCTCAGTAGTTCTCAATGTATAAGTTTGGGTTTTACATTATTTTAACTACTAACTTCATCTGAAGCCAGTTTTTCTTGTAATGAAAAAAAAAAAAAAACAAAAAAACTTAGCTAACATTTAAACGTAAAAAAACTTTACAATTTAGTATCAAGCATGCATATGATAAAGTCTTTATTCTCAAAACGGTTACTGTATTATCGCATTTTTAATTTTTAAAATATATTATAAAAGTACATACTTATTCATAAAACGTTTCAAAGAAATGTGTTTATTGTTGTGTGTAGAACCAGCCGCTTTTAAAAAAAATTGGGCGCGCAAAAGATAAGTTTGATCTTAAATGGCTTTGATAACCTCCAATAAATTATAAATAATTAATTACTTTGTTTTCATTATAAGAAGCAGAGAATCAGAAACAGCGATTAGTTAGGTCAGCTTTGGAAAGAGAAGTAATGGAGAGTATACCTTAATTCACAAGAATTAAATCAAGTTAAGAAGAGAAAAACATTTACTGGACTACACAGAGGTTATCGCTGTATTTCTAGGTATATGCATTTTTAAATTTGTATTCGATGTTTGCTTTTTTGCGCGTACTAGGTATTTAATGTTTAGTAAATTTTGGAGGAGTTTGAACTGAGATTTGAATGTCTATTTAATTTCGGAAATGTTTTCTTTGCTTTGAGATTTGTATATCACAAAGCTAGAATCTTCTCCTAAGTTATGAATTTTAACAAAATAGTCTAACAGTTTTTGAACTCTATCCCGAGAAGAGGGAGGCTATGTCTAATAAATCATAGCATATATCAACACAATAAATCCACAGTGTTATAACCCTCAGCTTGCGGTTTACTATACATTATATATACAATACTATACATTTGCTGATTTGATTTTTGGCGAGAACTATATAACTATTAATCACATGACTTTTCGTAGTAGTAATAATTACGGGACTCTTTCTTTTACATGTTTTGGTTTAAATAAATATAAGTCAATTACATTCTGCGATAAAAAGTGCACCATATTTCTAAACTTCGTACATTTTATAATTGTATAACATAAGTCTAAACGGGAGAGAGAGATAAAAGCTGAATAGCAAATCGAGAACTTGCTCCTAGTTTTGGGATAACATTTATGGTGCTAAGGAACCATTACTATAGAATACAAACAACAAACATTTTACTTATTTTATGCGCTGCTAGTCATAAACAAGTAACCCTGTATTTCTTCTTAATATATATAAAATATACAGAAAAAAAAAAATACGCGTTGCTACCGGGGAATGTCGGCCTACAGATTTTCCAATTTTTCTCAGTAATAGAATCCCAAATTATGAAATATATTTTAACTAAGGATATGATAATAGTGATTCATACGAACATGCTATTGGCAGGCTACAAATATAATTAATGAGGTATATGATTAGAACAAAGGGCCACTTACAAACATATCCGACTTAAAACCGTGTGTCCGCTTCAAACCTAAATTCTAACCACAGCTCTAATTATCCTTCTCTAAATAAACACAGAACACATTTTGCGCAATATACTAAGAACCTGACGTGTCCTACACACATTGAAAAACATGTGTATGGAGTAATACTTGACCTAGTGCATACGGAAGAAGCACAACTATGCCCCAGCTGTGTAGACACCGCTAAGCGTTCACGATTAACATGGAACTGATTCATGATCCCCAGCTGTACAGAGTCATAAAATAACCAAGCGTTTACGGTTAATATAGAACCGACTCAGTATCCGAATTGGCAATATCACTTTCCCAACTGTGTGGACACCAATGTGTTATTGAATGTTCTGTAGAATTAGTTCAGGATCCAAATAGACAACACAGCTTTTCCAGCTGTGCGCACATTATAGATTAACTTAGCGTTCACGAGTATTGTGGAATTGGATCAGAATTACATTTGCCAATATCGTTTCCACAATTATGTGAAGTGCATAAATTAACTGGGCGTTCATAGGTATTGTGTCACTGGTGCAGGATACCATTTGATATCACTTCACAGCTGGGCGAACACCACAAACTATGTGAGCGTTCACGATTACAGTGAAACTGGATCATGGTCCGAATTGGTAACTCCAATTTCCCATCCTTGCGAACTCCATTTACTAGCTGAGCGTTCGCGATTACTGTGGAACCGGATCAGGATTAGAATTGGAAATTCCATACCTCAGCTCTGTGGACAACACGATCGGCCAACGAAGCATTGATGATTACTCTGGAACTGGCTCAAAATTCGGAATTGTAACATTACTTCCCTCAGCTGTGCAAACACCATAGAATAAAATAAGAACTATAGCTTTCCTGGCGACGTGTTAATTCAAAATCTTCTCGGGCTTCTAGCCAGGATCAGTTCACCCTGAAGACGAGGAAGATGCACTTCTTCGAAACGTTGGTGTCAAGCCAAGTATTACCTGGCTAGAAGCCCGAGAAGATTTTGAATTACCATAGAATAACTTGGCGTTGAAGGTCACTGCGGGACTGGAGCGTATTCCTCAAGCTGAAACCTTAGACTAACTGAGAGCTCACGAGAATTATGGAGTTGGATCGGTTTCTCAATTGATAACATCTGTTTCCACATTAGTGTGGATACCGTTGACTAACTGAGCGTTCACAAGCAGTGTAAAATTGGATCAAGTTTCCTATTAGTAACGTTAGTATTCACAGCTGTGCGGACACTTGACCGACTGAACCTTCATAAGTATTGTGGAGGTGGATCCGGTTTCAAATTGGCAACATCAGTTTCCACAGCTGTGTGGATACCATTGACCAACTGAGCGTTCATAAGTATTGTGGAATTGGATCTGGTTCCAAATTGGCAACATCAGTTTCCACAGATGTGGGATACCATTGTTCATAAGTACTGTGGAATTGGATCCGCTTCCAAATTGGCAACATCAGTTTCCACAGCTGTGTGGATACCATTGACCAACTGAGCGTTCATAAGTATTGTGGAATTGGATCTGGTTCCAAATTGGCAACTTCAGTTTCCACAGATGTGTGGATACCATTGTTCATAAGTATTGTGGAATTGGATCCGGTTCCAAATTGGCAACATCAGTTTCCACAGCTGTGTGGATACCGTTGTTCATAAGTATTGTGGAACTGGATCCGGTTGCAAATTGGCAACATCAGTTTCCACAGCCGTGCGGATACCGCTAACTGAGCGTTCGCAGGTATTGTGAAAATAGATTGGGTTCCGGATTGGGGACATTAATATCCACAGCTATACGAACATCATGGACAAACTGAGCATTCATAACTACTGTGGAACTGGGTTCAGATTCTAAATTGAGAACATTATTTTCCACAGGTGGATAACGTTGACTAACGTTCAATGTATAAGCACGCTATTTGCCTTTGTTGCACTGCATGTAAGCAATTATCAGGTTTTAAAAAACTGAAAGTGATGCAATGCCGCAAGAATTGTAGAGGAATTCTACTGTCTACATAACAGTTAGCTGTAATCATCTGTTTGTGTTCTTTTTATAGCTGTGGTGGGTTTTGAATATGAAATATAATATTCAGTGTAGATGCATGATAGAGTAAATTTGTTTGAAAAAACAAAAACTCCAGAAATAGTCATATGTTGAAGTAGGGGCCAAGAAATGCTTATCTATTCACCATAATAGGTTATAGTGAGAGAGAAACAAAAACACAAAAATAGTATCATAACAAATAACTGTCATTTTCATTTTTGTAATTTTCAAAACCTTAAGTCAGGACAACTTTGGAAGGTTGAAATATATACTCCGATAAATATATGATATGTCAGAAACTTGTTTTTCAATTATTTTAGCAGTAATAAACTATTATTATTTTTAAATAATGTGCAGCTAATTTTGAAATATAAGCCTTCGACTACATTGTCGACTCTTTCTAGGAATGTATGGCCTGTAGTCTTAACCTGAGTCATTACGCGGCTAAAGAAAAATACCTGAAATACACAATTTCAATTAAGGGTTTTAGTGTAACTTTTATAATACTATATTTGTTTCCAATTTGGTGTCAATATACCTAATTTGCGCTGTTGCATAGATAGATTATATTTGAAATTTTGGCTTCCCCTGTTCAGGTTGACTTTCGTGTACCATGTTTTTAATACACATGATATAAATTCGCGTGAAATGAATATTAATTTAGCTTGCGCACTCTTTATTAAAAGATGTGATGCAAAGTATAGATCTAAGAATGCAATGTAAAATCATATGCTTACAGTGTTCGGTGAGTAAAAATCCCATTCAAAACTAGAAGATACTATTCAGGACATTACACTCTCTGTATCTATTTGAAAGTCCTTATAACTGTAATACTCCTAACGATATTTCCATCATATTTGCTGTAGAATTATAATTAATTTCTTCAGAGACGCAGGTCTCACTTCACATCAAGTTAACACATTATTTTCGTTTCTGTTAAAAGACTTTGCCTAGAGCATGAGCAATAGAAGCTGAAGAAGAATTTTGTTTAGCATGACATTGCATGGAAAGTAGGATCACCAACAATGAAATTCCTAGAATTGCGTCTAAGAGAACAGAGAGTACATCTCCCATATTACATTGCACACATATCTGAGAAAAAGGCATGCAACCGACAGCGTGACAGGACGATGTAAAGCAAGATAAGAGTAGCACCTTATTGAGCTCTATTGTTTTGACAGAGCATCAAGCGCAAGATTATAATTTATAATGTGTAGTTAAATCAATGGGACCCGGAGAGTTATTACATAGCAGTAAAACGAGAGCTGGAGAGGGAGGTTAGTTAATACAATTATCAGCGACAGCAATGGCCCCCATCCACTCAGGATGTGACCCATTACAGTATAGTACAGTCTGTATAACAGAGCGGGACCTCACACGGAGAGATTCTACTTTGTTAGCACACCTCCCACCCCTCTATGGCTAGTTGAATGCATATCTTAGAATTTGAACATCTTCTGAAGCAAGTATACAATCTTTGATAAGGGAGAAGGAGGGCATTTCTATATCATAACAGCAGTGTGTTCCACAGGGATCCATTTTGTACACTTGACCAAAATGCATAATCATTAAAATAAAATCTATACCTATTTGGTAATTTGTGCACAAATATTAGGCGTATAACCTTTGCTCACTTCATTTTGTAATAATACACCAGATTTTTTACTGTCAATATCAGAGAATCGCTTGTGGTAAATAAAAATGTGTTAATTATTGCCTTCTCTATCACATGTGTACAATATACATACTGAATGGAGAGGGTTCTGAATTCCACCAAAATATTCTATACCGAGATTTCACCGAAAATATGCATTTGAGGACCCCTGATTAACATTAATGAGAAAAAGGTCCTTGTGTGTGCGTGCGCGCGTATGTGTGGTTTGCCTAGACAGGAGCTCAAAAACGAAACATCTGTTAAATACAGTCTTGGTGTATAAGTTCAGTATCTTCCAAGGATGGACACAATGATATTCAGGAAAATCTTGCAACCCCAGCTACCATTTACGTGGAATAATGTTCGAAAATTTTTATTTTCTCAAAAATGGCTCCTTCGATTTTGATTAAAATACCTTATGTTTAAGATATTTGTATCAAGAACTAAACGTATATCTTGAATTTTCTAGAAAAAAAGCCTCTGAAGTACAGGTTTTATAAAGTTAACTGTTTCCAGGTTATTCCCTGTTTTTGGTTTCAATTTTGAACTACTTAAATGTTTTCAAACTGGAAGCTATCTTTCGTTTCACATCTCTTTTCTTTTGCTCCTGGTCTTGGAAAGAGAACCAAATTTCAATGACAAACGCATAGCGACAGCTTCTAATAGTTTTGGCTGTCGCTTTAGCCTAGTGCATTACCTTATTTCCGTTTTATTTATAATTAACTAAGTAGAAGACCATTTCTAGTAATGCTTATTTTGAATAGCATTATGTAAATAAAATAATAGAATCTTTTGTAAGAATAGTTGCAGAACAGATAGAGAATGTTATGTGAATGGATCACATCAGTTTTTCTTTTTTTCTCAGTAGTCAGTTGTCACAAACATCGTGCATTATTACACACTCAGTAATACTTAATTGTAATCCGATTTAAATTTACTATCATCTGTTGCAACTTATAGGTAACATCTGAAGGAATAGGGTCTCCAAATATATTTACAGTAAGATAGCCACTTTGAGATCTTGACAGAGTGCCTGAGGGTGATCATTAGTATTATAAAGGCATTTTGTTTTGTACGCCAGCACCCCTGCACTAACTAAAAGCAAACAGCTTCCCTTAATATGTTTCCATTGTTTTACCGATATGCACACTGTGTCATGCTTTCGGAAGTATTTGTATTTAATCTGCAGTTGCTGAAGAAAACTTAAAGCAAACATTTTTATTGAGAATATGTGTTTTAGTTTTCCAAATATGCTTACATTTTTATTAGTTTATTCAAATATGAAGTCATTCATCACCGCTTATTAGAGTCAAAAAGCACATTCCACTGTTTGTAGACATTTAACAAAATCCCAAAATGCAAATATGTAATGAAAGTATCGGGAAGTTAATAAAAGCTTTGACTTGAAATATTTATGCTTAAACTTGAAAGGGACATTTAGTTTCGTAAGGGAAAGTCTACGTCAAACAGATATTATCTGGTCGCATTTACAAGACGTTACATAAAGCAATATCTGACAGGAACTATAAAAGATATCAGACTGCATTTCTACATATATATATTAAACGCTGTATCGTGAATAGTTTCGGAGACTTCTTTTATATTATTTTAGGTTTATAAATATATTAATTACTCATATGATATTTTCAAGAACTCATTTTTTTTTTATATTCAGGTACATGTTTTTCAAGAACGACCAGACCTAGTTGAATTTTTCTTGAAGATAATTTTTTGTTTATCTTTATCCAATGGAAAGTTCATATTTTTATATTAAACGTGTGCCATTTTAATTACAATTATTTTAAGAAAGAAGTTTTACTACCGTATGTTGAAGCTTACTTTCTAAGTATTATAAAAATTTGATGAAACTCGATTGTAAATATTCAGTAAAAGATTTACCTGAATGGAATGGTGCGCTTTCTCAACATAACAATTTATAAAATATCAATATACTTATAAAATATATAATAATTGAAATATATATATATATATATATATATATATATATATATATACTGGGCAGTATTTAACCCATTCGTAAACTTTGACGGGTTCGTCGTCATTATATAGCTTATCACTTCCGTACAATAACGGGTCTTTCCTTAATAAGCGTTCGAAAGAATTTATGAGTGCTGCATTACCGATTGGACTGATTATATCATCTTTTTTGGTCTTCCAAGTCTCCAGGAGATGTCTCTGGCCCAAAAGGCTGTCACTGTCTATTAAATTGAATTCGTATTGGAAAAAGAAAGCTCCCAGTGTATCAATTCTCCTAGAAGCCACCAAACTTCCGTCATTCCGTGAGTGGTAGAACTGATGAATGGATGATGCATAAGAATTAGAAAATGCAAGGCTTCTGTAATTATTTTTTGAGAATAGTGATTTGCGTTCATGTGGTACGTTTACTGTTGTATCACCAGAATCTGATGATAGTGAGAAAGAGGAAAATGAAAGTACCTATATACTGGCTGTACTAGAAATAGTGTTAGTGCCTGCCGCCATAATAACTTAAAAATGTGCGAGGGTGGGGATATTTAATGTTTCATTTCAATCATACTGCTCATCTGTAGTGAAATATCCTGCAACAACTAGGAATATTGGTAAAAATCCTAAAGAAGTTTATGTTATTAGCCAATAGCTGACAAGTAATTTTTGCTTAGTAATGGCATTTCAGGACACAAATTGCTGAATAACATGGTACGCCAATGACTTAACTTGTTTGCGAAATTGCACTTTGATATGTACCAGTCAAACGTGAGTTCTACAATGCCTTTGCAAATATGACCAAATAATGACTATTTGACGTGCATTTTCAATAAAATAAAGCACATCAAACGAATATAGCCACTTTTCAATCGGATATTTCGGCTTCGATTCCCGGCCGGGAAAATGGAATTTGTCTTTAACTAGGATTATTCATTTCCCTCCGTTCAGACGGAAAGTGTAGATATGAGAGCGAACGTGCGTGTGAAATAGGCTGAATCGACGAAATCTTACAGTAACTTTAAAATTCAAAGAGGAAAAACATCATCAAATCGTATAGCTAAAACCACCAATAGGAGTTAAAGGACTATAAAAATGAAGAAAGAAAGAAAAAGAAGAAATAATGAAAAAACGAAAGGCAAGAAGAAAGATAGACAGAAAGAAAGAAAAAAAAGGAAAGGAAGCAAGAAAGAAAAACACGACTATGAAGTGTGCAGCCAAGTCTAACTTCGGTCAGATTCCTTTGCTTATAAGGTTATAAGGTATTTATCACTTAATTATTTATTTAAGAGGCTCCTTTCAATAGTTTGCTTACTAGACATTTTCCACAGAATACCATTATATACTATTCACATCTGGGGCAATGAGGAAATGCTAATATAATACCAAAACAGAAAAATCAGATATGTTCCATTCACTACTTTCCCTACCTATTCTGTAACAAACTCTTCTTACTAAAGCTTATTCTTCCATCTACTTCGTGCTAATCAAGATGAACATGGGCACAATTGCCTTATTATTAATTCCTCATATGTACAAGGGAAATAGAGGACTGCACTAGCTAAAGCGATAGTCAAATCTATTAAAAGCTGGTGGCTATGTGATTAAAATTCGGTTCTTTTTGCATAACCAGGGATAAAACAAAGAAGAAGGAATGTAAAATTCCCGTTTGAGAAAAGTTTAAGTATATTAGAATTGAAAACAGTAACCAGGAATATATCGAAAATGGATAACTCCACAAAAATGTATATGTAATAAATTGTGTGTTTCAACGAAATCTACATTTTTCGTGTATTAAGTTTTTGTCTGTCTCTTACGGTTTGCCAGTTATGCAAGTTCATAGAGAATGATGAGGTCCTCATGGGCTATTCCCAGAAAATTCAGGATATACAGCTTATTTGCCATGTAAGTAGGTACCTCTAATTTTCGCTATTTTAATAAAAACCGTTAAAGCCATTTATGAGAAAATCAAATTTTTCGAAAACTTTTCCATGTGAGGCGTAGTTTGCTATAGGATTTTCTTGAAAATCTTCGTGCCCGATCCTTGGAAGATGCTGAACTTAATTATTAAGTTTTATATTAACTGACTCAACGTACTGCTGTTAAGTAGAGAAATAAAATGCAGGCATATTAACTATTTGTATCTCTCGTGGTCTTTAAAGCCATAAACAATATTTTATAACAATTAAGTTGCAATATCACTTTTTTTAAAATTGGACTTACCTGCAAAGACAAGATTCGACCCTCACAGCCATAATAAGGACATTCACATGCAGCACCTAGAAATCACGCTATGTTAAATTCCGTGGCAAAAAGAAGAGCATAATTAAGTCTTATTGAAAGAATCAGATGGTAACAGACAAACCATCATTATGTTGTTTGTCTTTTTATAAAATGAATAGAAATATGTAATCTAATATATATATATATATATATATATATATATATATATTTGGTAGTGTTTAACGCCCGCTTTAACTACTCATGACACCGCAGGCGGTGGCACTGGTGATACATGAATGATGATGGAGCACCGGTGGAATGCGATGGCGGGGGAAACCGGAGTACCCGGAGAAAACCCGCCCCAGCGCCGCTTTGTCCACGACAAACCTCACATGCGGTCGCTTGGGATCGAACCCCGGCCGTCTAGGTGAAAGGCAAGTGGTCTAACCACTCGGCCACGGCGCGGCCCCAGATAATATAGTATATCTATATCTATATATAGATCCGAAGCAACTGAGTACTACAAGCAAAGGCGGTGTCCCTTTTGTTTCTTCTTCTTTTTAATTTAGTTTAGTTTAATGTCTTTTACTTGGTAGGTAATATCGGAAAATTAATCAAATTAGTGAAATTATACCCAAATGAGCCCAGGGGCCAATGAACTAAGTTATTCGATCGACATTCTCTTTCTCAGGATAGGGAAAAACCCGGAAAAAAGGCTAATACGGGTAATTCAACTTGAGCGATATTCGAACTAGGTACTGCTTGAATGATTAACAGATTTGTTTCTTCTTAATACAATAATTAATTTATATTTCAGTGATAATTGTCAGTTGTAAGTCCCGCGTGTAGTGTATTATATTGGTTATAAGACACAACGTTCTTCCCTTTGGGATTCAAATTTGTAACCGAAATGGAAGGAAAATGTTGACATTTAGGAAGAAGCGAACCCAAAATATCCTTAGTTTTGCAACTTAAGTATTCAGTTTAAAATCTGTGCCTATTGTATAGTGTTAATTAATATATAAAGTTTCAAAACTGTATAATGATTTGTTTCCATGAAGAAATTGTTTTAAAAATAATCTGCATTTGCTTTATATTGCCTGGAACATACAATTTAGGTGCAAAATGCATTATATATCAGAATTTTTTATTTTTTTCCCATAAAAGGATGTGGATATTGCAATACTAAATTATTTAGTCAGAAAGCAGCACTAAGGAATAGACAATTCGTAACTTTATGAGCGTTTTATGGATATAAATCATGGAATTTGTCGCTAAAACTAGTCCAGAGCTGGTGTATAAGGAAAATTAAGTAAAATAAAAACAAAAAGGAAACATTAAACCCCAGTTAAACGCTGTGTTGCATCCCTCTTGCGCATTATGCCTAGCACATGAATACAAATAAGTAGTGAGAAAATGAATATTGCGAGCTCTTTACACGGATGGAAACTCCACGTGGCTAAAACAAACCCAAATCATTGAAAAATCAGTTTGTATGTGAAACCGAATGGATTAGTGTTACCACGGAGATATGTGACGTTGATCTTGATGGGTATTTCCATTCGCATCTGGCGTCGAGATTATGAAATTAAATACCAATCACTAACAAAACTGAAACCAATTCCAGGGATCAGCAGCACTTCTCTTGGGGTGTACAAATCAAAATGATACGAATGATGACATGTAATTAGGGTTGGACTGTCACGGCCAAATTGTCTTTGACTGGGGAACGAGCTAGAAGGTTTAATTTTGGTGCAGTGTCTACCGACCCCAGAAATGATGTGGCATTAACGCCGAAAATTAATGCCATGAATGTGTGATGTTGATGTCAACACAGATGTCATCTCTGAGTTCCTGCAAAGACTGGATCAAAGTCTTGGGTCTCTGACAGCTCCAGGTTTACCGTCGCTTCAGTTTTCAACGATTACGAGATTCAGAATATTATTGAGGATAATTGAATAATAATCAGTTTATATAGAAACATATTTTTTGATATTTTAGCCATAATATATATAATAATATATATACATACGTAACGACACCTAAAAGCTAAAGCTTGTGCCTTAAAGATTAAAAAGGTAGAATCAGATTGAAAATGCAAGCCATAGCTGAAGTTTGAAATGCGTATCTTTGCCTTTTAATATTGCTGCTCTAACTACTGAGCTACTATAGCAACATGTTGGCACAGCATTAAATTCCCTAACTAAAACATTCTCAGTAAGTCATAAGGTGTTCTCAAATTCACTTTTGAGATGATATACCCAATGATGACTTATAATCTCGTAAGTATGTTAAGTCTTGAGCTTCCTAGATAACCATTATTGTGCCAAACAATGAGAAAATGTGTGGTGGTAGTGGTGCTGTTAACCGCAGTAATAGTGATAATTGCAGTCATTGTAGTGCTGGTCGTTGTATAAAGACAGTGATGGTAATATTGGTAATCGTTGCAACAGAGGTGTTAGTGATGGCACAACATTTTTGTCAGGTTCTAAAGAGATTTTCTTTTCTTTCTTTTTTTTTAACCTATTAGTTAAACTGTAACGAAAAAAGTCCAATTTATAGCAGTGAATATGAACAGACATCTTGGTAATTAATTGATATGAAACACA
Organism: Hymenopus coronatus; assembly: GCA_030762935.1. Lineage (NCBI taxonomy): Eukaryota > Metazoa > Arthropoda > Insecta > Mantodea > Hymenopodidae > Hymenopus > Hymenopus coronatus. Next base: position 362,222,161 of record CM060900.1, read on the forward strand.
ATTAGAAATAAACATTTTACTCCTTGGTAACTTAGTACTCACTTAAATGGGCTACGTAATGACGCCTCAAATTTGCTGAAAACTAAACACTTATTCCGCCACTTTCTATAAATTACAGAATTTCTTCCTGGGTAGGCATAAACGTAAGAGTCAATGGCTTGTGAGTTGGATTGCCTAACTGAACCACTACATACTGTACAGGACGAGAGAATCCCTGCTGTCACGTGTTTACCCCGTGCATGTACGGAGCAAGCCTGCTTGCTTTGGCACAAAATTAAGCATCTTGGTGACGCCCGGGCTAGAAAGTGCTAGAACCTTGTAGTTAAAATATAAATAAATGGTTTTATGCAAGAGAGAAAAAGCAATTGGAATACTATACAAGAAATGGCAATTAAACTTGTTAAAGCAAAGGAAAAAATAAAGATGAAAAAGGTAGTTAAATAAAGGTATGACGAACTGCGAAGTAATTTTGAGAGGTGGTTCCGGAATGCTGCATCATACACTGGAGGGGTTTTGGTTTGGGTGAGGGTAGCAAACTTGCCAGATAGACTGGCGTGCATTAGTATTTCCTTTCAAAGGAGAAAAGAAATCCTTGTCGGAGTGGTAGGGGATATCAGTAGTGATTATGTTAGTAGTATTACGGTTGATGTGGTAACCATTGTTGTAGCGGTGGTGATAGTGCAAGTCGTCATGATAGTAGTGGTATTTGGTAGAGGTGGGGAAGTCGAGGTCATTAGCCATTGTAGAGGTGATAGTGGTAGTCTTTGTGGTATTGTTGGAGGTAGAGGAAGTCGTGGTGTTGTAAGTGGTATTCACGTCTTATAGAGAATTAACGCAGTGTTCTGACATATGTTCCACCGCCGCGGTTACCGCGCTCGTTCACAACCAGGTTTTTAGTATTGTTGTTATTTTTTTATTATTATTATTACTACTACTACTATTATTATGACTATTATTATAATTATTATTATTATTATATTTTACTTTGTATATTATTGTGATGATTATTATGTGGTCATTTTATTCATTAATGTACTACTACCCTTTGGTTAGGTTAATCATTCTTGTTTATTTTCAGTTAATTTCTAGCGATATACATTTATGCCTCAATTTATTATATATTCTTAATACTGTCAGCACTTTAATTTAACCTGAATAAAACATACTTAATAATTAATGCTACCTTATTCGGAAATGGGTTCATCACCCGAAGACGACTCCTGACTGGCCCGTTCACTGCCGTTACACGAATTGCAGTCATTGCTGGGGGAACCGCTGGTTAACATAATGATTAGAGGTTCGATAACATTCTGCAGCTGATCTGTTTTCCATATAACGTCGTCTTCTACTCCTCGAATATGTTTGCAGTAATTTAACCACTGATATTGGGTAACTGATTGAAACCCGTTGTCTATTAAACATTGCATCTCCTTTTGATTACACTTAATGTCATGTCACTTCACCTGACTCCATACCATTTCTATAGGGTTTAATTCACAATGATATGGAGGCAGCCTACAGACATGTTGTTCTGCAATCGAATCCACATGGCTTGATAATTATCTCGCACGGAATTTTCATTAGTCAACAATTTCTCTCTTAAGGTAATCGGCTGCATAGGGGATATATTTTGATACCAGCTAATATTTTATATCTTCCTTACGGGTTTTTTTAGTGGTAGGAGGCATTGTCCATAACAATGACAGTTCTCGGTTTTTCATTGGCCAATAGTTGGTTCCTGAACCACTGCTCCAATTTATCGCTGTCCATTTCATCATAATAATCAGAAGAATTTTTTTTCGCCAAGAAAACAAGTTTTTCATTCTGTACAAATCCCATCGTACCACTGGCATGCAAAATTATAATTAGTGGTCAGCGAGCTATAGGTGATTTGAGACCAGTGGATAATCCCGCCAAAAGCTCTTCTTTAGTAGTTTTTGTAGACTTATCCTTCCACACTTTTGATACACTGTACCCTACATTTAGCCAACTTTCATCAAGGTACACAATTTTCTTTCCCTCTTTCCTCAATTCTTTTATTTAATGTAAATAGGAATGTCACAACACTATAATACAACTTTTTTCAATCACCTCTCGTTTCATAATCAAATCCCATTTCGCCCTTTTTGCTGCGATCCATTGCGCTCTGATCATTTAATTACAGGCGCACCATTACCAAAAAACTTGTAAAACTCACACGTCTCAGATTCTCGAACCCTATATAGAAACTGAAAATGTCCACTGAAGTACGAACCCTTATGGCCCCTTGAACTGTCATCCACATCTGGTCTTTATAATCTCCAGGACACGAGGACCAGGTTGTTGAGGCAGTGTGCCTTGCGCGCTGCAAACCTTTGCCTTAAAATGTTGATCCATGGATACCTTGGTTCTGGAGACGTTCTATGTGTAGATAAAAAGTTATCTCATTATTTGCTTGACAACTTTGTCGCTGGTAAGTTTTAGGTGCCCTTGTAGAACAAGAATTATCCATCGACGATATTTTCCACCGTATAAACGAAGAATCCACCCACCTTGTTTTATGATTTATTTTTTTAATGAAATATGTATACACATGTTGATATATTCTAAAGGCCAACGTGGCCTGTGAAAGTAAACAAATAATCCAATTATTTTAATTGTAATTATTTCGGTTTAAAACCATTGACGTTGAGAGCGAGAAGGAAGCTAAAATCTACTTTCAACAACATTTTAAACTTTACAGTTTAAAAAAAAGTGCAATTATATAAAAGATGTTTCGTAAAAAGCACCACTTCCACGCATTTCATAACGAATGCCTAGCATCTTAGTCGCATTTGAAAATACAAGCATGGGTAGTTATGGTGATACTGGCAGTAATTATGGTGATAATGGTTTTGGTGGTGGACACTGTCTTTTCCTCGCCCTTTTCCGCTCCATCTCTTTCTCCCTGTGCTTCAAACACACATACACATAGGCATGCGCGGGCGCACACAAATCGTTTACTTCTCATAAGGGAATTCACGACCCCAAAGGGAAGAAATATCTGTAAACGCACACCACTGTTTGAGTAGAATTAAGAGTAGAGGGAAAGAACTATTTTAAACCTTCCCTATCTGCAGTAAACAGAAAATTGAAGGAATGTTACACCCATGCTACCGTACGGAAAATTATCCTTCTTTGGTAAACGATCCATTGGTCCATATCATACTCCTAAACCAAATAAAATAAATGAGAATGCGTACATGTTGGATAAGTTGCCTATCTGCTGTAAACAGCTGATATATTTTAAGGATCTGTCCAGTGTCAGTCCTGAAAGTGAGAAAACTTGACATACGGACACAAAAGCGCCTTAACACTCATGCACCAATCACTCGGAAAGACTAGAAGCCTACTCAGTGGAAGAGAAAACAGTTGGACTTCGTCAAGAACCGTATCCTGTACCTTAATGCATATTTGAGGCGCAAACCGCTATATTTTGATTGAACTACAGTTGGAAATCTACAGTTGTGTCCTGCTTTTGCACTTTTAAACAGATCAATAAATAAAGCAATGGCGGAAAAATTGCAGTGTATTTCCTCCGGTTACTGCACCGACCCGCGATACTAAAATTAGCTTAATCTTTTCTCTATACTTCAAAGTGAAGTTCTAATTCCGAGCTAATTGGTGTAGGTGGTGAATAAAATTAACACACTGCTTATACTGCTCTGGCGCAGCGTCGAGGGTAGTGAGATATTAAGGGATGGATTGTGCAATCGGTTTTGCCATCTCTTACTCGCGTGGTACATTGTACCAGAATAGCACCAACGAAAATCGTCTTAAAACCCGAGTTCCCGTTAAAAGTTAACATTCTCAGCTGAATCATAGCGCCAGGCGTATTTTATTGTGTTTGAGTGTACCAACAAGGTAATATGCAAATGTTTATCTCGATTAAGATGATGCGAACGGAAGAATATGCGTCTGTAACAGTAGTTCGTACTAGAGTCGATGTAGAC
>CM060900.1:362236131-362561131 GCA_030762935.1 Hymenopus coronatus
TCGGCTTTCGGTTGGTTTCCAGGGTCTATGGACCGCCTTCCTTGGGAGTTGGGCGCCCTAGGTGGGACGGAGACAGTCAAGGCAGCTCAATCTGGAAACTGTAGGGATGCTGATACAGCTGTGCCTTAACTCCTAGTTCCGACCACCAGATGTCTCCTCTTACCTCATCCCTCACTACCGGGGACTCTACTTCGCGGGGCGTTGGTACAATATCCTTTCTGGATTGAGGCCGAATCTCCCCCCCCCCCAAAATAAAACGCCCTATCCCGATCCTTAACGTTTCATTTAAGATATTTCACTGATCAAGCTTCTAGTACTTTGACGATATTTATTTAATTTTTCAGAAGGTATAGTTATAATAGAAGTGTAAACAAATGGAACAGCAATTTAAGCTGAATCTCGAAATATTGTAAACAGTAAATTAAACGATAAATATGAAGACGAATGTTAATTGTTAATTGATATGCAGCAATAATAGTTAGCTACCCTTTTCTAGTGAACTTGGCCGAATCCAGTTCATAATCAGTGAGCAAGGGTGCCGTAACGTAGCGAGGAATTTAAATTTAGTATTAGAGGTTTGCACTTTCCGAAATGGAACATGACATTTCTCAACGCCGGAGGCCAACGTGGATCACATGGTAACCATGATACTGATATTCGGCACCAGGTATCCCATTGTTTTGAATAGGAGTTTCTGATTATTGTACAATAAATATCTTTATCATAAGCTATCGTCAGACATTACTAAAAGGCTATAATGATATAGGAAGAACTTTAAGTTCCAGATTAATAATAACCTCTGTATCGATTCGACAAGCTTTTCTGATACATCATCAAAGCCGTAACGTAAACTAAATATTTAATATAAGCATGTTTTAAAAATGAGCTCTATAGTAAGATATGCAAGAATAGGGAACAAATTAACAGTGCAATATCCACGTAGGGAAATTGTGTTAAGTATGTTAAAAATCCGTCAAAACCTGTTTGACAAGGAATAAGTTAAACTAATAATGGTGTTTGAAACTTTGAATATATTACTTACCCCTTGATATAATGGACCTAATTTTGTATTCCTTAGATAAAACTAGTTTTACTAAAAATTATCCTGTGGGTTAATATAAAGCGGTTTCGATGTTTTTTTGTTGTTGTTGTTGTTTTTTTTTTTTTCCTCGTGTTATTGAAAACTATAAACTTTGTTTTAGATGATTCATGTCCAGTCTAATGATACTAATTGGCTATCACGTTATTAAGTCATGAAACTTAGAAAATATGAAAAGGATATAAAGGCGCACTTTTAAGGAGTTTGCGTTTTGCATAGTATTTTCTTCCTCTTCTGATAATTCGCTCTATTGTTGTGGTTGCGTTTTAAAGTTAAAAAAGCTTTCAATATTACAATATGAAACAGGTGTGTATTCCGTTCATTCCGTTTCTTTCGGAAAACTAAAATCCTACTCACTGGTGAGTCATTCGTAAATCTGTGTTTATTTACCTCCAACTAGAAACAAACGAGTGCCTTAGATTTATGCTTTACAGCATAATTGGTGTGGGACTTGTAACAGGTTCTGCGCAGCGTAGTAACTAAAAAATATATATTGCAATTGCAAATGAATGCTTATTTTGGGCCTTGTCGTGCAACAAAGCGAATTCGTTACAGGGCGAAAGATATTAAACAACGCTTTACCCTGCTGACAAATGAAGGTATTTATCGTTATTACTACTTCTATTATTGTTTTTATTATTATTTACAAAGTGAACTGTGTCCATCAGTTTTAACCATTATTTAGCATAGAATATATACATTTGCTCCCTATTCGAAGTACAAATGCCAACTATGGTCGAATGAAGTACCTGCACTATTTCGATGAATCGAGTGTATCGATATATTATCCAAACGAGAAGTAATCGTCACAGGTTGGAGAGAAAGTCTGCAGCATCCACTGAGTTCCAGATCAGGTTAGTGCCTATTTGACTCAAACAAAAATAAACATTCTTCCACCAAGAGTTCATTGTGAATGTTTCTGGTTATGCTTATATTCCTATCACGTGGCTCAACAATCACGTATTTGACACGCGCAGGTATATTTTCGTGCGTTAAAAGCGTTTCAGAACTCAACAGGATTATTTCAAGTTAAAACCAGTCTGTGAGGAGCTGGCATGACTGACCTTAAGTTTACCCCTCTCAAACAGAGCCGCCAACTCATCGTGTCCGCTGATAATCAAGAGGAGTAAAACGAAGGTCCCTCACGCCAGTCCCCCCTCACTGACCGGTTGGGTTCCGCAACTTTTTTATCGCATGAAGGGAAGGGATATTTGCAATTAAATACGGGTAAAGTTGGCCCCGTGTATTTATTTAAGGTTTAGTATGAATAAATCCGATTGTAAAGTCGAGGTTACTACATATTGCGGTATTCGTTTACTAATACATGACTGCTCATTTCAGTGTCTTCTACCGAGTAATCTCTGTAATACTTAAGAAGCACCCATAATTTTTGTATTAAAAATCAGACGTGATTCACTCTTCTCACTCTTGTATAAACTATTCTTACGAAAGCTTATTCTTCTGTCTGCTTTATGTTACTCGAGATAAATATTTGAAAAAAATGCCTTATTGCATATGCCCTTATAGGTATAACGGGATTATGGAAATACAGTAAGCTTTAAACGATAGTCAAATGCTTTAAGAATGGATCGTTAAGAAATGGCTTTCAAATTCCCTTCTCTTTGCTTGGCCAAGAAAACAAATAACGAATATGCACCTTCCATTTGAAAAATATAGATAGATAATAATTACTTTAAAATGCAAAAATAACAAGGAATATCTCAGAAATGGTTAACTTCGGAAGAAGAAGAAGAAGAAGAAGAAGAAGAAGAAAAAAAGCATTTGACCTAGTGATTGACTTTAAACTAAATCTACATGTTTCGTGCAGGAAGATCTTGTCTATATCTTATTGTTAAACGCAGAAGATAGAAGAGGACTTCCGAGATTATTTCCCAGAAGGATATACTTCTATCGTTTATCATGAAAATATCTTAAACACACTGTGGTAGCTTAATCAAAATCGTTAAAACCAGTTTTGAAATAGCCGAAATTTTTAAAAAAAGTTTCATACAAGGATAGTTTTGGTTAGGGAATTTTCTTGAAAATCTTTGTGTCGCTCCATGGAAGAGCTGAACTTAAATATCAAGTTTGGTTTTTAGCACACTTTTCGATTTTGAGTTATGCTGTTCACAGACACAAGCACATAGGTACGCATTTCAGGTGAGCTCAAAACGTATTCCTGGTGAAATGTCGACATCTAATTTCTGTGAGGAATACAGAACTCTTTCTACGTACTATACGAGAGGAGGAAATATTACAACAGACAATTATTGGTATATAACGTACTGTTTTAATGGGTTCAACCCTAAGCCCTATGTAGAGCTTGAAAATAAATGCTATAGTGTTACACTTCTGAGATTCACATTTCAGGACAATTAACACGTACGTTTTATAATTAGAATTGAAAATGTATAAGATCTCACGGCCATGACCTCCGCAATCGGTCATTGCTAAACAGCGAGTTAAGGAGGGAAAGATGATGGATTATGCACAATTGCTTTCATCTGTCCTTTGCCATCGATCCTTACTCCCGGTGGAGCAAGATTGCATGTAGAGCGCAGGAGACGAGAAACTCCCGCCCTCTCGCGCACTCTCTGTAGCGAGACGTTCTCTTCGTCGCTGGTGATACTTCTCATAGCTCGGCCACTTAATTCCACACGTCTGTGACAGTACAACTCCATCAACAAGTAAAATATGGCTATCGATGTCCAATCGACCAATAGGAATATTACTGTAATGACAATAGGCTGCTTTGTGCCATGCGCAATTGATTTCATTTATAACATCCCTTCACTGAAATCAACTATATAATCCGTTTCTGCCCAACGCATTCAGTTTTCTTGCTGTTATCATCTCGAATACTACATTTTTTCCAGTTTCCATATATAATTTAATTCCGATTTAACATTATGCTTTTTTCCATCTTAAAATAATAATATTAATGAGAAACATTTCTGAAGATGAGTTGTGTCTCCGAAATCTTAAGCAGATATGATGTTGCTATTAATGATTCTCATAGTATCAAATATTTATTCGTTGTGTGCTTTTATTATCAATGAAGAAAAAACTATTAACATATACTTGAACTGTGATCGGATTTGGCTAAAAGTACTAAATACATTTAGGGCTCCATTTTGCTATTTCTATTACATTTTGAACAAAACGGGGTTTCAGAATACAAAAATGTTTTGACGTGATGTTTGTAGTGAAGTGAATGTATACATAAGAAGTGTTATGCGCGATAAAGCAATCCTCAGGTTAGAGTGCATCATATTCAAGGATTTGTGCACTGCAAAATAAACGCACAGCCAAATTAAGGTGTCAATTTTTGCATCAGATGCTACTGTATTGTAAGTTTCCAGTTCAGAGGTAGCTTTTTGGAGGATTACATTAGATAAAACTGTTCCAGAAATTATCAGCACAAAGATACCTAAAGCACAGAGTTACCTAAGATAAAATCGTATCAGAAGGTACCAGAAAAAGAGTGCCTTATGCGTGGAGTTGTATCAGACAAAACTGTGCCAGAACTTACCAGTACAAATGTATCTTATGGGTAAAGCTGCATCAGAAAAAATACCAGAAACTAGCAGCCAAATATATCTCATGCGGATAGCTGCATCAGACAAAACTGTAGGTACCAGAAGTTACCAGAGCAAATGTACCTCATGGGGAATGTTGCATCATACAAAACTATACCAAAAGTTACCAGCACAGAAGTACTATACGTGGAGAGTTGCATTAGACAAAACTAAACCAGAAGTTGCCAGTATAGAATCACCTTGAGTCACCCCTTAATATTACAAGGCTTAATAAATGTATCAACTATTACCATGACTAATAATTATGAGAGCTAATATGCTGTGCCAGGCGATGCGTGAGGATCTAATGTTGGAAAAAATAAGTAAATAATTGGATCGCCTGGAGCATTTTGACTTTGAAAAAGTTTGCAAGGGCATGTATATTAATAAGCATGCAACTGCCCATTTATAGCTTCAGTTAATTGATAGTTATAGTGCGTCAAGTAGGAAAAACGATGTATTATCTGAACATTTAGAATTCAGAGTATTTTATTATTAAAAAAAGAAGTTTTTAATTTTTCACAATTTGTGTCAAATTACACAGATGCATCACCTTAAATTATCCCGGGACGCAATGATAACTTTGATTCTGGTCGTTATATGTATGTACATATGTTACCAGATTCATGGATTTTTTTGGGAGTTTCCCCGAGTTGCCAGGCGAGTGCTGGGTAGGTTCATTTCATCCGCCCCTCCGAATTTTCTGGTCCACGATTTCCTGTTCCCACAATTTCTTATCGTTTCTTACAAGGCTGAAGGACTTGGCTGAAGCAGCGGTGTGCGGCGTGTTGCGGCTGAATAGTGATTACCACATTGTAAAAAAATTGTCCTGGCGCCGTCGTCGGCAACACCGGTCAGGATACACGTTCCTATTTCAGGGCTCCCTCCGGAGGCTCACCGGGAGCCTTCGGGCTATGAACAGGTCTCGGGTGGTGTCGTAAGCTTTCCAAATTAACCGATAGCGGATCCATTCATGCTTGCGCCAATCGTCATCCGGATCTCGTCGCCTATTGGGTTTCTCCCCTCAAACTTTCCTCCAAAGGACCACATGAGACTACGTCCGTGCTCTGTCCCAGAATTCTGGGGGCACAGTCCGTAACTAATCATAATACTAAATCCTAACATCGCTTGGAACCTTCTTGTTTCGAATATTATTGATAGAGTGAAAATAGAGAGGTTTAGTCTTATCCACGGTTGGATGACTTTTTGAGTATACATAACGATTATTGTTACACTGACTTAATGTGTATATAACGTGAATATTTACACTAAGCCGCACTAATAGCGTTCTATTTTATAGCATTTTGGTACTTTTCTTTAGCCGTCCTACGTGATCTAGTGATAACATGCTAAACTCTGGCTCCCAAGATCACGGGTTCAAATAGATAGACGATGGCATTTCTTTGTGGCGTAAAAATCCTAAGCATGACTTCCTTCAGAAGGGAAGTAAAGCCGATAGTCCCGTGTCGTACATTTATAGCACATAGAAGAACCTTAAGCGTGATAAAGGGACATCTGAGCAAAACTAAGCGGCCATTCACGCCCAGTATAGAATGGGACGCTGAGAATCGCAGCAGTTAAAGAGTGTTCATAAATAAAACTCAATTTATTTTTAGCACCCTTCGCTCGAAGAGAATTAGAGCAAGGCTTGATAAATTGCAGAAGATATAAAGGGTAAAGTGTTGACAACGGTGGGGGACAACTCTACCACAGCGGCCTAAGCAGATCTGTTGTGAGGAACACCTCCCAGGAGGATGCAATGAAGTGAAGAAACCACGGGAGATCATAGGCCGCAGGTAGACAGACCATCAGAGATGCGCTGAAGTCCCTGAAATTTCCGAACCCGAGGACTCGTCCCATTTCTGGGCTTCTAGAGAGGGCGTATAAGCGACTCGTAGATCTGGCAGTCATCTAGTGTCCACGGGGAGAAGCTTTCCACTGAGGGTGCATTCGCGCCATCTACCCACACTGCCATGCTACACCAATCTAGAAATACACCCTTAAGACGAGGGACAAAGTTAATGAATAGGAAATCATGGTAGATGAAAAACTGTATAGCGACCCCAGGATAACTATGAAAAATGGGTCAGGGACATATTGAACGCGAGTCGTACACTTTACCGCGGTACCACCACGCTCGGTAGAAGATATTGGATTTGTAGATATACTACAACCATTTAGTGATGCTGTAAAATTGTAAAGAATTTATAAATCATTTACTTTCTAAGAATTTGCTGTATTATGTTTGTCATGTGTTTGTTTATTTTTATCTTTAATAGTTGCTGTCTTACACATGTTCTCTCACGAGATTAATGTAGTCGATTATGTAGATGCTGCCGGAGACACGGTTTCATATGTTCTTTTCTCAGGTGCTGTTTTGGTGCGTTTCTTTGATTACAGTGTACATGTTTTATGCTTAAGACGATACATGCCCCATTAGAGAGAGTGTTTTGAACCCAGCAGTGCCGAGGAACAGTGTAATTTCGAAAGTCACCCTTATTTGTAAAGTTGTAATAAGTTGAGAGTAGAAAGCGTGTTCTGGAATATCTAATCCCAACTAGGGTCCGCACCAAACTTGGAGCGTTACGAACGAGTCTCCTGCAGGTCGGCTTCCTCTCCAACAATGATTGCCAAGCATCAGGATGTCTTGTTATTCTTACCATAACCTGAAATTATATACTGCTGTTTGTGCTGAAACTAAATTTACCCATCACACCCTTGCTCCTACCACTAAAATTATTTTAAAACAGAAATTAAGCTCTTAATGGCACACTGGGTGGAAACTGAGCAAATCTCTTCAAAAACAATGTTGTTTATTAAAAATAAGTTTCATAATCTGCATTTAGTATCTATTATTGATGACTAAAAAAATGCACAGGAGGTTTTTAATATGCTTGCATATGGTTTATAATTTCTTCAAATGTTGCAAACTATAAGAATTAAAGAATTAAAATGCTAGAAATAATTTTTGTTTATCGGTTATTATTGGAAAATATCTAATTAGAGTACTAAAATTGTTAAATTGATGATTTCGGATAGGTTTTTTTTTTTTTTTTACTCTCAAAAATGAACATCGACAAAACATACAACATAGTTATTTTTCTTAAGTGTTCCCTAGAGACAAAATAAATAGTTATATAAGTACAATTTTAATTTTTTCATTGAGTGGATCATTTTTGTATTCTATCAAAACAATTAAACAATTATTTGAAAACATTGACGATTGCAATGACAGTTTGTATACACGCCTATGATTTAGTGCGTTACTTGCCGTATACATTTCATCAACATATAGATACGTATAGAATTTAAAAATGTCACCTAGGTTTACGCTAGGTATCACTATTAATCACAGGAAGCAAAACGAACGCCAGTTGTTCTTTTTCTTTCAAAATTATATGTATAATGGCGGGGTATGTCTAAGGAGTCAACAAATGCACGAGATGAGCTCAGTGTACTAAATTTGAGTTGAAGTTCCATTCCAAAACGATTTATTTCCCCTGTTTTTGCTCATAACTGACAAATGAATCAAGGCAGAGGACTGATTAAAATAATATGTTGATGTGATCTTAATGTGGATTGGTAGTTCTGGAAAACGGGATTATAATGCAAACAGTAGAAGCATACAATATGAATATCACGGTAGGCTACTGTATGCTTATGCCAATAGAATACCGTATGACGGTAGAATAACAAAAAGGTATGAAAGCATAAACGAATGACGATAGAACAACACAGAGTGTGTGATATTCTGTGTAACGGAAGGATAGCATTTACCTATGACAGTGCGACAGCATATACGTATCAGATAGGCCACCATGTATAACGGAATGTCAAGATCACCATGCCATCATCATGTGATCACCATTATCAGCTTTTACCACTACAAGAGACCATGTATGAAATTAATACGGAAGTCTATATGTTAAAAACCATTCAGCTTGTGACCCTAATAGCCGCCTAATGACCTCGGGGAGTAATTTTTCCATTGAACATGCATCCGCGCCATCTTCCCGCAGTGGCATACACCACGAAACTGGAACCGGAAATGATGAAAAAGAAATCACCCCTAGCATTCGACTGGCAACCATGGATCAGAGTGGATCCCTAATACGAGTCACGAACGTTACCGCGACGCCACTTCCTCCGGTATGGGTCCGTAACTCTCATTCCTCTCTCGTAACTCAGCGGCAACATGGAGCTCTTTTTCCCATCTCTTTGGTACAGACAGTTGTAGTTAAACAGGTTTATTTACCTCTTTGTTAAATTAACTATTTATTCTATCCATCATTTTCACTACCATTACAATCTGTGATGTCGTCATCCGTGTTCTAGGGATAATGTACTAGCCTCTGGTTCGTGAATTCAAACCTAGCGGAGGGCGAGGATTTTTTGGGGGTAAAAATCCTAGCATGGCTTCCTTCGGAAGGGAAGTTAAGCCGTTGGTCCCGTGTGGTATTTGCAGTACGTAAAAGAACCTCAAGCCTGATAAAGAGGCCTCTGAGCAAAATTAAGCGTTCTTTCACGCCAAATATAGAATGAGACGCTAAGATCCGCAACAGTTAAAAAGCGTTCATAAATAAAACTCAGTTCAATTAAATTCACTCCGTGATGTCACAATTGCTTTGGTTATTCCTATGCGCCTCAGATACTCGCCAAGCTGAGTGAAAGTATTTTTGAGTAGTATCCTTTCTTGGTAAATATCTACCAGTTCGCCGTATTGTATGTTGCTCTACTATGAATGGTCACGTGATGAGCTTTTCTGATGGATAACTTACATTTTTAAATAGTGTTTAGCACCCGATTTTGCTACTTTGGCACCGCAGTCGATGACGCTGATGATACATGGAATGAAGATAAAACGCCGGTGGAATGCATGGCGGGGGAAACCGGAGAAAACCCGCCCATGCGCCGCTTTGTCCACCACAAATCCCACTTAAGGTCGCCTGGGATCGAACCCGGCCCGTATTGGTAAGAGGTGAGAGGTCTAATCACTCGGCCACGGCGCGGCCACGATAACGTACTTACTGTGCTTTGTTTCGGTTATAGACAACTTTCAAATTTTGAATTTTTGCATTTCATTGGTTTATATTTTAATGTATTTTGTCTCGGTTTATATTTTTGTTCCTTTTGTTAATTTATTTCTTACATTTCAGAATTGCTCTAATGTGAATGCAAATTTGCATACATAATCTCAAATATGCTGTCTAAAGATTCAGTCATGCATTTTGTGAATGCTTATTCATTGGCGTAAAAACAGCGATTTATACCGAAAAACGAGGATAATTTAAATAAGAACCCCATAAAAACAAACATGTGTTGTCGACAAATAAAAATTTAAACTGAATCAAATCCTTAAATGTATTAACACTGTACTATAATATCAGAAAATGTCATTATCATACGTTTCTGGCAAATGTGAACTCGCAATTCAGTTTTAGAAAATTTATATTTTTTCGCTAGTTAAAAATAATTATATTTTATGATAAACTATTTAAGCTAGAGCTGTGAGATTCTCTACAGTCATTTCTTTATTTCCTCATATTAAGTGGGCCGATGTTCAAGTAAGTGGATATAAAATTAATACGGTTTGAAAACTCAGCCGTATCATCCCTTAAGCAGTTGCCTTTCCCTTGAATCATGGGCAAGCCATTTTCTAATAAATAAGAAATAATTTTCCATTTCTTCTTCGAAATGTTCTCACAACATTCGCGCTGCATGTTGCTGGTATAAATTCGAATTAAAATTTCTCTTCGTGAATTTGAGCTTCTTGCTCTGTTAAAGTTATACACTTAGACTGGGGAATCTGTACAAACGGAATTTTAATTTCTTGGTTCCGTGCGTTTAACATCAATTGTGCGAGACCGCAGTCTATAATTATGATCGTCACCGTTAGCAAATCATTTCTGACAATTAAATGTACGGCCAGATTCCTCAATACAAAGCTGACGAATTCAGTTGTTACATTTTCAATAACTGCTGTAATCAATACTTCCAACGATACCTTTGTGTCAATGGGCCTCTGGTAAACAAGGAGAATGTATTTCCTACTGGACAACTCTGTAAATTTGGTTTTTTAGATTTCAAATAACTAAATGAAACCTGGTTGCTAAAACTGATGCTCCGCTATCTACCGTAAATTTTGATTGTCATATATTGTCACATGGACTTTAGAAGTTTTTACTATTTCCTGATCGCTGTTCACTCCATTAGGCCTAATTACTTGAGTGCGTGTTTTGCATGTTACTTCTCTACCCAGTTACGTGTATCACTGTCTAAACTCGCTGTGGATGTTCCCTGTGTTTTGTGAGATTACCTCCGCATTCTTCCGTACCAAATTCCGAGGCCTTATAATCCTAGGCCCCTTATAATCCTAGCGGCTCCTAATACCTTTGTAGTATTATGTAGGGCCTACTATTTCGTCTGTGCTAACGCATCATTTGTCGGTTTAGTGTGCGTGATTGTTTCGCGCTGTTATAATGTGGACTTTGTCTTCCCTCTCGATTTGAACGACATTAATATTTTCTCTCGTGGGCATACAGGCGTCTCCTGAGGTGGTACTAATCGCGGTTACTATGCCTCACTCTTCTTGAATTTCTTGTAAACGGTATGTAATTCAGTTGAAACCCTTGAAGCTGCCCAGATACTCAGCTGTTGAAATACTGCTGATGCAGGTTCTGGATCTATGGAAGCTATTAACACTAGTACTGAATTGTGTGATGTCTCAGCCTTGTCGCAAAGAGGTTTCCATTTTCACTTAGCGATACATTTGTTCTATTCCTGATGTTGTTATGGTTATCATGGGGCTTATTCTCGGACCTGCCCTGACGGCTACTTGATCTTATGGGTACCTGGTCACCATGAAGGGTTATATTTAATTCTATAGACTCCCTTGCGTTCTTTTTTGGTAAGACTATGTGATTCCTGGTGTTTTCGGAGAAGTGATGGGACCACAGGGATATAAGCTCGCCCTCGTACATTAGCATTTCCAGGAGTTGGCTCAACTGCGCAAGTCTTAAAATGTATTCTACTAGAGACTCCTGATGGTTCAATTGGTATTGTTCGTATAGATTAGGTTCCTCACAAAGCTGTAGCAAACTTTGTTACAATATTCCGATAAGAGCGCTGACCTGATCTGTTGGTATGGAACAATTGACCTTGCGGTCAATATGAGACAGTTAAGCGATGCGATGGCTCGAGCCTCGACGACTAGATTCATTCCGTACCTATTCCGCATCAAAAATTGTTGTGGTCAAACCAAACAGTTGGACAAACAATGAAAGACGCTTTGATTGGCTGTTCCTCGAGAAAGTTCGCCATCTGTATTCTTTTAAATTCTGGAATATTGCATTAATGTATCTCTCTAGCAATGGGGAACTTCAAAACAATGAAAAATAAATGTGAAACTGCAATGAGATAGTCATTAGAGAGCAATGAGATATTTGTAAGTTGCAGCTGCAAAGTAAGGCTCATTGCGTAATACGCATAATAAATCAAATTTATTACGAACTAACCCGAGTTTTATTTTATACAATTTTATTACGGATAATTAATGTACTGCCTTGGTTTTATAGGGTATTTTCATATGTTAGCACGCATATGCCATTCAAGAATTGAGCTGGAATCTGCATTTGCGAGGTGACGTCTGGCATACTTGCCACACCAAAAGTCAAGAGCTCCTGAGACGAGGTTGGTCATCCAACTTTACCTTGTCACTTCTGACATAGTCAGCTGTTATATCGGAAACTTGTATATATTAAGTTACAAACCACCTCAGCTTATTCACCCTAACATTATCATTCCTTCCCGCTGGGCGGCGGCCAAACGCGCTACAGAATTCCTTAAATGTGACACCTTTTTGAATTGTGATTGTTGTTACTGCGCATGAACACATGTAGTTCTAAAACATGCAACAAACACACTGAGCTCTCGTCTCGTAACTTGTATAGCTATATTGTGCTTGTCAGCCTCTAACTGCTGTTTGAAATTATTCGTGTCAGCTTGAATGTTATGTTCAATTTCCCAATCTTCGTTTGAGTGGCCCATATGTCCAGACGCACGACAATTACTTGTTTTGTACGGCAATCTGTCCTGTGCGTATTCAAACTACAGTACTGTCGTTTGAACGCATGGCCGTATTAAGTGAAATTGCTTGCCTTGCAATACGCTATTTCAAACTAATTCTGTTCCCCATTTATCTTCTCTCCTCTTCGTGTTATGGGTAATCAGGTTATAGGTTATAAGTCATACAACGGAGGAGGGGATCTCCCACCCTCGGATCTAAATAGATCCTTTGAAGCTATCACCCCCTAGGATGAAGGGATGCATTGTAGGATCCACAGGAGACTATAGGCTGCAGGCAGACAGACCAAAGTCGCGCGGACATTCCTAACATGTCCTAGCTCGAGGATCCGTCCCATTACTGGAACCGCCTAGAGAGGGCGACAAACGACCGTTAACCAAGCAGTCCTCTATTGTCCTTCGAGAGTAATCTTTCCTTTGAATAAGCATTTGCGCCATCTGTTGGGCACCGGCGGCGAAACTTAGAAACACACTAAAATGACAAGAGTTGAAATGAGGGAAAGGAAATTGTAGTGGATGAAAAACTACCTCCAGCATTCACTTACAGGCAGGAAACCCCCCTAAATCAAGATTAGACAGAAATAGAACCCGAGACCTGAATTCCAGCGCTACATATTACCACGGAGCCATATCGCTCGATGGGTGAAGTCTGTACAGAGTTTGATATGAAGTGATTTTTATAGCGTGTTAATTCTCTTCTAGTGCACAGAAACCAGATATTTAGGAAATGCGACTAAACAAACTGTATAAGATAACAGCAATAACAGGAATTGCAGCCATGTGATAATGTAAGTAGAGTCAATTCGGTGTTAGATAATGGTAATGGTCACTCTAGTGGCCCTTACTGTACGAGTTATATGAATAACTTAACAGTGTTTCACGAGTAGACATTGACATGTACAAAACACTCTCCAATATGGAATGACCAGCCAGCTTGTACTTAGAGAAGCAATCCACAAATTATTGAAACTTCACGAAGATTTGCTGGAGGTAAACCTAAGATGGTTGAAACACATTAGCAGTCATTTTATTAGGTTCTAAGTAAATCTTCAAATATTTCTTTTTTTGGAAATAGGACTGCAGCAATTAATTTTCAAATGCGTTTGAAATGAAAACTACAGCAGATCAGTGAGGCCGTCTGTTACATATGTTCTATGGTGAACTCAATGTTCGCCGCTGTGCCATGGCCGAATGATTAGACCGATAGCCTCTCACCTTTCGCCGTGGTTCGATCTCAGGGGTCCGCTACTAGGATGTGTGGTGGACGAAGCAGAGTCTGGGCAGCTTTTCCCCTGGCTCTCCGGTTTCTCCCGCCATATATTCCACCAATTGCTCCACAGTCATCTTTCTTATCATCCATTTCAATGCCATTTCCTATTATGAACTCCCTCGCTTTCATAACAGAAATGGGGCTTATCATCCATCCTGGTGTCTCTCTCATGCAGAGTCTCCGCTTCTCAACAGGCGTTTAACACCAGGTGCTGCTTTGTAGGCCCTGGGCTTGTAAGTCTACATACCAAAAGAGTAAGCAAAGAAAGAAAGAACGAGAGTAAGAAAGAGACAAAAAAGAAAGGAGGAAATAAGAAACAAGGAGAAAAGAAGGAAGTGGGTGTTTAAGGATGAGGTTTAGTTTACCAAGAGTTCGTAACACAAGAAACAGAACTCAACAGGCAGAGTTTATGCCCTTTATTTAGATGGAGGGCGATCATATTGAAAGTGGCCACTAATGTGGTTATTTGATTATGTACAGTAGGCTGCTCCAGCTTGGCTACCCACCAAAAAGTATCGAGTTATTCACTCACTGGGATATGCCTGCAGTATGAATACGTCTCAGTGTTGAGGGAAGGCTGTGGTCTGGGCTGAATGAATTGAGAACAAACACAAACAACTGTGCTTTGACCTTCGCCTAGTGAGGTATTGGCTATCACGCTCCTCTTTCAGCCTGGTTAAGAGGGTTTGTTGCAACAACCTAATCGACAGCCAATTGCATTTTGCTTCTGCACTTTGGTATTCTATTTCCATGTGATGTTATGGAAGGGTCAAGCAAATTTAGTATCTGAATATTTGTTTCGAATAAAGGCACAACTGCAATGGTTAAGGTTGTACAATTCCTAATGCAATATCACACGCTCACATCCAATTCCTTTGAGTTTATCCCCTATGGAAGATTGTCCTCTGAATGTTAGACATATAAGTAGACACCGAGTCTTTAATTCCGGTTTGTTTTATGTGTAAAAAGAGTTCTTGAGAGGCCTAAGTTAAAATTGTTACCAAAGCTAGGTTTTGCATTTCCATATAACTGGCATGTGTGCTCATTTAGAGGAAGAAAAATTATAGGGCCTTCGGTATAAAAATTGGTAACTCGCATGGTGTGCTTCAGAGCCAATACCAACTACCCTTCCCATTCCCATCGCCCTATACTCGACGACAGGCTTTTTGTCCTTTAGTTACCACGTATTCAGCAGTCCACTTTCATTTGCAAAGATGAGAAGGCAGTAAGAATTCATCCTGAAGTTTCCTATATAATTGATTGACACAGTCAAATAATGAGTTCAGACACACTTACATGGAAATCACATAGAGTTTCTTAAAATGCTCAGAGTAGATAAATTCTCATAATCTAAGTGGCATGTTTTATTTATTATGTTAATAGTTAACTATGGCGTCTAGGAAAACTCCTATTCCCTTACATAACATAAAGTTGAATTACTTTATTGAAATGAAAATTGAGGAAATAGGATTATCAATATACTGAAAAATAAAAGTGCATGACATTATTGGGCATTGTTTTACAAATTACAACAGCAATTTATCTTATTTTTGGGATTAGTTTTTATTTATTTTATTCTTAGTAATACAATAGAAATTACAAATTATGTTATTTTAAAAATATATTATTATATGTACGGCGGGGGAGGATGTATCAAAATACATTTATTTGTGTACAGAGAATGCTTCAGAATGTATAGTTTGTTATATGCAACATGGACATCTATTCTCGGTTAGCAACAATGCTGAATAAACGGCATAAGGACATGTTTATATTGGAATTGTAGACACTCTCACTTTAACTTAGTGAAATGCTTGTATGAGTACCACTTCCAAAGAGAAGTTACACGGTAATGAGTTATCCTTCATGGATGTAGTATACAAATAAATCAGAAATGGAGCCAACATTCTGTTGAAATGGCTAACTCATTTTTTTTTCCATTTCTGCGGAACAGTTCACTCTATCACTGACCATTCAATTGTCTCTTTCCGGGATTTCAGTTCATCTTGTGCCAACAAGACACACATATAGTAAGAAATATATTATAGATCATTAAAATGAAATATATCTGTTTATTTTAATATTACTCTATATTAACTTCATAAGATGTAATTTTGTATTCATTGTTACCTGTTAATTAGCACAACTTGTATTATGTTCCAATGTATCTTTATAACCATCCTGTAATAATTATTGTTATCACAATGTATCAGTGTTTCAGTCGCGATAAGACTCTTACGAGTCAAATACTAAAAATAAATATTAATAAAAAAAAAGATACACATATGAAGACCAAGAGTGATAGCAGAAGAAAAAGTAGAGTTAATTAGATTATATCTTTAACGTTCGCCTGGAAAACTAGCCACGCATTGGAGGAACTTATGGATAAAATACGAGCTGATTATGAAATGTTACCGTGAAAGAGCTAAATCGTGTCAATCTAAATGTATTTACTCCGTGCAATCCTTGTTTAGCTGCGGAAAGACGGCATTTCAAGCATTTACTATAAGGTAAAAGTTAATTTTTTATATTTTGTGTACCGGTTTATATGTATACAGATTTAAGAAGCGAAGCCAGAATGCTGACACGGTCGGCTATATCATGTCCTGCTGCCCAGACGCAGACTCCGTGACAGCGGTAAGGTTTTGTACCGAAGATCCTGTATATGCATACGCTTTTTTGATGACATGGCACAACGTGCAGAAGATGAACAACAGAGGTACGAGATGAAGGTAGTTTCAGGTGTGAAACTCATCTTGATCTCATTTTCCACGTTCGAATCTTCAATCGGTGCCGTGTCCCAGGAAGACAGCCTATGTCGGTCCCGTCTACCAAAATGTAAACATCCTAACTTCATAATAAATTAACCTCAATCTAGTTCATAATGCATAATTTCCTTATCAATTTTATAAGACTTTGGCTCTTTTGGTAGACCTATAATGATTGAAAAAGATGTTTCATTTTTCATTAAAACCGATTTTAACCGCCAATTGGATGGCATACAAAATTATGCTCAATGGATATTTTAGAAAATCTGTGAATCTCCTAAGATTCCAGTTCTGACATCAGGCGACAATTCTCCGTGGGGAATGATTAAGCAGCAAGTCTCCAAACAGCGATAAGATTTTTAGCAGGGTGCTAGGGTAGCATTAAGGGAAATCCCACCGCCTATGCTGCGGGAAATTCCACCCAAGTCTTGGCGCGAGTTTTTTTATAGTGCTTAATACCCGATTTCACTCAAATGGTACCACAGGCGATAACACTGAAGATGCATGGAATGAAGATGGAGCACCGGTGGAATGCGATGGCAGGAGAAACCGGAGATCCCGGAGAAAACCCGCCCCTGTGCCGCTTTCTCCACCACAAATCCCACATGCGGTCGCTTGGGATCGAACCCGAGACGGACGCGATAGTGATTGTGTTCATATTGACGTTCTGGATCGCTAAACAAACAGTTTAAATTATGAACTACTGCCTCTTATAGGTATATATGTTGGAAATAACTGCACATCAGCATATAAAGGAAGAAAGTTGACAAGGAAAACTACTGTATATGCCATGGGACCGAGTTGTTTACTGACATATGCTCGGTTGTTCACATTTTACTCAAGATAAGTTGGGATGCTTTCAGAAAGACAATGCTTATTACAACAAAATAAAACGAGAGAAACTTTCGAATGCGGAATAATATACTTGTAATACATAAAATAATCAACTTCACCTACTTGGATGTAGCATAAGAAGTAAAATGAACTGTTACAGCAAAGCCAAACAAATGCATTACATAAACGTGCCATTTTAAAGTTACCAGAATTAAAGAAAACTATTCAAAGAACTGGAATTGGGTTTAAGAAGTAATAAAAGCTGTCATGTAATACAAAATAATAATGAGATTGATATAGATATATTAGACGAAGGAAGAACAGTGCTTATATTGAGCAGAAGAAAATAAATTGTCATGGACAAGGATAATAAAAAACTGCTTGAAAAGAGATGCAGTGGAAAGACTAGTAAATGGGGAGAGAAAAACTCAAGATGATGGTTAATGTTAAGATAAACAGTTAATCTACTACAGTGATGGAGAGGAAAGTGGAAACGAGGGAAGGATGAAAGAAACTAGATTTGTAGTGAAACGTCTGCCTTTGAGTAGATAACTGTGATTGACTTCTGAGAATGCATTTAATTTCCATTGCATGTGGGCGAACGATGGGGATCTTAAATACTCATAAAACGACTTGACGTCTACCATTAAGGCTATTTACAAACTGGCTCGCTAAAGCAACATAAATCATTTACGTTACAAAGCAGTTTGGTAATTTATAAAGAAAAGCTTCTAAAAACCCAGTTATTCTTTTAACGGATCGCAGTGGACGGCAACCACGAACCAGAAGCAGCTTGGCCTCCACAAGGACTCAAAAGGTTGCAAACAGAATATCAGTTGATCATATAATTAACATTCATCCTCTAGCAGTACGCAAGATGGAAGGCTGGTATTATTAAGAATAGACCCAATTAGAGAGACTGACATCACTCGTGTGTCAAAGGTCCCGTGCCCCGTCAACTTAACCCTGCAGCCAGGGATATCCGCGAGAGTGCTAGGGGTGTAAAAAGGGGACCACACGTTTCGTGCACAGTCCTATTAAACATATAAACTACAGGAAACAAACTCATCTGTGAGGGAACAAACCAGAAGATCATAAATCTAACCATAGAATAAATATAGGAATGCACGCACACACTCCTATACATACATGGGAATGCATGCACACACTTATACGCATGTAAATACACGCAATGCACACACATACACGAGCGAAAGCAAATGCACACTCACACACACACGAGTATGCACTCGCACACAGGCTCACACTCACGAACGCACACATGCTGGTGCACACACATACACAGGTATGCTATTACACACACCGAAACGCTCATGCTCAAAGCACGCACACACTTAAGTATGTGCACACAAGCTCATATGTATATCTGTACACGCACGCACACACACTTATACGCAGTGTAAATACATGCATGCACGTACAAGCACGCCCATACACACAAAAGCACACGCGAACGTGGGCACACACTCATGAACGCTCGCACGCATGCAAATAGACCCTTGCACACACAGGTACTGGTACATCATCAGCACACTTAAACGATTATCCTCACGTATACACACGCACACACTTAAGCACACGCACATATAGCTCATACGCAAATCAAATACGCACATGCACACACACGTTCACAGGCAACGTAAGCACACAGGCGCATTTAAGCTAAAACAGTGCACAGATACGAGCATCCGCACACATGCGCAAGCACACAAGCACGCAGACGCACACACATATTCTGGTTTTGTCCGTGTTAACAGCCTGGGGTAACGCCCACCCCTACTTGCAATGACAAGCTCAGTGAATCAGTTTTGTGAATTCCTGTACTAACAGAAATGCTATTAGGATTAGGAGGAAGCGATGAGGCGTGAGGATACACCGAGTGGCCGGAACCAGGAGCAATGCACAGAAATGAGAGGGTTCCTATAGTTTCTGATTTGAAGCACCCCGACAATCGGACAGGCAGATCGGGGACCCCCGTGTAGGGTCCAATGCCCCCGCCAGGGACGCTTTTCATTCCTGCAACGGTGAGAGTCATATGAACATATTTTCCCCTGCCACGTCACGCCGAACTCCATCGCCGAAAGAGACAAATCAACAGGATGAAGGACGAATTAAATGGCAATGGAAACGACATAGAGGAACAGGAAATTCGGGGGATGGAAGAAATCTACTAAACATTCCCTTGGAGGCCCGGGGAAAACCCCGAAATAAACCATGGGTCTGGTAGGCGGTCATGAGTATCGAACCCGTGACCTTCCTAATGCATGCTACAGACGAAGCCGCCTGAGACATCCCGCTCGGTCGCAAAAGTATTGAAAAGGGTAAAGAATCAGATTCTGCTTTAAATAGCTCAAAAATCCGAAAAAATGTGCAATTGTAGTCAGATCCACTTAACTTCCATCAGCTCTACCACGTATGTACAATGTAAATAGTAGCTGTAGAAGGTATCATTCCATCCAAAAATTCTATACCGATATGTAATATGAAGTGCACGTTTTGAGGACCCCTAAACCAAATAAAGAATTTTAGAAAAAGGTCCGTGTGTGTATGTGTGTGTCTGTGGACGGCGTAATTCAAAAACGAAAACTCCGTTATATACCAAACTTGGTATGTAAGATCATTATCTTGCAAGGATGCAAAATCAAAAATTTCAGGAAAATCCCCCCCACATACTACCGTTTACGTGGAACAATTTTTGGAATCTTCGATGTTCTAAAAATGGCTCAAAGGTTTTGATTATAATGTGTATTAAATATATTTATATAGTAAATCAAATGTATATCCTAAATGCCTTAGGAATAGCCCCTCCGTCCTCTTCATTCTGTATGAGTTTTGTTAACCGGAAGAGATAGACAAAACCTTACCGCACAGAACATATAGTGCCCGTTAAAACACACAATTTACGTGTTTTTTTGGTAGAACTAACATTTTAGAGATATTCCCTGTTATTGGTTTCAATTTTGAAATACTCAAACTTTTCTGACACGGGAAGTTCTCATCCGTTTCCTATCTGTTTTGTTTTACTCCTGGACAAGGAAAGAGAGACGAATTTCAATTTTTCATTGACAATAGTTTTAGCTTAGTGTATTCCTTTATTTCCCTTCTAGATGTGAGAAAGGAAGTAATAAGAGCATTTCTGATATAATATCTCAATTAGCATGCTGTAAATGAAATAATAATGTGCTTAAAATTAGTTTGTTTCCAGAACAGAGAGAAAATCGTGTGAATGGAACACATTGCTTTTTTTAGCCTATACTCCTTATGTTGACAAATGGAAACGCTCATATGTCTCGTTCTTGGTGAAATCTGCAAACCATATGTATCGCTGATGCCACCATATCTCACGAATCACTTTTGTAAGAGACTTTCGTTTGTTTAAATATGTAAAACGACACTGACACCTGTCAGATAGTGCTATAACTATTATAAAGGTATTCTCAGAGCTATTCCTTCGTGCACGGTGGATATGTCTCTCTAGTTCCTTGTTATGTTACATTTGAACTTCTGCAACATAAAGTAACTAATATTTTGAATTTCCTGTTAACATCATTATTGTTATTCGATTCCAGATTTTGTTATTTTAAACCTAGTTTCTAAAAAGTTACAAGAAATCGTAATACGAAAATATTTTACCTTAATTTCGATTTCCATATGCAATTAAAAGCACAGTTATGGGTGCCTTTGAAACATGTGTTTTGGTTCTGAGTTTATTAATTGCTTGTTTATTCCTCCAGTACTCTGAATTGTAATACTGTTTACTTTTTGTGTCTCAGAGAAGTATGATTAAAACATGCCTTTGAAATTAATGAGACAATTATTACAACTACTATAAGGAATGCTACACATTCTTAAAATACATATCACATTCCAGTAACTTCAAAAATGTGTTTTTTGGCAATATAGTTAAGATGAATAAAAATAATGCACTTTGGAAGTATAAAATGCATAGCATAAACCTAAACGCTATTCATACACGACAGAACATTACCTACATAGGTGGACGAGATCTTAAGGTAATTGACTCGTGAGTGGGTCTGCGGTTCAGATGAGAACGACTCTCCCTAACTGAGACTTCTCCTCAGTTCTCATAGCTGGCAAATGCCGGGGAGGTTCCCTAAACTTAGGCCTGGGACGTTTCCTTCCCAAGAGTCCTTTCCCGATTATCATTTCATTCTACCACTTATGGTACCGTATGCATGAGGACCTCCCAGAAAGTAGACGACAAAAAGTAACGAACACTATTAACATAAAACTTTATTTACAGTACCTTATTCTATTTTTCTTCGTGATCGCCGTTATTTTTAAGGCATTTATTGTAGCGTGGTAAAATTTAAGTGTCCATAATATACTCTTTTGGTCGTCTCCTTAGCTCGGTGGTAGCGCAGCTGCTTACCAAGCGGGAGAATTGGGTTCGATCCCCAGTACCGGCGTGGGGATTTTCCCCCGCTGGGAGATCTGGCCCGGGGTGAACTCAGCCTCGTAAGGTCCCTGGGGGGCCAATTGAGGAGCTACTTGATGGAGAAGTAGCGGCTCCAGGTCATGAGGACCGCATTAACCGGCCGGGAGGGGCTCGAGGCGCTGACCACGTCTCACCCTCCAATACTGCACCCCATCCATGACGTCTGTAGTGGACCGTGATGGGGGACGCAGCGGCCGGGCGGTAGGCCAAGGTTCCCCGTGAGCTGTCGTGCCATGGAGTTATAATATACTCTTTTACGGCCAAAGACTTGGATTTCTTTTCTGAATGCATAAAATATTCAACCAATCGAAATTTATTCGCAATTAGCGCAAGTGTATTATGATAATGCAATGAAAGGGTCTAACGCGAGGGAAGGGTACATAATTTAATCAAGGAATAACCAAGGTACACAACGGAGACTGCGAATGTGAAGTGATAACTCGTTATGACGGAGTTGAAAGCAAAGGATGAAAGAATTCAGGAAATTCGGCATTTCACTTCTGACACCTCAATTTTTTTGGGGAGGGGGAGAGAAAAGTTGTCAACCAATGAAGAGCTCAAAGCGGTTGTGACATCCTGGATCAGATCTTTGAGGGTACAAGAGTATGACACATCATCATTTAAAAATTGGTACCAAGTTAGAATACATTCATTGGCAGCAATGGGGATTACGCTGAGAAATAGAGTAAGGTACTGAACTTTGTGAATAAGGTTCTGTGTTGATGTCTTTCGTTATTGTGTAGTTATGCCAGATGTTTCTTTACTTCCGTAGTAAGAACGGAGTTAAACACTACTAAGGACACTCATGGAAACATTACTTTTATTTTTCAGGAATGTTTTGAATTGATGTTAATTTTCTACGTAATATTTATGGTGTCAGTTTATGCGTAACGCATAAGGGATGGCGTGGATGTTCTTGATTACTGAAGGTTGTTTTTTTCTGATGAAAGAAGGTAAACTACAACCATTTTTCATACAGCCAAGGCTCTTGTTTAAATTACATTTATCGGAGAAAGGAGTTGATCCACCTTCTCTAATAAATGGAGAAATATTGTGTAAATAAAGCTGGACCTCCATGTTCCCCCTGCATACCCTCAAATACTACAGATAATAAATGATATTGTAATTGTGTAAGAGCACACGTTTGCTTTCTAACAGTGGCTGCTGCTAGCACTTAACACTCCCATTCTTCTTCTGTGCAATGAGTTTGATAAACACAGTCAGACGGAAGTTTCCGCTTTGAAAGAGGGTGTGTTTGTGTCACCGAGTCCTTCCCCACACTCTTGCCCAGCGGGTCAAATCGACTGAAAGATTCGCATTTGAAGTAACGTATTGTTCACGCAACCCTTCACAATGGAGAGCACGTGGCATGAAGAGCGTTCGTGTTGAAAGTGTCTGAGGGAGCTATAGCTCAGAAGTACACTGCTCGACATATGATTGAGATTAACCTACTGTACTGCCTATGTAAACATTGCATTGAGGCTAGGGATGGGACGTCGATACTGTCGATACCCGATAATCTCGGTGGCTTCGAAGAACGTCCAATCATTTAAGATAAACCTTCTAATACTTTATCAATTCTTTTAAATTTTAAAGTTATGCACTATTAAAAATGAGTAAGTTTAATTTTATGCTAGATAAGGAATGAAAGGAGTCGAGACTTCAGTTATCTCGTATCTATCAACAAAAAGCTGCAGGACTGTAGTTCAGGAGAGACCTTGACTGCGTTTTCTGTGATTGAATGAATGCAACATTCCGTAGACATGAGTGTAAAAGCATGTGAAACAAGGGTGAAGATATGAGTACTCATGTAATATGCGGCATTAACTGAGTTGTAAATGCAGCTAGTTTAGCTGACGCACTAAATCACGTTTCTGCAATAGCCTGGCTTGAGGCTTGACTCTGATGAAATCTGTGTAATAAAACTGAACACACACTCTTTATCTTTTAGGTATTTGAGTTTCATGTAAAATATAATATATTATTTTATACAAGAAAGATGTCAAATAATGTTTCAAACAATGAAGAAGCAATAAGCTTTAAAAAAATGACGCATAATTAGGTAGCATGCGTGACTTCACCTGTTGTGTATTAGTATCCAGGTTTTGGATTATGAGTGGTCCTATTTTTTTGCTAATTGCAGTGTACGACGGTAAGTGATAACGTATGCAATGTAATTTGCAAATGTTAGAATTTTAGAGGAGTGTCATCGTGGCCGAGTGATTAGACCGCTCGCCTCTCATTAGGCGGTCTGGATTCAATCCCAGTGGACTTTGTGTGGGATTGCTGGTGAACAAAGCAGCATATGGGCGGGTTTTGTCCAGGTTCTCCGGTTCCTCATGCCGTTAATTTCACCAATTACACATATTTTCCTCACTCTCATACCTTGCTATTGGCCGATCGCCCGCTTCGGGTTCTTCCTAGATTCAATGCTCGTTTGCTCCTTGACAGGCCTCTAGCCTTTGACACTCGCATGTAAGTCCTGAGGGATATAAGACCTACATTAGGAGACGATATTCTAAGTAAGCATTTCAGAGGAAATCGGCGGAGGTGAATTTGCGGGGGCGTTAAATAATAGTTGGGGTATCTCGTAGAAATGAGTAAATAACGGGAGAAAAGAAATGGTAATGATGAAACTAATAGCAACATTGGAGTTGTAGGGCATTTTAGCGGTATTTAGCGAGTATAAGTAGTTTGTGTAGAGAAAGCGGACTATTTATTTGTCCCGTAGTTCATAACATGATCAGAGCTAAGAGGGGCCGCTGAAACGAGGAGAAGTAAGGAGAATCAATAATGCCCTTATATCTCCAGTCAATAATTTTGAGAAACACCAACTGTCACCAAAGTCCAATGGAGAGTGCCTAAACTCAACCTCCCCAATCTCCGCCCGAGTTTTCCACCACAACGTTTTAGAGAATTCCTGTTAGTAAATTCGGTGGTGTAAAACGCTCCTATACAGACACGTTTCTAGCAGCAATTGTCTCATAGTTATTACGTTTAGCAACTGCTACAAAGCCATGAGTTTTTATCAAATGCTTTAGCAACAATCTCGACTTCAGTGGTACAGAATTGCCCCACATTCTCTAAAATAACGAGTTCACTACATGCACAGCTAATTGCATTGTTTCCAATCATCAACAAAATTAATGGTCACTTTACGGAACAACAATCAAGTTAAACTGGAGGCGTAAAACTCCAATTTAACTCATTAATAACCAACACTGAGAAACCTTCAAATCTTTAATCAACAAAATTATTTCGTTTTATACCGAAATCATTCAGCAAGTGAATTAAAATAGTACAAATTAATTATTGCTATGTTTACTTTATACTTATGTTGTGTGTGACTCTTTATAATATAAATAACAACAAAAAGAACGAAATACACAATTCAAAGAAAGAGTTCATAAAATTTACCATTTATCATTTATATTCTTAGAGTTCATACTCACGGAATTCAGAAACAAACACCATTACATTTTCAGTCGCTAATAAACATCTTTACATCGCCTGCGGTGCCACAAGTAGTTAAAGCGAGCGTTAAACACTACAAAATAAAACGGTCTTACCTGTGGCGCAATCATACTCATTTCTTTTGTTCTAAATGTTTTCTTGTTTTTAAAGTGTAATGTTCAGTATAGCGCATTAACTAAATATAGCATTCATTATAGAGCATTATAAACAAAACGTAAAAATTAAAAATAGTTTGAATAAAATTCTGGGAAAGAAAAGTGCAGATGTTATTCTGACTCAGTCCAGGAAAGCCTGCGATTAGTTATCACCAGTTTTGAAAAATGCCAGAGAAAGTATAAAACACACACACACAAAGGAACTATAATAAGTGAACTATATATACGCTAGCAGTATATTTATTCTATTAGTTTACAAATTAAAGATGTGATTCAACAGCGCATTCTGTAAAATGTTAATTTACCGACAATTTGCTTTCAATAATGTTTCATCCATTTATTCTCATTCACTGATATCGAAGAAGGTCAAAATGATGCACAAATTGACTGTTTTTCCGTTTTAGGCTACTACCTAAGGTCAATAAATATAAACAGAAGCTGTTATTTTCGCGAGGCATACTCTTTGTAGAGGAGGGGTAGTACTGTAAACATTTGCTGTTTGGGGTTGGGCGGTCCAAATCTC
Source organism: Hymenopus coronatus (assembly GCA_030762935.1). NCBI lineage: Eukaryota > Metazoa > Arthropoda > Insecta > Mantodea > Hymenopodidae > Hymenopus > Hymenopus coronatus. The sequence goes on from CM060900.1 coordinate 362,262,395, forward strand.
TACAAATGTGATTATATTGCATCATGAAGTCTATTTGATAGGAATAGACTGCTGCGTTAGTAATGTAAATCAAATCAGAGCGTTATCGGCCGAAAGCAAATATATATATATGTACAGCGAACGGCGTCAATTTATAAAATGTCTACATTTTATGCAGAGCATATCAGAGACCGCAAACAACCTGCAACCATTTGCTGTGGTCAAATTTAAACACCGTGTTTCGTTTTTGGTGTAATGCTTGATGATGGATCCCCACATTCTAGCGTTAACCAGTAAGTAAATTATTCATATTCGCTTCATTAATTAATCCAAAGGGTTTGCAGCATGAAATGTGTGATATATTTCCTGCCTCTACTTCTGTTGCGCTTAAAATAAGCTCCAACTTTTAGCAACGTGAAATCAGTAGACGATATGTATGTATGTTTTCATTTTATATGGAGATTAACACGTGCTGGTTAGTTTAATATACAGTAAAACCTCCCTATCCTGAACACCTATGGTTCAATAAAAATTTGTCCAAACTAACGGGGAGTCCAATGAAGCGGGAGTAAAACCCTTTTTTTCCATTCGGTAGCAAAGAAATGAGAGTGATCTTCATAATACCAAGTAACTGTTGTATGTATGAATGGCACAATCGATTAACAGCTTGTTTTCTTCTTTTCAGTGGTTAATTCCATCAACTTACTCTTACTTATATTGTTGCAGTATACAATCCAGGGTCCGAATTAACTGGCGGAATGGGGGACTTTCCCCTCTCATTAACTAATTTCCCCGGTTCGTTAAATAAGAATTCCTTCGCTATCAGGAAGTATTTAATTTTTATTTTTCTCTTTATTATAAGTACTGTAAGTGCTCTATTTGAAAATACAGGAAGACACGGAACACTTTAGATGCAGACTGTACTGCGCGATTTGTGAATCTATCGTATCGTTAATACAAACTATGTCACAGAATAAACAATTAACTAGTTTGGCATTCAGGATCATAACGTCAACAGCTTGTATAAAATTGACGATTGTAGTTAGCAGCATTCAGTTCAGTTTTGAACAGCAGTGAGTTTTCTATTGTTGGCCAGCATGAATAGATCTGTGAAAATAAACAGTGAAGCTGCAGAAAGTAATGTGAATGATGTATTCCAGCTCGAGTCTCAGGCTTCAACTTCAGTTAAAAACCGCAGCATGTGTTAGTGAAAATAGTGAGAGTATGTGCATTTTACTAATCTGGGGATGTTTCAACAAAACCAGATTTGAAACATGGAAAGCAAATCGCCTTGGCTTTCACCAAACAGCTCTGAGAGAGCTATCTGCCTGTTGTGCTCAGAAATAGAAAATCACTGTCCTCTTATAGACAATATACTGAGATAGTTTTTATTCAAGGGTTGAATGAAAAGAACAGAAAAAGGTTTACTGGTGTAAATATAAAACAAATACTGATTCTTAAGTCACGCCCCCCCCCCAACGCGTCAGATAGTCTGATTCGAACACTGGTACTATCTGAACAAAAATACTTTCTGTGCTAAGCACCTGTACATCAGCTGACTTTCACACTCTAGCCCTACTGTTTACTGTCACAACAATGTGAATATTTGCATGAGGTACAGTAAAATTGGTTCACAATTGCAAAGAAGAACCTCTTAATATGTAAACGTGTTAATGTTAAAAGGGCACAATAACCGTCAATATGTAACTCACTCAAATTTAGCCACAATACAGGTACAAGAGTACAAAATTAATAATTCTAGGAATTTAGAAAGAGGTTGACAGTTCTAAAGAAAATCGCTTCTGATAACACTGAGCAAAATATTCTTATAAAGTACACAAGTTTGAATAGCACTTAACCATAGAAGGCTGTCGTCGTTGTGCGCCTTGTATCTATTATTCCTTAGTTTGGCCAGTCTGCAGAGTGACGACAGACAGTTTATAGACGAGTCCACCATTCTTGATGCAGGATCTTTTTAAGTAGGCACGTGCCTGGTAGAAGATGATGTTTCACTGCGTCGGCTTTACTGTAGTGGGTTTGGGCATTTAATCTAGGGGTGGTGGCAGGAAAAATACACAGGTCGTTCTACTGGTTAAGAAATAAATAAAGGAAACATGATCCTTGTTCACTCTAGTAATTATTTGCTACAGTTAAACACCAGTACCCTTAGCAAAGTCACCTCGACAAACAGTTACTATACACAGTTAAATATAAGCACGTTGAAGCTCTGAAAAACCTTAATACCACATGTTAAAATACCAAAGCGTCCACTGTTTTACACTATTACATTTCACACTGGCTTGCAATAAATTTATGTCACGCACTTAATGTTTTCATCTCTGAAGGACAGAAAGCACAGATAGATTTATAAGAAATGCATATCAGCACTTAAAGTTTTTGCCGCGATTTCGTTACGACTAGAGGCGCAGATTTCACCTCTAAAGGACAGAAAACTTTGTATAGAAACTCAGTTTAATGCAGCTTCAATAGGCATCTATGAAAGATGTCTTCCTTAAGGTTTATTGGCTGACACTTGGCGCTAAAAGTTACACGTTAGTCATCACACCACGTGATTCTATTGTACTGATACCATGTGATAAACTATTACAAAGAAAAATAAGCTCAAACATATTTCTGATGCACGCAAGTAACATAAAGGAATTCTGCAAGTTTTCAAGGCTTTCACACACAATAGGGGTTACCTTTTGTAATTTTCTACAGCGTAGTTATCTGCTCTACCTTAGCACAAATTAACATATCTCACATTACAAGTTAACAGATAAATAAGAAATAATACAGTTTATTGCTTATATATAAAACATGTAATTAAGCAAATTAAGGTATTGTAGTTTCTCTAGAAACTCTTGATAACAAGACAATTACTTTTATTACCGTCTCAAGGTGCACACTTAGTAAAAACACATAACGAATTTTCCAAGATACACTCAAAGGTATGTCCAGCTTCCAGGATTTAGGGACTTCCGACATACATGTAACAGTATAAGAGTCTGTCCAGTTCCAAGATAACACGTTCAGTGTAATGAAGTGTCTATAGACAAGTGTTCAAATATAGAGGCTTTACTGTATAAACTCAATCTAAACACAGTTTACATACTTTCGTAATCACAAAAATGTGGGCACATTTAAACACCAGTTTAAAACAGGTATTTTAGTTTTCTACTGACAGAATCGTCCAACAGTTTGTGTTCCCACCTTATAAACACCATCACACTATAGACACAAAAGGCACTATTATTTAAGAGCTATTTCTTTTCAAGCATACTTGCTAGAAATTAGTTCAGGTCTGTAGTGCAGAGGCCGTCTATCAGGAGAGAAAGAGAGGGAGATGGAGAGAGAGAGAGAGAGAGAGAGAGAGAGAGAAAGAAAGAGAGAGAGAGAAAGAGGATGGTGAATTTAATGGTTTTGTGTTTAGGTTGTAGGAGTACAGATTATTCAACGAAGGCGTACACTTCACTCGCCTCAACTTACGAGAGATTTGTTGTGGCTACCACACCCAGGAGGAAGGGATGAAGTGAAGAAACCACAGGATACTAAGGGCCTCAGGCAGACAGGAAAAGAGACGCCCGGAAATCCCTAACAATTCCTTACTAGAAAAACCGCTGCTGAAGATATCCATAGAGGGCGATACACGACGCGACAAGCAGCCTTCTAGTGCGCACGGGGAATACTCTGATCTTTGAACAAACATTTACGCCATCTGTTCGGCACCGTCATGTCACGTAACCTAAAAGCAACGTAAAACATAAAAAGCAAACGGAATGAAAGATAAATGAGGTTGTGGTAGATGGGAAATCAATCCAGCATTCGCCTAATGATTATAAAACCACGGAAATCCAAAGTCAGATTGTGCAGCGACAGGAATCGAAACTTGACCTCCCGAATGCGAACCTCATATGTTAGATTGGAGCCATCCCACTCTGTCTTATTCCATATTTAGTGCCTATTGCTTTCAACATTAATACAGTTTTAAAACAAGGTTAAACTGAAAGCGAAATAAATAAACATATAGTGATTAACCGGTACAAGGCAGGACATTCACCATGTAACACGGCTAGTTGGCAAGTGAATTGCTTTCAACATTAATACAGGTTTAAAACAAGGTTAAACTGAAAGCGAAATAAATAAACATATAGTGATTAACCGGTACAAGACAGAACATTCACCATGTAACACGGCTAGTTGGCAAGTGAAGGACAGAGACCAACACGAGGTTCTGGCATGAGCATCACAAAATACACACTATAAGGCTTAAAAGAAAGTCTCGAAGTGTGTCTGCATTTATTCGCTTGTTTCTTCTAATTTAGGATCATAAGTTAGTGCTCGGTGAGATTTATTTAGCTTTATTTTAAAAATTGCTTCCCCTAAACAATTATTTTTTTACCATACTAATATCTTTATGATTACTATATTAAGAATGCAATAAATAGTTCTCACTTGCGTAGACGCTACACTCTTTGGATTTTTAAGGTTTTAAATTCAATTATATTGATAATTTAAACGTTTTTGCAGGACATAATCAATTACCAAATCCGGTCCGGACAGATGGATTTCAAGTGTGCTTAAAAACAACAGCCTGTGTCAGTATATTTACTGGCGTGTAAAGAACTCCTCTGTGACAAAATTCTGGCACACCGACGGCGTTAATATTACCCTGGCAATTCACAGTATCGTTAACAAACAAAATATTGTGTTTAAAACATAATCAACATAATAGATCAGAAAACATGCCATAATACACTATGGTAATAAGGATAAGGATTAGTCATGGACGGAACCGTCAGGCTTCCGGGCCGGAGCACCGGACGTAGGTCCTTGTGGCCCTTTGCCACTTGAGCGACCCCTGGGAGGAGGGATGAGGGGAGAGACCCGGAGGGGCGACCAGATCCGGATGACGATTGGCATAAGCATGGAATCAGTCCCTATGGGTTACAGTTGGAACGTTTCCAACGCCACCCTAGGCGTCCCCAGCCCTCCCAGCAATTCCGGGCGAGCTCCACAGGGAGATGGGTCTAAGTGTTTCGACGACGCCAGGATAACCTTTTACAATGAGGAAATCTGCATCCAGGCGCACCCGTTGTCATCGTCGCCTGGTCCTTCAATCCTGAAAGTGCTGATGAGGAAACAATGGGAGCAGGAAATGGTGGTTGGAAAATTCGGATGTAATGAGACCTACTCAGAATTCGCCTGGCGTCCCGGAAAACCCATCAAAGCTCCAAAGGTCAGGAGGTTTGGCTACGAGGATCAAACTCACGATCTCCCGTATGCGGACCACATACGAAATCGCCTGGCCCATCCTGCTCGGTGATTATCTACCAGTCGTCTGCCTTAATTCAAAAAATATTTAGCATTGGTCAGTTTCACACTTCCTAGTTGGTATTATTTTAATCTATAGTTTGTATAATACTCTCCTGAAGCATATTGCCTCTCCCAGCACGTTACATCGGCTTTGTGGTGTAGTAATCTCACTCCTGAGCAACTCTTTACTCAGTTCTACAGGGATTACGATTAGGACAAATCAGACCTAGGGGCCCTCCACCACTGAATACAGCACCGCACATAGACCATAGTAGGTCCTTTATGCTACTAACGTAACCCTTGGGAGAAAGGGATGACTCAACTGGTGACACGTGCCGGAGGACGATGTGTCCTTAACTGTTCCAGAAAGACACCAATTCTGACGCTGGCACGAACCCGTCCGTCTGTGCTATCTTCAGCTTGGGGACCTCACAATTAATGCTTCACAGGAAGGACTCCAGCCGCCTGTCAAGCGCCTGTGAGAAATTAATCTACAGCGCACATTCCTACGTCGCGCCACAAAGTACCATTCACTCACACCTTGTCCTACACTCCTGAAACATTAAAATGAATGATATGGACATTTGATGGACAGAAAATTCGTGGTTGATAAGGAATGTTGTCTAACGACACCGTTAATAAGCCCAAGGTCAGAATGGCCGCGCCGACGGGAATCGAACCTAGTCCTTCCAAATGCCAGCCTCACACGCTACCGCAGAGCCATCCCACTTAGTTATGTTCCACAAAATAGGTGACACATCTCTCCTTGAGCACACATTTGGCAGAGAGTTAATGCAACCGTGGTTCTCCCAACACCATTTCTCATATATGTTAATTTTCATTTTTATTTTTTCCAGATAGCGGGGCACAGAGGAATGTTTTGTTATCACTGTCCGCCTTCGCTGCATCCGTCTACGGCGCCGAGACTGCCGTCACTCGACTATCCGTTTACACCAACGCATCCTTGTAAGTATAATTACAATTTCAATGTCTTTATCATCATGAAAGGAAGATAGAAATTCCAGAGTTGATGTCTGCATTAGGGGAGGCCGGACGCTCTAGGAGTATCTTGACCAGGGTGATGATTTCACAACGCATTTCTAATCCCATAGACCTGTGATTCACTCACTGTGGGGTGTCAGTGATTTTCATTGGACATAGACGACATTTAAGAAATAAAGAAAAGAATCTGATGAATAAAAAAGTAATAGAACAAAACCTGCCTAAACCCCGTAAATACCGGATACTAGACAACCAGAATATAAATCTCGAAAGGAAGCCAGTTCCTATGTTATATAATACTCAAAACCGGAAGATTGCTTAACTTGGAAGCGATATAATTTTCTGGAACAGTTTGCGGAAATAATCTAGGACGGATTATTATATAGGTAAATAGTTGAAATACCCGGCCTTGCCGATGTTTTGAAGGTTTATATTTTCCACATTTAGTTTTATGTTACTTGTGCAATAGCCGTGCGTATCATCGGACTTATTTAGACATTATTAACGAACACACTTTAAAAAATAGTTAATTAAAACTCAGGAAATTACAAACAAAGAAAGGTAACTGAGACAGCAATATGCGAAAGCACGGTTTAACAACCTCACATATCAGTTTGTAATTATAGTCTCTTGTGAATACATCTATGACTTACGCGCTGTCACATTTCGATCCCAAGCGACCACACGTGAGACTTGTGGTGGACAAAGCTGCGCAAGGACGGGATTTATCCGGGTTCTCCGGTTTCCCCCGCCATTCCACTGGTGCTCCCTTCATTTCATGTACCATCAGTGTCATCGACTGCGGTGCCACAAGTAGTAAAAGTGGTCGTGAAACACAAAAAGAAAACATTTGTTATGACTCGTCGCTATTTACAGACAAAATCTCAGTTAGAAATAATTGATACCAGTTTAGGAAACGTCAATATAATCTTGTTTATTCTCAGTAACAAACGTACTAAAACTACTAAGAAAACGCAAGAAAGAAAAAAGAGACAAATAACAGCCAACAAAATAAACATATAAAAGAGAAGAGAAAGAGCAAATGGTACTTAATCTGGTTTGACGCCCAATTATCATTATTTATGTCATGAGTTTTGTGTTTCTGCTTATATAGCATTACAAATATTCCATAGTGAAAAAAGCCCGCTGGTTACAAAAATTGAGACACCAAACATTATAAGTGTATGATTGAGCATCGGAATATGCTCATAGGATATGTGGATATTACTACCGACTTATCTATTACTCTAAGTTAGTATTCTTTGAGCCCCACAAACTTTTGAACCCATGCGATTATCCTGAATCTTTTTGTGTTATTTTATACCAATATACAATATATAATGATATAAATATAAATAAGATGATAATGATAAAGAGGAATATTTTGTCTGGTTTGATGTTTTTGCTGTTATTACAATTTCATATAATGCAGTTTAAAATTTTGTTAATTTTTCCACCATTACTTTTGTTTACGTATAACAGCTGTTGATATTGTTTCACTGCTTTATTATTTCATGAGCAATTTCAGATACTAAATTAACGATTAGTATGTGACCTCGCTCTTATTTGTTTATTTTGTGAGGTCGTGAAAGCTTAATTAGGTAATTAGTTGTCTTACATTCCAGCTCTTACAATAATCACTGAGAAAGATTTAGATGGTATTACGAGCTTTTGTAGGTATTACATGAAATAAAATAATTAATCTTTTGAAATTAGATGTAACTTTGAATTCTGAACTAGTCAGTAATTTTAACCTTGTGTCAAAAGTTAATCTTCGCCATGTTTGGTCAAAATCTGTGCAAGCAACGATCTAGGCCTTTACAAACACAAACACAAACACTCACACAAACACAAACACAAACACAAACACTCAGACACACCACACCACACCATATCCATCCATCCATCCATCCATCCATCCATCCATCCATCCATCCATCCATCCATCCATCCACCCACCCACACACCCACCCATCCATCCATCCATCCATCCATCCATCCATCCATCCATCCATCCATCCATCCATCCACACACCCACCCAACCATCCATCCATCCATCCATCCATCCATCCATCCACACACCCACACACCCACCCACCCATCCATCCATCCATCCATCCATCCATCCATCCACACACCCACACACCCACACACCCACCCACCCATCCATCCATCCATCCATCCACCCACCCACACACCCACCCACCCATCCATCCACCCATCCATCCATCCACAGACCCACCCATCCATCCATCCATCCATCCATCCACACACCCAACCATCCATCCATCCATCCATCCATCCATCCATCCATCCACACACCCACCCACCCATCCATCCATCCATCCACACACCCACCCATCCATCCATCCATCCATCCACACACCCACCCACCCACCCACCCATCCATCCATCTCCATCCATCCATCCACACACCCACCCACCCACCCATCCATCCATCCATCCATCCACACACCCACCCACACACCCACCCACCCACCCATCCATCCATCCATCCATCCATCCACACACCCACCCTCACACCCACCCACACACCCACCCACCCATCCATCCATCCATCCACACACCCATCCATCCATCCATCCACACACCCACCCATCCATCCATCCATCCACACACCCACCCATCCATCCATCCATCCATCCACACACCCACCCACCCACCCACCCATCCATCCATCTCCATCCATCCATCCACACACCCACCCACCCATCCATCCATCCATCCATCCACACACCCACCCACACACCCACCCACCCACCCATCCATCCATCCATCCATCCATCCACACACCCACCCTCACACCCACCCACACACCCACCCACCCATCCATCCATCCATCCACACACCCATCCATCCATCCATCCACACACCCACCCATCCATCCATCCATCCACACACCCACCCATCCATCCATCCATCCATTCACACACCCACCCACCCACCCATCCATCCATCCACACACCCACCCACCCATCCATCCATCCATCCACACACCCACCCACACACCCACCCACCCATCCATCCATCCACACACCCACCCACACACCCACCCACCCACACACCCATCCATCCATCCACACACCCATCCACACACCCACCCACCCACCCATCCATCCATCCATCCACACACCCATCCACACACCCACCCACCCATCCATCCATCCACACACCCACCCACACACTCATCCACCCATCCATCCATCCACACACCCACCCACACACCCACCCATCCATCCATCCATCCATCCACACACCCACCCACACACCCACCCATCCATCCATCCACACACCCACCCACACACCCACCCATCCATCCATCCATCCATCCACCCACACACCGACCCACCCATCCATCCATCCATCCATCCATCCACCCACACACCCACCCACCCATCCATCCATCCATCCACACACCCACCCACCCATCCATCCATCCATCCACCCACATAGCCACCCACCCATCCATCCATCCATCCACCCACCCACCCACCCACCCATCCATCCATCCATCCATCCACCCACACACCCACCCACCCACCCATCCATCCATCCACCCACACACCCACCCACCCATCCATCCATCCATCCACCCACACACCCACCCACCCACCCATCCATCCATCCATCCATCCACCCACCCACCCACCCACCCATCCATCCATCCATCCATCCACCCACCCACCCACCCACCCATCCATCCATCCATCCATCCACCCACCCACCCACCCACCCATCCATCCATCCATCCATCCACACACCCACCCACCCACCCACCCACCCATCCATCCATCCATCCATCCATCCACGCACACACCCACCGACCCATCCATCCATCCATCCATCCACCCATAAACCCACCCACCCATCCATCCATCCATCCATCCATCCATCCATACATTGACTTTTATATATTTAGATAATGCACGTCGATGCCTTGTTCAATTTTCAACTATGCAACACACACACACACACACACCACAAATGCTATACGTGGTCCCAGGCGATCGCCAGTGGGATTTGTAGTGGACAAAGCGGCGCAGGGACGGGTTTGCTCCAGATTCTCCAGTTTCCCCCGCCATCGTATACAACCGGTGCTCCATCTTCATTACATGTACCATTAATGTCATTGACCTTTTTCTAAAAATGGTTTTCATTTTTTTTCGGTACCCGAAGAAAGATATTTAAGGTGAAGTTTCGAATTCTAATGTTTGGCAGAATCAGAATTCAAATTAACGCGGGGGATGGTGGCATTTTCCCTTATCATTAAGTAATTTCCCAGGCTGTTTAAAGAAGAATTCCTTCCGGCCAGGGGAGATATTTCTTTTTATTATAAGCATGATAGCTGCTCTCTTTGAAAATACAGGAACACGCTGAACCCATTCGTGGTACGAATGCGAGCTGAGACAGCCAAACTATAGTGTACCAAGAATGCTGAACAATAAAAGAGTCCCAGTTTGATTAGCTGGGTTGGCATTCAGGCCCATAACTATAGCAGTCTGTGTCAACAATGACGATTGAAGCTTGCAGTACACAGTTTGTTTGTTTTGTTGTTCTATGTATTATGTGAGTATTGGTCAGCATGAACGATTTTTAACAAGAAAGTGTAAAGCTACAGAAAGTAATGACTGGTGAATTCCTTTCGAATCTCGGACTTCAATTTCAAGTATATTATTATTCGTTGGGAACCGCAGCTTTGGGACTGAGACGTGTTAATGAAAGTGCACCTGGTGTTAAAGTTGGTTTATTTAGCTTTAGGTTGCACTTGCCCATTAGCCTTGAGTTTTTTTTTTTTTTGGAGACATGTAAGAATTACCGAAGATACTAATCAGAAAATTACCATAGTGAATATATCAATATAGCCTTATTTTATATATACACGTTTATTACTAAGAAAACACCAGAAGGACGAAATAAAAGATATGAAAAATATGTTAATTTGCTGTTTCTAGGTCTTGAAGTCGCTTAGGGTGCCTATATAGTAAAAGCGGACGTTAAATACTATCCACAAAACAAAAAAACAAAAAACAAAAAAAAGAAAAAAAACAAAAAAAAAACAAACAAACAAACAAAAAAGACCATGAAATGATGTTAAAAATCCACCCCTCCCGGAAATAAATAAGATGTATTTAATATAACAAAAACACTCTAACACAAATGCACACTGCACTTTTTCTAAAAAAGCTAAGTTTCGATATCTAATTTTTGGGTAGAATAAAATACTTCCCGTGCCTACGATACGTAGAAGAGAAAATAAGAACTAAGAATGCGATGAGTTCCATTCACATGACTTTCTCTACATCTCTGCAAAAAATTATTGTTAAAAAGCTTATGCTTCTGTTTACTTAATGCTAATTGAGAAAAAGATAGCAGAAATAGTGTTATTACTTGCTTCCTTGTAATAGAAGCGAAATAAGGGAATAACATAGGTTAAACTGATAATCAAAAGCTGGTTGCTAAGTGACTGAAGTACCATTGTTCTATGGACAGGAGGTGACAAACTCCTTTATGAGAAAGGTATAAGTTTTTCAAATCTGAAACTAAAAACAAGGAATATCTTAAAAACAATATTCTCCACGAAAAAGATGTATATAACATAATTTGTGTGACTTAATGTCCTCTACATTTTCTATGTGGTAAGTTTTTGTCCACCTCTTACGGTTTAGCAGTTTTGCAAAATTCCGTAAAATTCATCCAGAATAAATTAGTCTTCAGAGGCTATTCTCGGAAAACTTAAGATATACCTTTTATTTTTCAGGTAAATATATTTAATATACAATATTTTAATCAAAATCGTAAAGAGTTATTTTTGAGAAAATCAGAATTTTCAAAAAAAAGTTCCATGTAAAGGGTAGTTAGGGTGGGGGGATTTTCTTGAAAATCTTCGTGTCACATCCTTGAAAGATACCAATCTCAAATACCAAGTTTGGTATTTCACGTCTTTTCGTTTTTGAGCTATGCTGTCAACAGACACACACACAGACGGACCTTATTCTAAAATTACTTTTTTTGGATTCAAGGGGATCGAAAACATTCATTTATGGTGAAATCTCGGTATCTCATTTTTTGGTGCATTACAATACCTTCTCTATACACTATGTACATAGTAAATGTAGAGAAAGTAATTAGTGATGTGGCTCTTACCTGAGTCCTACAATTTGTTTCTATTAGCTATAGGTTGCACTTGCCCAATGGCCTTGTGATTTTGTTTTGCTTTTGGTGGCATTTAATAATTATTACAGAAAATACTTTTGAGAAAAATAGTTGTACTAATGAAACACAAAAAGGAAACAAAAGAAAGGCAAAATATGTTTACTTCTGTTTCTAGGCCATGAAACGATGTGTATGAAATCAGTGGCTTCCTGGAGATAATCAAGATGTATTTAATACAATGCATTTCGAAGTTTTGTTAATTTTTCAATCATGCGATTATGGCACTGGACAATTTAGAATATGTAATGGTAATCATTCTTCTAATATTGGCAATGTTCGAGTTATATTGATATACGATAATGTGTAGGCATTGCATGAAAAAATAATTAACCCTGTGAAATGGGACGGAACTTGAAATTCTATGCTGGACAGTAATTTTCGCGTTGTGTCAAAGGTTATCTGTGCCAAGTTTAGCCGAAATCGGTGATACTATGCAGAAGCCTATAAAGAGCATACATACAATGATTTTTATATATTTACATAAGCGATGAACATTAATTTTGAGCGCGACTGTACCTGCACCGATGTTTTGAGAACCGTGCATATTGATGCAGATAGCAAAGATCATGCAACGTTCTCTTCTGAACAAGCCGCGACAGTGCTTTTGACGGATATGTGGTAGATAATCTAGCTGAAAAGCTGCAATTATTATATGCAAGTAGAAAATCCAGCAAACCATTCATTTAAACCTATGTTTTATTTATAGATTGTTGGTTATAAACTGCAATTTTATGCGTATACATTTCGCATTATTAAAATACAACCCTTTGCAAGCCGGAAAGCGTTGAAAACGGAAAGAAATACTGGAAGGAAAGCCTACCGCTTCAGGCAGGTTTCACTGCATATAGTTTTGAAGCGTTTAACATCCCTGATAACGAATCAGCTTTTCAGTCATAGTGTAGCATTCAAATGATCCCAGGTCTCAATAGGCCTAGAAATACACGACTTTGTCCATGGAAGTTAAGCGAAAATCCCCGAAAGAAAACATAGATTCAGGCTAAACGCCGCAAACAAGGCTCTAACTTGTACCCTCGAGGATGAAAGACTGGCACTTAACCTCAAACAATAGAAGTGTTATTTAACCCCAACTGTTTCGCGAAATTCCAACATCCTCATGCCTTATGTTACACCATGGATCATAATAATGCGAACCAATTCTGGTAATGTTTAACTAACAATGGGTTCCATAATATCGCGTGGCTTACTAAGAGTTCACTATGTCATTCCTATATCGCATTGCCGTTTGCCTTCTGGAAAGGTTATATCACGTGAGTCCTCTCAACCTGTGTTTTGATAACTTGGCAACTCTGGATTTTACTGAAGAGGCGAAGTGCAGGTTCTGATACTAGGTTCACCAGCCCACTGGTTAGGGCTACGGTGGTACTCGTTGTTAACGTGCTGAAAATTCATGGTAAAATTCAGAAGTTCAAATTACGCCTGTGAATAAATTAGTTTTTTAGTAATTTCTGTTCGAGTCAGTCGAACGTTTCGAGAATGTTCTAGTAAATCAAGCTTTCTTTCCGAATGCACTAGAAAGTGGATTTGCCTATAAATATAAGTTCAATCCGTTCATGCTCACTGTGAAATAATGTTTTAGCATAAAGAGTATCTGGAAATGCTGTTAGTATACGGAGAAGCCCAGCAGAATGCAGCAGAAGCACGTCTTCTATAACAACCGAGGTCTCCTCAGAGAACACTTCCTACAAATCACATGTTTTTGCGAGTTGCGAACCGCCTTCTGCGACCAGGAACAGTACACAAGACAACATATCCAAAAAGAGATCAGCCTGTGTGTGATCGTGTGACTGACTATATCATTCAGTATCCGATTGTAATTCTCGACATTCACAGCCATTTCAATATTAGCTAGTCTTGCGTGGAGAATACTACATCTTGCAACGCTTCACCCTTATCATCTTCAACTACACCAGGAGCTACTGCAGCCGGACCATGGACGGAGAGTGGCGTTCGCTCTGTGAATTATTTGACAAACTGAACAAGATCCACATTTTTTGGTGGCTGTCTTTTTTTACAGACGAAGTAGTATTACACAACTTCGGCCATGTGAACCGCCACAACAGGTGTTACTGAGGCACTATAAACCCACATTGGATGCGAAAGGCGGCCTTACAGGTCTGATGGGGTTTCAAAGTTTGGGCAGGTATATTTGATGGTCAAGAATAGGCCCGTATTTTCACGATGGCCAACTCACTGGGAATCGCTACATCGACTTCCTATAACACCAGCTGTCTACTCTACCGGTTGAAGTGTCGTTGCAGAACCGACTATGTGATAACAACATGATGGGGCGCCAGCTCATTCGGCCCGTCGTGTAATGACTTATCTGGACGTCACCTACCCTATGCAATGGATCCGACGGCAAGGGCCAATAGGGTGGTCAGCCCGTTCATTATATCTAACCGCATTAGATTTCTTCTTATGGGGTTATCTTAAATAATCAGACCACAGTAGCGGTCAATGATTCCTCAAAAGCTGAGGGAACGCATCATCTTAGCTCCGTGACATCACACCGGACATGTTGCGCCGGGTTAGCCTGGCGATGATGTTTAGGCTGAGATCTTGCATGGTGGCCAGTTTGAACACTTATTACAACCTCATGATGGAAACGGGTAAATTATAAAGGTGTATCTGTGTGATGGACCGCATGTCATAGTTATTGTTAAATGCACTACTTGGGGAATCAGAGAGGCTCACAACAATCATAATATGGGCTTGCAAACGTTATCTAATTTGTATGTGCGGACTGCATTTTGTAAACTCTCGGAAAAATTTATTGGCTTTCTTTGGTATGAAATAATAACTGGAAGTAGTAAAATATTAATTAATGATGCCTTATGTTTGTAAGTTTTAATCACAATGTTATATACGTACATTTATTTATGATGTTCATTAAAGCATATTTTAGCGAGTAACAATTTGTGTCATATGAAATTCACTTTACCAATTAAGTGAAATGACACTTCCATGCCAAACTAACAGTTGTCAAATTATCTATGAAACATAAAGAGTAAATACCTTGAAGTGGCAGTATTTGAGCCTGGTACCTTCACCTTTGAAGTCCAACGCGCACATTGTTGTGCTATGAGAGCAAGTCACTTCAGGCGGCGGTGCAAAGCAGTCATTTCGGCCGAAACTGATACGACGCGATGCAGTGGACAGTGTTTACGGCATAGATTGTAGAACGCCGGGACTCCATAACTTGTCAATCCGCAGGCTGAGAAGACTCACGCGCTATATAGATTTATCGTCACCACCGAACAAACTTGCACGTCATAAAGGTCTGAAGGTGCTATCTCATGAAATGTGAGAATAGCTCCATGGCTTTCCCAGATAGTCTACTGGTGTCTTTCAAAAGGTTAGTGAAAACAACATAGTAAGGTAAAAGCAGATACATTCCGATTTCGTGCATCTTTTTTTTTTTTTTTTTCTTTTTTTTTTTTTTTTTTTTCTTCAGAGAGTCCATTTTCCAAGGTATTATTGCAGACCTACATATACACTTCTTAATTATGACTACTTACGGTTCTGAAAGATCCTCTAATAAAATATCAAGGTTAAATGAATTCAAATATAAATGTTTTAGGCAACTAATGGATTTTAATAACCTATTATCTGTCTTAAGTTTTCATTATTAGGTTTTAGAAAAACGAGTTGAGGAGTTTAGGTAATTGAAAGCAGCTGCTATATAAATAACGCTATTTAGAAACAAAAGTGGATGCAATGCTACCAACTAAAGGTAGCATTTTAAATAAAAGTGGATCTAAGGTAGAATTTGAAAAAAATTACGTGGAAAACAATATAAGCAAAGAAGTTACTGCAGCGTAAACATTTTTAAAATAGAAACGGAAAGAGTAAAACATCAATAGATTTCAACAATGGGTCCGAGGATCGCCATGTGTATATTAGTGGGTAAGCAAGTAGATAATAAGGCATGTTTTTTGTAGATATAATTGCTATTGCTGATTACATTTCCGCTCATTATCTCATTACATAATAATTGAGAAGTCACCATACAAAATTTGAACATGAAAAGAAGATGAGATGTATTATGATGGAAGCAGCAATGGTGTAAAAGTACTGCATTGAATGAAAACCTCATTTTTTAAAAATGTACCAAAGTACCTGGCACTTGGGAAAACACAAAGTCCTGCACAGTGAATATAGAAGAGGCTGAATGTTTCATAGCCATCACTGTTCTCTTTGCGCAATGAAGCCCGCAATTATATCAATTTGTCAGCCAGTTGGTGACGGCGGCATGCCCAAAAACACTTCTCATCTTAAAACGAGAAAAGTTATTTTGGCCAACATTTCTGTCACGGGAGTGTTCTTCCACCATAGATACCGACTCCCAGACCATCTAACAGTGTGTGATCCATTTGGTTCAAATAGTTTAATGTCCGTGTTTTAACACTCCACCCAAAGCTGACAGTATTAGACATCTAAGACGGAAACTGGAATAATCTGCGAAGTTGTTGAATATATTGCCATAACTAGGACGACCGAGGTCGCTAATACATGCTCTCATGAAAACAGGGTTTGTGGTTGAAATCCTACTAGGATTCTCCTTAAATGAGGCTTTTCTAGGTTTACCTTAGCTTTCATAACTGGCAATTCCCGTAGAGTTACCCTAAAGCTAAGCCTGGAGCATTTCCTTCCAAAATCTCCTCCCCCAATTACTTAATTTCATTAGGCATCAGTTTTACTTCCTGTGGTGCCTTTTGTAATAAGAACGGGCGTTAAACCCTACGAAAATACAGGAAAATAACAAAAGTAATGTGCTATATAGACTCTGCTCAGAATATTAGTTTTATTTTGCACCAGGAATAACCTAATATAATGACAGCTAAATCTGCAGTGTGAGGAAATGCACATTTTCAGGAGTTCCCTTCACAACCCGTGTGTTATTTTCTTCTGATAAAAAAGCTTTAACTGATGACCGTTGACTCCAAAGAAAGTGCATGATTCGCATCTGGGAGATTCCGGTTGATCGCCCACTCTGACTTTGGAGTTTTTGTGTTTTTTCCTGATCATAGGCGAATGCTGTGATGGTTTCTCTCCTGCTATGGCTTTCTTTCCCTCATTTCCCTTTCATTCCGTTTCCTTACCATATTCCAGAAGTTATTAATGTGGCGTGAGGTGGTGCCGGACATATTTTATGGAGAGCATTCGCCGCGAACACTTGAAGACTGCCTACATGTACGTCCTCCTTTCTGGGCAGTTTTATATGTTGGTCGGGTCTTCGACGCAGGAAACGTTAGCCTTCCGGGCATCTTTGTGCGCTTCCTGCCCACGCAGCGAGGTGACGGCGCCCAAACATGTATGACTCGCATTCAGGAGGTCTGGGTTCCTGATTCATGGTCTTTCTGGGATTTCTCCGAGTGGCCAGGTGAATGCTGCTCAGGTTCATTACATCCCCCGAATTTCCTGTCCATCACTTACTGATCTCCTCACTTCCTTGTCATCTGTTTCAGGATTGAAGGACCAGGAGACGATGTTCGGTGGGTTGTAGCTGGGCGATGGTGTCGTGTCAAGACCACTCTATCGGAACCTGCATTCGGGAGTTTTCGGGCTAAGGCCTTTTTAGGGCACCTCTAGACGCTCGGGGCTGCCCGAGCGGCGCCAGATGCGTTCAATCTGAAACCTTTAGGAAACTCATCCATGCTCGCACCTGTCACCATCTGGATCTGGTCGCCTTCGTGTCTCTCCCTCTCTCCCTCCCTCCCTTCCTCCCTCCCAAGGGTTACGTAAGTCGCCCTAATCCTAATCCACTCTGCCCTCGTATGTGATTCCTTTACTTCAACCCTTTCTCCTGGGAGTGGTAGTCGCAATAGATCTCTCATAAGTCGCAATGGGCCCCGACTTCCCCTCCGTTGCATACCCTATACCACATTACCATTACTGATTGATATGTTAACTGAAGAAAATCGTCCAGTGTCACTATCTTAATGCTGCCTATAGAGAGAATTTTCCGAACTCGCATAATCATTCACGTTTCTGGATTTAAGGCTAAGCAAGACTTGAGAGAAAAGAAGTGTCAAATTTAAGAGATATGAAAAAAAAAAAAGAAAAAAAAAAAAGACTGATGTGTTCCATTCACATAACTTCCTCTAGCTGTTCCATATACAAACTATTTTTACAAAAGAATATTATTTAATCTACACCATGCCATCGAGATAAACAATAGCATAATTGGTCTTATTTTCTTCCTTGTAAATAGAAGGGAAATAAGGGTGTACACTAGGCTAAAGCGATAGTCAAATTTTTTAAAAACTGGTCGCTTTGTGGCACAATTGAGGTTCGATTCGCTTTGCATGCTCCCGTTTGAGAAAAGTTAGGTAGTTTAAAATTGAAACCAATAACAAGGAATATCTCGAAAACGGTCAGCTCTACAAGAAAACTGCATATGGAATAATGGTGTGTTTTAACTAGATCTCATGCTTTGTGTAGTAAGTTTTTGTCTATCTCTTACTGTTTAACCGTTATGCAAAATTCTGCAAAACTCATCCAGAAGAAAGAGGTCTTCAGAGACTATTTACAGAAAATTCAGGATAAACATTTTATTTTTGATCTCAATATACTCAATATACGGCATTTTAATCAAAACAGTTTGAGCCATTTTTGAGAAAAACAAACCTTTCAAAACATTTTCCATGTAAAGGGTAGTTTGTTGTGCGGGATTTGCTTGAAAATCTTCGTTTTGCATCCGTGGAAGATACTAAACATAAATACCAAGTTTGGTATTTAACAGTCCTTCTGTTTTCGGGCTATGCTGTCAACAGATACACATACAGGCACACACAAGGACCTTTTTCTGAAAATGTTTTTTCGGACTCAGAAGACCTCAATCCATATATTTCCGGTGAAATCTCGACATCGAATTTTGGGGGAAATACAATAACTTCTTTAGCTACTATATACTATGTACAAACGTGCTAGAGAAAGTAATAGACCAACAGTTCAAAACAAGGTTGTTCCCTGCGTTGAATTTAATAAGAAATATGGTGCTGCTAAGTCTTTGTCAAACACAATGAGTTAGGTAGCACTAACGGGTAGAACTAGACATTTAAATTACATACAGCTAAAAGTTATAAAAATAAGTAACAACATCGACGAGTTGTGCATTGTAATATAAAGCTGTATCTATATTCTTAAGTTCCAACCGCTGTAGATCTGGTGAATGTAACAGATGATGTAATATATTTCAAAACTATGTTGACGCAACTAGATCCACGATTTAAATCCATCCCGCTTCACCTCCTTGGACTCTGCCTCATACTCCAAAGTATTCGAGTTGGAATCTCGGCAGAGGGGAAATACCTGTATAATGTTTAATCTGGGGCTTTCTCTTATCCCCAGGAGACCAATGTGAGGTATATATCTCAGCTCTGTGGACTTTGTGCTCATTTCATGTATTCACTGTCCAATACCACTTGCTATGCTAAAGGAAACTAGGACGGTTAGGTGTTAGGCCTGCATTCCACAGGTCCCAGGTTTGACTCACATCTAGCCTGCCACTCTGACTAGGAAATTTCTCGCGGTTTCCCCGGCTCAATAGGCAAATGCAGCAGCGATTTTACTTCTACCACGAATTTCTTGTCTATCGTTTCCTGTTCCCATCATTATCTTGCATTTTTTTTTAGGGTCGGCCGACCAGGAGACTCATTTGCTGTGTTGCGGCAGGACGGTGAATTGTATGGAAAGGTTTATTTCTGGTGTTTGGTTGGTCTGTTAGGCCCACCTTCCTGGGAGCCTGTCTTGGTCTAAGTTAAGGCTAGCCGACACCAGGATGTGCTCAATCTGGAATCATTATGGGCTCCATCCTGGCTAGAACATATCGTTGTGCGCATCTGGTCGCCCTTCGGGTTCCCCCTCTTCCCTCTCCCCCACGGGTCACTTTACAAGAAAAAGTGGCCACAGAGACCTACTTGCAATACTATGCTTCAGTATCCGGAGAACCCTGCGCCTATGGATTCCTCTCCACATTAAATTTGTAATTTACTGGAAACATAAGAAAGACATACACACTCTGTTTAAACTGGCTGAAAGCGGTTAACTAAAATGTCTTAACCTTTATAAATAAACCAATAGGATAGAAAGAATTGCTATTCAAAATAAAACATCTAAATTTAAATAAATAAATAACGGACTAAGCTGGAAATTAAATCTAGGGGGAGATATATTCCTGCCCAGTATGACTCGCTGAGGTAATCTCATGCATGCAAACCTTTTTCTGATGAAATCATAACATAAACAAGTAACAAGAACCTCGTTTATCCGGCCCTCAGTAATCCGGATTTAGGGTTAATCTAAAATGTGGTGTATACAGATGGTACGGTACGGTATATGTACAAATGTTAATGTTGGCACCACATGTAGCATTGAAATCGCCGGTCTCACGTTTCCAGTTACAGAGTTAAGGAGCGGCGTTTCAGGGAAATAAATCTTGCCTAATGCGGAGGCAGGAACTACTGAAGGTTTGCCTAGAACATCGGCCGTAAACAAATCCAGTCGAACTGATTGTTAGTGAAGCGTCCAGGTGATCGTGCTGATCTCTAACGTCACACATGCTTGAAGCAGAAGAACTTACTCATTGTTACAGATCATAAACATGAGTAGGCTACAGTAAGTACAGAGTTTAAGTGGCAAACAATATTTTTTGTACCGAAATAAAAACGTTTTTACTGTATTGTAGTGCATATTAGAGTTTTTCTTTTTGTAGAATATTTGCGGATTTTCCGTTTTTTCGATAATGCTAGTTACTTCCAGCCCCACATAGTCCGGATAAATGAAGTTCTTGTGTACTGCTATTAACTAATTCTTAACATACAACACGACTGAAGTATCGAAAAAGACGCTGCGCCAAAATGGACTAAGAAGCCTGCTGTATTGTTGTCGGGAATGATGACAAAAGTTGCAGCATAGAACCAAAGCACAATGTTATAAAATACTGCGTTTCTGAATCACCTTTAAGCCTCATTCACAACCAGATGTAAGCGCAATGCTTTGCAGTCATGTTATTCACTCTAAGCATTCACATAGATTCACTTTATGCTGTAGTTGCGTATATAGAGGTTGAATTTTGCATCATTTCCTCCATGCATTGCCTGCTGTTGTACAGCAGAAGATCGCAATGCGAAATTTTACAGCGCCTATTGTACATACATGCTGTTCTTTCATTTGGCCGTGCCGCGCCAAGTGGAGCGACCATATCCAAAATGTTATCAAACTGCGCTGGCATTAACCTCATGTAATTTAACATATGTTACGGTTCACATTCTCAGCTTCCCTAAAGAGGCTAATGGTAGCATCCTTTCTGAATTCTACTTGATTTAACAGATGTACCCAAGGAGAATGCACTTTTGTAAAGGGAGAATGCACTTTTCTTTAATTGTTGCTTGCACTATTTTCAATACTTTTGTCAAACAATTACTGGTACGTCACTGTCGCGAGCATCAGTTGTGTGTATGTCAATTTTATAACCTATTTACTTATAAAAAAATTCTTATATGATATTTTTGGTAATATTAGTCAATTTGAAGTATGCGGTACGCTTGGAAGATATCCGCAGATAATTTACGTACCAACTTCTTGCGTTACGCTTACGACTGTACTGTGAAATCTTCCCTCACGCCTGCACTAATGCTGCGTTACGTTAGCGCTGCTACTTCAGTGTGAATGTAGCTTTGGAGTTTGGAAAGTAACCTAAAATCTAGAGAGCACACTCCCTCAAAGTGTGCAGTGTACGTCGAAGCTACTCTGTAGGAACTTACGATGCTTCCATTTCGTAATGTAATGGGCATTCGTTTTACTTCATTGGACGAACTTTTCGTGAATTTGCATAGAGTGAGGGGTCCCCTCACATCGGAGGGACCTCCAGAAACCTGGAGCCGAGTACCGCAATTAGGCCGCTATATAGTGACGTAGTTATATACCTATGCCTCTTTGATGTTTCTCCATGCTTCAGAATCAAACTGTTACGAAATGTGCCTCATGAGGACGAAAGAATTTTAAAGTGACAAACTTAGTCACATAATAAAACAAAATCACAATATATCATCCCAACACCTTCATACTTACACCGTGACGTATATTCAAACTTTTTATTTAGTAAACTTTTTGTATAATGCTATACTTTTTGTACAACATATTTGTTCGGTAAAGCTAAGCTTAAATTTAAAAGAGAACCGATAATAAATAGAATAGAAATAGTTGTGAGATAAATATTAATAGAAAATACTACATAACAAATAAATTATATAATAATCACACTTGCGTGCTGCATGTACCGCACTGTCCTTAGTAGCAGTGGTGGTCAGTACATCAGCAATGAAAGAACACTCGTTATAGCAAAGCGCTCTCATGTCAACAAATTATTTCATTCCTGAATGGGGAGCTACGTGCTTCTTCATGGAGTATAGTGTGGTGCCATTTCTTTAATTTGTCACAAAAATTGCAAGTGCTGAAACGATTTTATCTTCAGCGTTAATTTAATACACTATATAATAACGATTGTTCACTCTTGAGAATGAATTCACTCCACAATTTATGTTCGTTTAATCTAAAGTTCGCTTTGTAATATTATCTTGTATAGTACGTTTTATTTTGTTATTTTATGTTTGTGTAACTTTTCCAGAAACAAAGTGGTGTTAATTTCCACCAGCAAAGAACTATTTCATTTTTATAGAAAAAGATGTATTTAAATGCCATCATTTGATTGTATAAGACTAAATGCTATAATTGGCTTGTGTCGGGTTGTCTATCTATAAATTAATACAAGAGGAATATTAAACCATGTATGCCACAGTTGGTAGCACATTCGACCTCTACTATCCTACTCTTAATATTTTAATGATAGTGCAACTACATTTTGCCGGACGCCACAGCGTGAAGTATTTACTAATGATTGACTCATAGGTGTATACTTAGCCGGAATAGACCGGTGACCTGAGTTCCGTGCGCGGAGAACAGAAGTTTGTTGTCTCTGATCTAAAATCTATATCACTGGCAACCAGCAACTTTATAACTGATAACTAACTATATCTATCCAACAACCTGCCATTATCCCTAATGTCATATTTACTACTCGTGACCAGTATATGATCCTGGAATCCAGATTAGTAATTTCACTGCGTTTAATAATAGAGTTCACAATTTTATTAGTAATTATTATTTACAATTAGGATACTTTAATTTTTTATTATTGATCACCTTAATTTATTTTCCTTTTCTTTTTTTATTTATTCCGATTATTATATTCCTTTATATTTTAAATATAATTTATCACGTTATTATTACTATTATTATTATTATTATTATTATTATTATTATTATTAAATGCACTCTATTTTTATCTACTTATTTTAATTGTGATATAAATTAAGTTTATAATTTTCAGTTTCCCATTTAATTTTTATTTAAGTAATCTTATTTTTCTATGTTACACACACACACACACACACACACACACATATATATATATGGGTATTTCAAAACGACACCAAACGAAGATGTGGACCTTGTTGGTCATACCGTACGTGATTAGTGAATATAATTTTCAGCTCTAAATTCGGCATATACAAAAACCATCATAAAATCACCATGGATTAGGCAGTCGTACATAACCAAATGGCACGAGCCTGGCCCACTCCAAGAGAGATGCCGGTTGGTAGCGAAGGGCCCAGTCGCGTGGTGTAGGGGTGGTTTGATAGACACGTCGGGCGACTCTGGTCACTTTAGTAATGGAAAATGTAGCATATGGGTTTTGTTATGTGTTTCGTATAACACGTTCTGAGATTGTTTACATGGCGTATGACAACCGTTGTTCCTTCGCTGCCTAATCCCAAATGTGTGCGATTTTTAAACACACATAAAACTTTAAATAGAAGAGTTTTAATGTTGCATTATCAAGTTTCGGACAAGTCAATGTGTAAGCTAATCGACTGCTATCTTCGTTTGGTGTCGTTTAGAAACAGCCTGTATATTGTCATATGGGCTATAAAGTTTATATAATCACGTAATGGTTAGTTTTGCTCTCGAATCTCTAAAAAGAGCATATAAGATTCGAAAACAATGCTCTTCAGCGGCTGATTGCCCGTATTATAGGCGCCTCCCAACCCATTTTACACATGCAGTGTTGCAAGAGTCATAATCCTTGCCGACAACTCAGCAATACTGTTTCGTTGTATATTTGCGGTAATTTTGAACGTCTCCTCGTTATAGAGTGAACACTATAGCCACATACCCATAGCAAGGTGCACTGTAGAACATTAAACGATGCAATTCGATAAGGGAATTTGCTGTGCTATGATCAGCTATGGAGATACAAGCAGCTACAAGTCAAAGCAGCGAGTGAGGTGCTCCATGGGGTGGGGGCTCCGGATCGATTACTGTCGGGCCAGCTATTATATCCATGTGTTTTAAATTACTTAGTTTATTTAAATATAATTGCATCGTTGATTCCGCGGGTCGGTAGACGTATTCTGGGACGATTCCTCTTTTACCGCGAATTTCCTGTCACCATCATTACTTTTTCACCCGTTTCAAACCTTCAGACCTTAAGGATCAGGCGGCAGCGATTTGAATGTTGCGGCTGGACGTTAGATTGTGCCTTTTGGAAAATATTCTTTCTGCTCTCTGGTGGGCCTACGATGGTCCCATACTGAGATCTTGTTTCGTTACTGCAGGACTCTCGTGAGCACGGAAATTAGGCGATGCTAATCGGCTCCAGGATGAGCTCCATCTGGAATCGTTAAGGACCTCATTCTTGCTAGCACAAATCGTCGTCCGTATCTGTTCGAACTTCGGGTCCTTCCCTCCCAAGATTCACGTTGGAAGCAACAAAGATCACTGTAGCTCACTTGCGATTCCGTGCTCCAGTTTCTGTCTATGCCTACTCCTAAACCACAAGTCTATTGGGGACTTTCGATACGTGTTGATCAAGATGTAATGTAACTCCTGTGTGCAGTGTGGGAATTTCAACCAAGGTATAAATTATAAATACAGATTCAATTAATATGGATTGTTTAGCCCTTCCGAATTCCCTTCACTGTAAGCTTTTAATAGATCTGTTGCGGATATCCTGTTCTATAAGTCCCAGTTTATTTTACTATCGGACTATCGTATAGCAAAACAGCAGCGAGTTCTTCCCTAATTTGGAAATAATTACTATTTAGAAGTAGCGTACTGGCTTTCTTTCATTGCTATATCGTGTAGGTAAAAGTTCCTGGAAGGTTATAATATAGATTGCTGCCTCTGCCTGAAATGAGTCAGTAGCAGTGCTGGAGTTAACCTGGCAGCTAGCAATGAAAAATATCCACAAACTCATATTTTTACACTCTTTTATGGCATTGGAATCGTCTGCTTAGCGCGGTGGTAACTCAGCTGTTTAGCAAGTGGGAGGTCCGGGTTCGATTCCCGGTAGCGGTGTGGGAATTTTCTCCCGCTGGGAGACCTGGTTCTCAGCTTCTTGAGATCTCTAGAGGGCCCATTTAAGAGTTACTTAAGGGAAAAGTAACGACTCCAAGTTGTGCGGGCCGCATGTACCCTTCAGGAGGGACTCGGGGCGCTAACCAATATTGCCTTCCAGTACTGCACCCCACCCATGCCGCCTATTATAGCAGAGGTAAGGGACGCAGCGGTCGGGCGATAGGCCCTGGACCGATCTCGAGCTGCAGCGCCACGGGACCTAGTTTAGCTTTTTTAAGGTACTGGAGAGTGAGAACCTTTTACATAATACTCGCACCTAAATGAATTCATTATAGTCTTTATTTATTTTAGGGTCCAGTGAACTATCTGTTTTATATAGAGTGTCATTTTGTGGTTCAATTGTTTAGTTTCGAGAGCACAATATTTACGTATCGCCGCCAGGACCTCATGTAATAACTGCCCCTTGCACTACATTGTCTCTCTCCTATATAAAACTTAAATTTCTCCTCCGAAAGCAATTTAACGCAACTGGAGGATGCGTTGAGCTTTGCTAATCAATTTGCTTAGTAATCTCTGTGGTGTTTTATGTCGTATGAATCTGCGACTGCAAACAACTTTTTGTTTCAAGTCCCTTCACGGGGAAATCATCATTTTTAAATATAAACAATCTTATACAAATGATATGATAGCTGTTTAAGCATAATACTGTTACGGGACGAGTGAATGTCCCACGAATGAAAGTGAGGGCGACAGTTTCAACGATTATTTATGATTATGTATCAGTTGTATGCATTTTATTCAGTCTTAGCGTTATACATTATGGAAAGTAAATTAATGAATAATTCGCCACTGTCTGCTGAAGTAAGTGAGAGCCTCTAAGTATGTTCGTAAATTCACGTTAGGTTTCCTCCCTGCATTTCAATTGTTATTGCTTGACGTGTTGAAGCGTTAAAATATTACAAAGCCACCTGCAAGCTTTTCTTTCCTGGGAGAGAGATGAACAAATGTTAAGGGCTGCGATGTAGCCGCTTATCGGCATAGCATAAGTAAGTAATAAATAAATTTAGACCCTGGTTATTCTTTAACTAATAATGAGGCCTCGGTTTTGGGTCACGGAATTAGCAGACTGTAGTTGGGAACGAACGGGGTTGATTTGATGTCCTAACCCGGTGGATGGGGTAGCGTAGCGATGGTCACTGTGGACATTCTATATTGCTGGTTGGCCTTGGTTGATGCAGTCTCCTTACGTGCTTGAGATTCAACGAGTAAAGAGTTATAGTTTCATTGTATTTACATAGTCATTGTTATTTGTGTTGATGTTAGTTGCTCTTATTTATAATCCACAGTACTTTGAAACACGTCGAAGAATACGAGTACCAAGCCTTCCATTCAGAATGCATTATTAGTGAAGTTAGGAAAAGAAATTTCCTCGTCAAAGTAAATAACACTACATATTTCAAACGCTGCAAAAAACACAAAAGGAGAGGCGGATCTCGATTGTTTAAAAACACTGTAATAGCTAATTACACACAAAATATATTAAATTATACTATATCAAGAGGCCCTCAACATCACAATCAAACATGAAAATCCGAAAGAATTTTATAGATATTTGTGTATCATGTTGTTACATGGCAATATCCCTTTCAACAAGGTCGAAAATAAATATTTTAATATTTTTCTGGAAAAATATACGGGTAAAGCTGTTCCGCGAGAGTCGATCTTAGGATGACATTTTATTGCATCTCGCTAGGACGATACATTGAAACAGGTGCATGACCAGAAAATATGGGTTTCACTGGACGAAACAACAGATTTTCGTGCTAGGTTCTAACAAATGTTATCGTGGGAGTTTTGTTGCCTGATCTTGCAGGAAGAAAATGTCAGTGACATCTGAAATAAGGACAAAGTAAACTATGACAGCCTAGAAAATCTCTTCAAAATTTCTGTATGTTTCTTGTATACACATGTAATCAAACGACAAATTGCTTGTAGCTGATGGGCATCGTACATGGTGAAGGCAGCAAAAGCTCTTCAGGTGATATATCCTAAATAGAGTGGACGAACACTAACGCTAACTTCAAAAATATCGACTGCTTCAAATCCAATGCCAAAAATGTATTTAGAACGCTCCTTCAAGGATACAAAGATTTAAAGAATCTACGACCTAATATTCCCCTATCACCGCAGCCTTTATACGTTGCGGAAGTAGCTTGGACGCAACTATTTGTCATGCCGAACACTGCCCTAGTCATACACGTAACAAATATGTTTGATTCAGAGAAATGTAGCGCAGTGACTATTGTAAAACCTCTGATTTCAGAACAGTTAATGGAGTCGTTCCTATACATTAAAAATATTTTGAAAATATATCTAGAACCATATCATATCTATAGGATTCAGATATAGAAATATATAGGGCTCTTCAGTTCGTAATTGCACTGCTTCACCGGAGAAAAATGCTGGCTTTGCAGATATGTATGCCATAAATTGGGTTTTATTGGATTCAAACACTGAATAAAAATCCACTAAAGTTGATTCGTGTGATATATCATTCTTTCGTTATGTATCTGTCACGTCATGTGACGTAGAACGAACTCTTTTTAGCTATAAACATATTTCAAGTGAAAACAATGTTGCGAAAGCATCTTGTAATTCGCTACAATGACATGTAAATGAGTGTATTGTATTCATTTGCATTATTTGGGTTATTACTTTATGTATTACTTTATTTTAGATTTTTATTTATTCGGTGCAATGAATTTGTGAAGAAATCTATTTTGCGATATGCATATTGCTTGCATGTTTTATTTTTCTGTCATGGAAATTGGCTATTTCAGAATGTTAAAACATGTACAACCATGCAAAACTGTTATGTTAGGTAATTAGTTTCCGTACTGGATATGCACTAGAAAATGTGAACGTTTATTTTTTGACCTACTATGACTAGATGTTAAACGGCGAGGCAAGGGCTAACTGCACACTTCCACTCGAACAAAACAACAAACTTTATGCGGCTCGGAACCTGTGCCGAGGCCTGCCAACACTCTACAGATGGTCTTGCATCGTCGTTGCTCAGAGTAAAGAATATTTCAAAATAGTTATATATTTTCTCTTTAAGCCAGGACGACTCGGAAATCCTCTATTACAACATTTCTTTATGACTACTATCAGCACTATCAGCATATTACCATAATGCATAAATTATGCACGACGTTGAATAGTACATGTACATATTGCGAAGTTTGCGTAAAATATGTAGGCAATGGTACTATTTTACACATATATTCAATGCGAAATTACATGTTTCAACACAGATGACAATGAACTTTAAATGAAGAAAAAAATTAGTTTCATTTAAGAAGGATGTTTTACTTCCACAGTTCTTAGCGTTCTATTCTATACTGGGCAGGTAAGACTGCTTAATTTTGCTCAAAGGGCTCTTTATCAGGCTTGAGGTTCCTTTATGTGCCATATACTCATGCACGGGACCAACATCTTTATTTCCTTTCCGAAGGATTTTTCGCCCCCCAAAAAAAAATCCATCGCCCTCCACCGGTCTTGAACCTGTAGCATTGGGAACCAGAGGCTAGCATGTTACCCTAGACTACCGAAGATGACAAATGAAGAAAAACGAAAATGCTCGCGTAACTGAAAAACAAGAATATTGACCAAATGTTGTTAATTTCATGGAGGCATTTTAAGTAAAAGGACTTGTGTATCGTGTGAAATAAATTACTTTGGCGGATTTCTTACAATGAAGACCGACATTTATGTTTTTTTAAAAGGCAAAATGTGCTGAAATAATTCTATAATTGTATAAGCTCACTCATTCCCACAGTGATTTATTGATGCAGAATGGGCGGCTGTAGCCCAGTAGTTAGATCGCTCACCTCTCACCAGAGGTAACATTTCTGGAGAACAAAGCGGCGAGTGAACGGGTATACTCCGAGTTCTCTGGTTTCTACCACCACTCATTCTATCATCAGCTCCATCATCACTTTTCCTTTTATCCACTTCGCCTTTGTTTCATGTCATCTTCCTCACTCTCAAACCAGGATCGGGCTGATCAATTATCCTGAGTAGCCATTTTAATCCAGAGTGTGTATGCTCCTCCAGGCGCCGGCTGGTGAGTCCTGACAGATGTAAGTCAGAGAAAGAAGAAGTAGCGTTTTCAGATGCTAGGTTAGGGTGGGCATTGGGATTTCAGGGAAGTCATCCTCATTAAATACAAAGGGCCGCATCAGTTGCATAACTGTGGGCGTGACGGTAGCAGTCGCGTTGGTACTCTATGGTTTTTATATTTTATATACGTGCCTAAATAGCGTTATTTTACCAATAATACCTCTACAACAAATATGCAGCAAATACATATAGCAGTTATGGCACTATCGTGACCTGGCACAGACTAGTTGGTTAAAATTGACGATGATGATAATAATAATGATAATAATAATAATAATAATAATAATAATAATAATAATAATAATAATAATAATAATAATAATAATAATAATAATAATAATATCTTAATTACTAGAAAGGTAAAATCAGACTGAAAAACTCAACCATAGCTAGGATTTGAACCACGAATCTCCTGGTTTCCGTCCAGTTGCTCTAACTACCATGGCAAGGTGCGGAGGTAGCATTAAATTCCAAAACTGACTCGATAAACCACACAAGGCGATAACAATTGTAGTGGAAGTGCCTTACCATCTCCTGTACTACACCTCGGTCAATGTGGAAAAACAATTACATATTTCGTGTTATTTAATACCTTCTAATGACCTCTGGCGTTATAATAATACTGATTCTCAGGTGGGTAATAACTTTAGTGCTGTTGTCTACTAGCCACACATTTATGAATTATGCCATGAATGTTTTTCTCTGATTTCATTTCTGTTTTCTACGCTGAGTGTGAATTTTTATTTCTACTGAATTAGAAACTATATGGACCGGTATACACAGCCAAAACAAAGCATCATATTCACATTTTCGAATAAAAAATATAAAACAATAAAATAATATAAAAATAATAAAATTCAATATGAATTACTTAGAAGTACCCTGCTATATGTATTTTACTGTTTATCAGTAACAACAAACGTTTATAAACTTGTTGGTTTTATAGGGATAAAGACGTAATATATAATATTTTGGTGTCACCGATTTTGGTAAGTAGACTCCAGGTCCAGTGCATCCATTGTAGATGCGGCGGTTGAGAAGTTAACTACAATAAAATACATGATCATAGCATATGTCATTTGGAAGGGTTTCCAAGGACCTTCTGAAGTACTGTAATTCTAAGTGCAAACAGCTTTATGGTTTCAGTTTTATAGTAATAATTTAAAATAAAACGTTCTTGTGCTATTTTTTCAGATCCAAAATATGCAAACAATTTTAAATCTTATTAGAGAACATTTTACATGTTTTTATCAATTAAATGTAAACATTCTCTGTATTAGATAAATCCGCTACTTTCTAGCTTAATCTGTTCTTGGCGTTTATTTAATACATACTATTGCAGAAAATAGTAATCTAATTTTCATTTTAAAAGGAACTGGAAACGTTTTGGTGGATAGTAAAGTTATAACGAGAGAGATAGGGTGGTAAAGGAGAGAAGAAAAAGAAAGGAAGGGACAAGAACTTCATCACTTGGGATATAAAGCGCAACATAAACTAGGACTTTGTTAGTTAAGATCGGCGTTACGTTTGAGTCTCTACTACAGATGGTTTAAGCACTTCCAATAAATGTTAGAACACAAATACCAATAATATATCTTTGTCTGCCTAACTTGTACCGCATGACAAGGAACGGTTAAGTCACTTAAGAGCGTTTTAATCCGGATGTCAACATTCTGGCACGACAATGTCGCAGAAGTAGCAATAGCAGAGCACGACAATGTCGTATTAGTGGTACAACGCGTATTTTCACACAAATCTAGACAATGCAAAGCAGTTTTGTGACTTTTTATTTAGCATTTAATGGTCCTTTGTGGAACATTTGACGTAGCTTATTGACTAAGTGCGGTTATAATACCAAAATATAGCTTCTGTGTATTCGCAAGTTCCAATATATCATAGCATTATAAGGACCATCGGTTCCTTGGACCAATATCACCAGACATTTTGTAAATACTCTGTGATCACTAGAGACAACCAAACCATTAACAAAATTTTGCCAAAATCTGAAAATATAAATTAAAGGTCTAAAAATATTATCAATAAATAAATTATATATATATAATAATAATAATAATAATAATATATATGTATATATACACGTAAGCCAAAACAACTTATAGTATAACAGTTTAGAGTAGTTTGGTTCATAGTTTAAAAAATGGACTTTGCAGGTTTTTTCTATTTGAAATAAAAATATAAAACAACATAAAACAAATTACTTGTTGTAATGTTAATCATTGTGAAACTATTAAACATAGAAACACAGAAAAAAAGGTTACTAAGTAATTTGATCTTCCTTAATAATAATAATAATAATAATAATAATAATAATAATAAAAAAATGTACTAACTAAAATGACAGTTTTGAAAAATAATAGCATTTCGCATGTGACAACACAGAAAATACCATTTGTTCTTAAATTCACCTTTTTTCAAACACGTTTACCTAAAGAGTACCTTGAGGATTTTAAATAAATATGTTTCACAGAAAACCGCCCTCATAGAATATCTGCAAAGATCGCATTGCTAACGAAATTATGTTACAAGAACATTTCCTAAATCTTAAGAAATTTAAATATTTCCATGAAATATTAAGACTTTACCAAAATTATGGAATATGAAACGTTTTATCACGTGCATACAATTCTACACACGATAAACTCCCAGATTAACTTGTTCTAATGGTGGTAAGCTGTATTAGAAAATGAATTTTAATATTTTGCCTGTATCTAGTGATCACGCTCGGATCAGTCACACTCCGGAGAGTCTAGTTTCAGTGCTTAGCTTCCATCACTGACTGGAATTCATATTTTGGGTCGAGTCCCTGTCCGGTTCTGCTATTTTGCGTCCCAGGCGGTGTGTTAGAATCATGCTTTCAGAATTGCGCCATCTGTATTTGCGTTTTCATTCTATAATTAAAATAAGTTTTTGGATTATGTACCACGCCGAAGTAGCCTCAAATGAAATGGCGTTTTATTTATGGAGGTTTTTTATTTGCTGTGGTTCTCAGAGTTCCATTCTATACCGGTCTTGAAAGACCGCTTAACTTTTGCTCAGAGGACTCTCTATCAGGCTTGAGGTTCTCTTGCGTGCCGTAAATCTACGACACGGGACCAACGGCTTCACTTCCCTTCCAAAGGAAGCCATGCTAAGGATTTTTACGCCCGAAGAAAATCTATCGTCCTCCGCCGGGTTTAAACCCGCGACCTTGGGTGCATGAAGTTAGCATTACACCACGGAGTGCGATGAAGTAACCTTAAAGTCGGCAGAAGTAGACCATGAGTATTTAAACTCAATCTGTGTACTCTTAACTATTCATATAATATGTCATATATCCTTAAACATATAATAGTGTATACTTACCCTAATTACTTAGGGCTTTATCATAGCATTTGTGGTTATTTTAAAAGGCATGAAATACCCAAGTGTACTATTTTGTCTCTGACGCTTTTCTCTCTTATTCACTTGTTTTAAAACAATGCATTACAATAAAATGGAAGTAGACGTAAAAATGCAATTCTATCGCTGGGAATCGACTCACGGTGATAAGCTCTCTGGATCAGTGCACTAACGCTTTGCTACAATTACGAAACACCAAGAGCGCACTAAGCTTCTCTAAGATGATTTCTACGCCTCAAGATTAATTTACACAATGCCATTATGAAACAAGAATTAGAACCAGGTGGCTCAGCATCCCGTATTTGACGTGCACAGAATCCCTTCGTGCGTTAAAGTTGCAGAACCCAAAGAGGCTTGACGTAGCTTCATTTACGTAGTTCTGCAACTCTTTTAACGCGTGAAGGTATATCTGCACACGCCAAATACGATGCAGTTGTGTCACCTGGTATGTGTAAATTTGTTAGGTACACTTTCATAGCCTATGCTTAAATTTATTCGTGTTCTTTCATTATATTCTAGACCAAAATAAATAACTGAAAACACAAATTAATTGAACATATTTTAAACAAACCTTGCCAGCTATTGAAAACAGATGGAATACAAAATAATGAAACATGCTAACTAAAGGATAGAGGAGAGGGGTGCACCTAGCGCACTGCAACCTACAGATATATGGTGATTAGGAAAAGGGGCTGAATTAAAGGATCCGCCGCAGGCTACAGGCCATAGGCAGACAGACCAGTGAGACGCGCGGAAGTCCCTAACATTTACTGGCTCGATGACCTGACTCACTACTGGAGTTGAACACAGAGGAGAATAAACGATCCTTGCAACCAAGTAGCCCTTTGATGTCACCGGAGAGTACTCATTCTTTGTAGCAAGCATTCGCCTGTCAATAAGGAAGGCCACGAAAAGTTCTGATCAGAGTGTGCGGTGATGGAAACCGAACCAGATACCTCCTAAATGCTAGATGCACATGTTACCGCGGAGCCATCTCTCTCGGAATGAAGCATATCAATAATTAGGAAAATGGCACTGATTAGTTAAATGTAACAGTTGAGATCAAATGACTATATCAGGCATCGTCAACTGGTTGCTCATTGAGGATGCTCATTGTTCCCGCTGAATCACCTACTGCGCCTTCAAGTGCGCGGAAAGCAGAAACAGTGCAGTTTTGGTATGCAACATTTTGTATTTGAAATACATGATTCACTGTTCACAGGGTACAACTATTGCAGGTTCCTCATTAGTAAAATGGTTACCATTCCACCACTTTCTACTAATAAAAACTTTCTTCTATGGTAGCCATAAATGTAGGAGTAAATTACCTGCGTGTTGGATTGTTCTCGGTTTCGGATACTATAAACTAACATAAGACACACCGTGCAAGGAAAGAGGGACCCACTACTACTGTCAGAAGCCCTGCTCTGACCCATATCACGTATTTACCCAGTGTAGTGCATGGAGCAATCTTGCTTGCTCTAGCAGAAAACAAAGCGAGATAGTGGCGCCTGGACTAGATATAACCTAAAGTAAGCTATCGTTTGATCACAGTAAAGATGAAAAGTTCCCAGTAAAAATATTAACGAAACAGACGGAGTAGACCCTATTCTTCAGAAGATGAAGATTAACCGATAACATAATTAAAATAGAAGAGATTCTGATTCAGATAGGTTACCTGCAGAACTTCATAAATATTGTGGATTATATCTGAATTTCAGATTTGTGCATTATATACATATGCGCTGGCAAAAATTTAGAATTCCAAATTTTGGGGAACAATAGTAGTAAAAACTATTTCTGAAAATGAGTTAGAAGCGATTGTCAGAATTATAAAGGAATTAGTTAAGTGAATGTGGGATATAAAACATTTACAATAATACTAAATAGAAGCGTACAAGTCACAAGTTAATAATGGAACATCAAAATCAATTTACAAGAACAAGAACATGCACTAGCAATATGTTAACAGTTAAGCAGATAATAGGAATCACAATGAATATAGTTCATAAATGCACATCACTTTCATAGGATTTGTGAAAGCATGTGTTAAAATGGGATACAATGAATAAATAAACTAATTACCAGAGGTTACTCCAGCATCCCAATAAAATATACCAAATGTATACACTGATACAAATAGTGTTATAAATACAGGAAGAAGAGACTGTAACTTAGGATTAACTCTGAGTTTCATTACCCTCGTCACTGTATTGGAAGACCGTGAAACTGTTGACGGATCGTCAAAAGCGGAGGTATTGTTTCCCCAATGTGCGTCATCGCTTTTCAGCACCATTTTCTTTCCTTCAAATCACTGCTAGTCCTTCAATTCTACTTTAAAGTTGTGTCCGTACTCAAGTTTATAACAGAAGCCGTCGCGTTTACTTTCGGTCTAAGTAAACAATATATATTTTCGATACAGAAATGTGATTCAAAGTATTTATAGAAAATATGGGCCCAGAACGTCTTATTTGCAACAAAAATAACCATTTCTCCGAAATGACGTAACATTTGAAACTCGTTATAGATTATAAACATATGTAGTGTTCAATATATTACAATAAATTGTAGCGAGAGTGAGATTCCCCAAAACGAAATCGATCGCAAGAACATTTAGCCATGTGGTTATCGCATTGTTATTGTTAATAGTGACTAAATTGGAGTTTCGATATCCATGATGTGTAGGTACGTGAAGTTAATATCGGAAACAATAGCTTTCGTACGGCCACAGAGATCCAATAATTTGATGCAATTGCAAATTTTCTTGACGTTTTAGACACCGTTGGCTGTACTTATATACCTATTTTGTCACTCCGGTACAATGCAGCAGCTTTAGAAACAAGAATTCAAAATATTTCCTCAATATTCGGGCTGTTCACAATGCATGTTTACTAATTATCATTGTTTCACGCAGGTCCGGTTTTTTCCCCATTTGACAATAAGACAATTGAGAATTATGTTGGAGAGACGATCACTACAAGGCCTTCAGTATAAAACCTGACCGCTAACACGCGTTTTGCTCAGCCGGCCGTACCAACACTCTGGTCTTCGCTTATTAAATCTATATTCTAGTAAAGCTGACATGAAATTTAACAAAATTAAATCTTATCTCAGTGAAAATGCCTAAAATGTTCTTTCGCAACTATTCAAGCTCTGTACCGAGTAAACACATTTAGATTGAAATGTTTCGTGTATCTGTTTGTAAGTTTCCTTTAAGTTCCTACAATGTAAAAGTGATTTTTGTGGCGAACATTCAATATTTTCGCCAAGTTGCCTAATATTTATTCTTCGCATGTGTTTCTTGTTTTGCGCTAAATCACTAGTCTCAAATTTGTTCATCAAATCGTGAATTGCAGTTCTGAAAGGAGTAAATTGTGCAGGAAACTACAGGATGAAACCCCACGAAGAAGATGAGCTTATTCGTATTTAAAGTAACACTTACATACAA
Organism: Hymenopus coronatus; assembly: GCA_030762935.1. Lineage (NCBI taxonomy): Eukaryota > Metazoa > Arthropoda > Insecta > Mantodea > Hymenopodidae > Hymenopus > Hymenopus coronatus. The sequence continues at coordinate 362,299,402 of CM060900.1, forward strand.
ATAAATATACGTTGTTCTTATACACGACTCAAACTGCTTTACCAGCCTCACAAATAAAAAGTGGACTACTGATGCCAATGACTACGTGGCAGCTAAAGGACAGAAAAACTGTTGTGAGCGCGAGGAGTGAGGAATTATTACTGGGTCCTGGAAAACTCCGAATTTTTCAGTACAGGAGATTTGAAAATTTCTGTCACCACCATGTTCATGTCAAAGTTGGCGTTAATTATTTGATCGGTATAATTTCTCTAAGCCTTAGAGAATCCTACTATCGTCCAGTACAGGAGCTTTAAATATTTTTGTCACTGCAATGTTCTTCACTTCAATGTTATTTATTAGATCGGCATAGTTTTGCTGAGCCCTAGAGAACCCTAATGTTATTTTGAGTGACTGCTCGTTGAAGGGGAAACTTGGTCCAGACATCTTTTGACAACTTCACCCCTTAATTTCCTGACCCCATTATCGGCCGAATTAAGAGGATTACCACATACCCTCATGCAAAATCGACTGATGGGGATGGTGATTAGAGGGTTCTGCAAATCTCTAGAGACGAAAATGGCGTTGGTATTGTGCTGACGTCACATATCCTTATGTGTACTTCTCTATTCCATTCGCCTGGTTGCGTACTTGCTCAATATTTCAAGTCTTCGCTTTCTGAGAAAATAGATCCAAATTGGTGATGAAATACTAAACTAATTTAGTTTCCATCCTAGTTTCTTTCTTGCTTTTTTATTTCTGTGCCACTTTCGTCTCTACAATTTTAGTATTGAGACAATTTATATTTATCACCTGTGTGAATTTAACTTATTTTTGTTTCTTGCTTTATCAAAATGTTCACAATTTTACGATCAATATTTTCCGGCTTTGATTCCCCTTAAACAGCTGTTTGATACAAATTCGTTTTCATTTCTTTCATAAAACCGTGGATAATAAATATGACCATCTACAAAAATTACATAAAGATACATTCTAAAGACATCCAAACAGAAATATTAAGCACAAAAATAATCCGGAAGCTAACGCTAGTAAATCTTGAACATTTTAAATTATAAAACACTATTATAGAGATGTAAACAGATTTCTTGCTTAATAGCCAGACCTTTGTTCCGAGCAAAATTTATTCATTAAGGGGAATCAGAAGAGTTTTTTATTATTAATGAAGGTTTTTAATGATTTAAGTAAAACATTTTAATGTTTGTATTTTCGGTGGACAAAATGCACCATATTTTAAAGCACATATTTACAATGTTTGATTCTCCTAGGTGGGATGTAACAAATGTTTTGGAAGCCATTTTATTGCGTTGCGTTGGTTAGTATTCCACACTTTAAAGCCATTTTTTCTGAGTTTCAAATTTGTTATGGTCCCATAATCAAAATCTATCTTCTCTTACAAAAATATAGATAGAATTCTGAAAATATTCCCCAAAGAACTGCAGAATATGAATATGTAATAAAATGTATGGTTGGAATTTTGATATGATCATAGATTAGTTCTAAAAACAATTTGTATAATTATGCGCTGTTTATTTTTTTTTTTTTTTTCCAATCTGCGATGTAAAATATTTTGCAAAATAATAATATTCACTTTAGAAAAATTAAAGGCAAGTTATTACAAGGATATTAAGGAATGTAATTAAAAATGGTGCATTTAACTGAATATCTGTAGAAGAAAGTTTTGTTTTTAGCTAATCAATTCGAATAAATTAATTAATATATCCAGAATAAAAATACACATTTAAATGAAACTTGGTATGGATGCTTATTTTGTTACCGATAATGTCTGTAACAAACTTTAAGGCTCTAGTTTTATTATTTTAGAAAAAAGCACTTTCATCACTCCGGTATCCCGTTAAGAATTTACTCCTTTTGCGGTATTATATTACTATTTTTGTTTAGATAACATAGTTATAATTAACATACTCATATGTTTACAAAGTTGAGTAAAATACAACAGTCAAGATTACGATTATCAGCATTTGCAATACAAGCATATAAACAACAGTTTACGTGCTTCTCTTATACAGGAAGTACATGCCGTCGTCCTATCTGAGGTGAAACGGCCAATAAAGGTGGAGAATTCTAGTTTCCGAGACAGTTTCTTTTTTAAGATCAAAATTCATATTATAAAGGCGAAAGAGCGAGAGCTTGCGTTTCTTTATCGGCCTCAAGTCTTGTTACTTTACCGACATGAGGGTATTCTTAATTTGTGACGTCATCACACCCTTGTTCCATCTCCTTCCCCTAGTCAGTAGATGTCCTGATGTGGTTAATGGGATTATGACTGTCGTAAGCTAATTTATCTCAATTTTTCCTCGGGATCATTACTGAATAATTAAGTAGGCTAACACATGGCACTCACTCTTGCGCTGCACCAGGTGGCTGGCCATGTACACACCGCTTCGCAGCAAATGGAACTTAGCGCCGTTACAACAGATGTGAGGAACGGTTGGTTATTCCTCTCATGAAGAGAATGCTGTGAAGCCTTGAAAAGCACTTGTTATTGCGTGCAAAATGTGGGTCCATAAAGAAGCGGGAGAACACACATGTGACGCTAATTGTTTTATTAGAAAAGGACAGTAGAATAAGAATATATTAGTATCCGAGCGAGGTGGCACCGCGGAAACATGTGCGACTCGCAATAAGGAGGTCCCGATTCCCTCTCTGACCCATGGGTTTTTCATGGATCCTCTTCTACCATGATTTTCCTGCCCCTCATTTTCTGCACTCACAATTTCCTTCATTTTCATTCGTTTGGCGTGTTGCGGCCTGAGAGTGGATGTACGCTTTGTAGAGGTTTCTTTCCTGGCGACTAGTCGGGACGCGCCTCGAGGGCCGCCTGGGATTAGCGGCTTGTGGGTAGGGTCAGGCTGTGTCACATAGGTTTGAACTGGAAACGTTAGGGACCCCGATCAAGCTTATTGCAAACATAATCTGGGTCTGGTCACCCTTCGAGGATCTTCCATCTCTCCTTTCCAGAAGTCATGTTAGTCCCACAAAGGCCTAGGTGCGGTTCTTTACCTTGGTTGCTGGGCCCCCTATGTTAATTTGTACCATTTCTTTTTACATAAATATATGTAGTGACAACTTTCCCATTCCTTAACATTAAAATATTTGAAATGCAATAATTAAAAATATGTAGGTGGTTTTTGAAGCCTAGTGAGAACGCTCCTAATGTTGGAGCATTGGATGATCTCTGCCTAATGTTTGCAGCGGATCGCCTTATGGGTCTACAAATGCTTGGAGTACTCCTTGCGCATGAGATGGTAACACTGTCTGTTCTGAGGGGTTTGCTTTAACAAACGTTGGAAACATTCATGTTTGGTGAACATGGAGTCTCTTTTATAATCCTTCAATTACATTTGCTAGTATTATCCAAACTGTTTCTGCTGATTATAGGTGTGAAGATACAGCAGCAGAAAAACATATTTTACTCAGCAAACTGTTGGATTCGGGTAGTATTGAAGTATTGGCCGAAACCCTCAAGTTTCAGCGCTGTTAGGTTTTATCAACCGAAGTCTGGCGTTTTTATGGCGAACCCTTTCAATACAGAGGTCCTGGATGATCTGTTTGGTTGGAATGTTAATGTTTGCACTGTCTACTTTACATTCGTAGTAATGAAACTGGACAACGGCGGCGTTCAAATGTGGGGCTGTTCTACATACTCATTTGAGACGTTTCTATTTGCTCGCTCTTGTATTATATTCTATTTTTTCGAAAAATAATTTCAGAGAATTGCACACTTCACAAATTTACCTCAAATTAAACACTGACTGGTGCTATATAACGGCCTTCAGAGGCTTATGAAATGGCAAAGAACATGCCTGGCAATAGCGTAAAACATGCAGATTAATTATTTTCGTAACAGATCACACTGCTGTTGTATTTCGGCATGATTGCTAACGCCGAGTTTTCATAAAAATCTAATATGTCTTTAAGGAATGTCACAGCTAATGTGGCATTTCCCTGGTAAAATTTTCTCCTCATATGAGTAGCGTAAAGCACAGTCAACACGGTGTTCATTTCAGGTACATGATTATCCTGCAGTTAGCACAGTGGTCGGATTGTTTCAAAGTTTCCTCACTGGGAGGGGTGAATACAATATGAATTTCTGCTATAACCACTAATCTAGAGGTGAAATTAATATTTTGAGTGGATAATATGTGATTTTTCATTTAACGGAACGTTTGCAATAAAGGTGAAACAGACCCACAACGAGTTTGAAGCTAGAGGAGATATTTCTAATGTATAACCCCTAAGTGTCACCCTTATGTATGGTTAGCTAGCCGGCAAGTATTAGCACTGCAACAGTCATCACCAAACTCCAAATACTCATATACTTCCACCAAAGATTTCATTTAGTTACTTCATGTTTAAAATTTCCTCACTAAGGGTATATTATTGTATTTATGATATGTTTCTACAGGATTATTATCACAGCAATCATACTTTTATGCTATTTTCAACAAACATGAAAAAATGAAAACCTGGCATTTATAGTACCACAACGCTCACCTTTATAACCTAGTGTATTATCAAGGATACACAATTGATATGGTACTGCTGCAGAGTACTATCCGGCCAAGGGAACCCCGTATCCGGCATACTGAGGGGAAAGGAGCAAACTGCTCAGCTCGCGGGGAAGATGAAAGGGAAGCACAGTTGCCATGCGCAACAATACTGCCAGTGATCAAATAAAGTAGCCTTGGCCGGCTACTACTAACGAACCCTACAGTAGTAACATGCAGTACAGCAATAGAGTTATTCAACTTAAAACAACAGCGGGCAATGTATTGGTAGCATTACAGCTGCTCAGCAAAATGTAGCGTCTACAGCCTATAGCCATACAACTATTCATAGTAATTTAGCAGTCTAATTCACACCTACTGAGCATAAGTTAGCAGTCAACAATTTGTTTTCAGCAAAACAGTTAATAAACAAAAACTATTTAAGAATCAATAGTATACTGACAGCTTAACATAAGTCGACAGCCAAGAATACACGAGGACGGATCGAAAAGTAACGCACAACAATGTTTTTACAAAAAAGTCTAATAATTAAACAAACAACAAAAATAGCAAATGAACTTATACCTTTTGCCTAGTTTTTGACATAGCCACCAACTTTCTCAACACTTTGTCCCATTGTGATACCATTTTCAATATGCCCTGTTCGTAGAAGTCCGTTTCCCTGGAATATAGCCATCTGCGGATAGCTGATTTCCCTTCCGCATTTGTTGCAATGTATTGGCTGGCCAGGAACTTTTTCATAAGACCAAACAGATGAAAGTCCAGCGGTGCAATCTCCAGACTGTAAGGTGGATGTTGGAGTACAGCCAACCAGATTTGGTGATTTTCTGATAACAGCAGCAGCAACAGTTGGCGACCATTGTCATAAAGAAGTTTGACATCTTCTGCATTAATGTTGTGTCGTTTGTCACGAAGGGCATGGCGCAACTTCACCAAACTTTTAATGTAGCCTGCAGCTTTCACAGTGGTCCCGTGTTCAGCAAAGTCTACCAAGCACTTTCCTAGCAGATTTAGTCACTTTGAATTTTTTCCTTTACTGGGGAGCCAGAATGTTTCCACGCCATATATGTCTGCCTTATTTCGGGCGTGTAGTGGTATGCCCACGACTCATCATCAGTGACGATTCCTTTCAGAAAGGTATATCCTTCTGCGGTGTACCGCGTTAACTAATCCATGACTGTCATAAGGTGAGGTTCATAGGCACCCAGCGAGCAATATAGTACACTACACCAAAGGAAATGTTGAACTGTTGTGATAAGGTTTGCAGCTGCACACGCCGATCTTCAAAATTGCCGCCTCAATGCCTCCGTCACTCTGCGGGGTTACAACTTTTACCGGCCTCCCGGAGCGTGGCGAATCACTAAGGTTCATACGGACCTCTTGGAAGAATGTACACTGCTGCGGTCCATACAATCATTCCCATATACGCCACGCATGTCCCTGTGAATTTCACTCGCTTTATGCCCTTTGGCCCACAAATATCGTACCACACCTCTCTGCTCTTCACACAAGGACGACAGTAGCATGCACGCCATTCTTGTTGCGTAGTTCACGATTCTCTTGCTAGAGCTGCATATGAAACCAAAAATACCCTCTATAGTGAAAACTTCAAACTATATCTGGGTGAAATTGCAAAATTCCAGCTGCAATACCAAGGCAGAAAAAAGGATTATGTGTTACTTTTTGATCCACCCTCGTATTTGCTGCAACACAGTAACCAATATAAGGTGGCAGTTGAATAACTGCTGGCAGTATAACAGCTGTTCAACATGATCTGGTAGTCAACAAAACATTTTCACTATTACAGCTACTCGACATAAGGTAGCAGTCAAATCTATTGGCCGTAACACAGTTAATTAAAATCATTTAGCGGCCAACAACATATTAGCGGATAATCAGCTACTGAACACGCGTAAAGAGCAACTTACTGGGATCTTGCACTATAGTTCAGTATATACCTACTAGGCAAGAGGAACTCACGGAAGGTGTTACAAGTCACGTTTATATCATATGTATATGTTACCTATTTTAATGAAAAACTTGTAAACCTTATTTAAGGCAGGTGGAACGTGTATGTAATTTCGAAACGACACTGAACTGATATTACAGCATTAACACTTATACTTTAAACTAATTCAAAGTTTCATGACGGAGCTTCAAAACTCTTTTGTATGGTTTATGTAACATCATCTTGTGTTTAGGCACCACACGAAACATATCAGGGATTCTCCTTGTGCATTATCAGCAAACTTGTCCTAGCTCTCAGGTAAAGAAGCAAATTATAGTTACTTCCGATGGTTTCATGGTTCTCTTAAATGTGAAACATGTGTACGGGTTTTGCCCTAAGCACGAGTATTTTAACCTATTATCCTACTCATTTTGTAAGTATCCTAAAAGTTAACTCTTGATAACTTACTGTATATATCAATAAGAACTTGTTGCTAAATCTTCAAATTTCTCCTTTAATACTACGTGGTAAAGAGAGTAAAATACACCTTTAGTCCTACTGGAAAGAGGATGCTTATTTATGATCATTAGGTAGTATTATGATGGTATTTATGGCTTATCAGTTTCTTGCCTTCATCCTCAAAATCATTAAAATTAAATTGCCCCAAAATATAGGATTGGTGGCATATGTATCCCAGTTTAGTTTTCCAGTCATTTCTTTTCATTCATAGGCTGTTTTAATGAAATTGCGTTCTGGAGGAATAAACAAATAACTAAAAGCATAAGTTCTTTACCGGGTTTTCGTAAGAAAAGGAATCCCTTAATGTTAGCTAACTACTCTGCAACATGTCATATATATTTATGAAAACACTGATAGAGCATGCGACCCGGTGTTTTCCACCTATCGCCTTACCTCCAATAGCGTGTGCTATGCACGCGGCTTTGTTCCTGGGTAACTGCCTAATCTACGATAACCATGACTCGTTTTCTGAATATGCTTGTATTGGAATTGAAAACCTTATTTTCACATCACATATGATTTGAGCAACAACGTCCACATCTTCTTTAATATGTACAATACATTATTTCCATTAAATATAATGTAAAGTGTGACACCTACATACACAATTAAAACATTACTGTCCTGAAAACATTTAAATAGAGTTTCGATAGGTAATTAATACAAGGGATTTTATTCAGTCTAGTTGACTTTACATTCACCGCTAAGGCTTTTGCGCACAATTTATCTTGTTGATACAAATAAAGGTATATGGTATAAAGTACAGCATTAAGAGTAATCACTGTGTAAAAGCGCATCCGTGGCAGCTTGCATTGTTCAATGCATGTTCCAGCCTATGTTCGCTTCCTCTGCTATTTAGCAACACTAAATGCGCCTTTATGGAAGCGTAATATTCTTAAAGGTGAGGGTAATTGTAACAAAAGTCTAAAATATAAGAACAAAATCGCAATGACAGATGCAGAGTAACCTTATATCGTTCGGCGTACTTTTACATACTTATAGATTGCATTCAGACCCAATCAGTCTACTGTTATCCAACTTGTTGAACCAGTCTCTCAACCAACCCGACACATTGTAAAATCTCTAGGTTTGATGTATAACCAAACTGCTGGTCTTAAAGATCGAGTATTGGAAACACAGAATCACCCAGCTTCCAATTCCGTCCTACAAGCTGCATAATCTGTGGCATGGTTAAACAAATAAGCTGATAAACGTAGCCTCAGTCATTATAATGCAGTTAGCATTAGTTTAATACCTCCATAATAATATAATAACTTCTCAATTTAGCAAAGGATATAGGAAAATTACTATCCACCATTCAGTAAATACGAGTGTAATATTTGATGTTCCAAGGGCATCTTAAGTTGGCGAGGAGGGTAGAGATTCACTGCTCAAATTTTGGATTGCTACAAGAGTTGCACAGATATTTGTAGAAAACGATATGCATACTACAGTTTGAAATCATGAAGAGTATAAACGAAGCTAAAAGGTGTTGTGGGGCATATAAAACAAATTAAGCATTGCAGCTCTAGAAATGCGTGATGAAAGAATTTCCTTTGCAAAAACCACTTTTGATTTGAAATTTTAATTTCATGTACCATTTTATTGTTCTGGAATAAATTCTCCAATTTTAACGCAACTTCAAGTTTTTGAGTCGAGCCATGTTTACATATCTAACTAACGATCATAGCTGAAATCAAACTAACGACGACAGCATGAGGTCCACACATTGGCGCTGTATCTGTCTCACAAATCGTTACTGATTTCTGGCTAAAAGCAATAGGAAAAGGTATAGACATTGGTGCTGCATTTATCTAAAATTCGGGGCTGAACTTCAATTCGGGACATTAAAATGAGCTCCAGACATGAGGTTACATCTGCTCAAATTCACAGCTGAACTTCAATTACGGACAATGACATTACTATTATAAATATTGCTGATGTATCTGTCAAACAATTATGACCTCTTCGGTTAAAGGTAGGAGAATGAGGTCCAGACACTGTGTAACAGTCATTACTGAAATTTAGCCACGGAGAATAACATTACATCCAGGAATCGGTGTTCTAAATGCCTAAATATCATGACTGAGCTTCAATTAAGAACAATATTATGGGATACAGACGTTAATGGAGTTTCTGACTAACAACTGCGGCTTCACTTTAGTTAAGTAAACTAGGATGAGGTGTAGGATTGGTGCAGTGAATATATTAAGACCAATAAATTGCGTTGTATGTGAATAGGGTAACATAAATGTGAATTAGGGATGTTGGGTGGAGAAGATTCTGAAGCAAGCAGGGACTTCCTTCACAAGTCGCGGATAAAGTGAATGGAGTGACATTGAGGGAAACATGTGACACTTTGTCAATAACCTGAATATGAGAGCAGAATCGAACTTTCTCAGTGTGCACAACACAGGCTCTGAGTGGGGGGATAAGATTGTGTTTACAAATACAAAACCGTGTTTTGAAGGGGATAACTATCACTTTGGATGAAATCTGCACTACGAACCCTGGAGGAAAATCAAGAAGTAACATTATTTCTTCTCCTTGAACGTAGGTAAATCAGAGTAGAAGCATAATTTCTCATTTCGTTAAGAGCGTTCAAAATGTAATACTGCCTTTATTGTTGAAAGAATCAAAGTTTCATACCCTAAAGGAAAACATTTACGTTAAAAATTGCTTTGCGCGAAACCTATACAGAAATAGATAATGAAAGCATAACAAGTTGCATCGAGGAGTAAGGAAAGAACACAATAAACACACAAATCTATCATTGAATAATACTGATGACCGGAATGAATGAGGCACGCGGTAAGAGGAAAGTAAGAAAATAAATCAAAACAGAAAGGAAGACAAATATAAAAAGGTGAAAATTTCCGAGTAAAAGAAGCGTGATAAACTTTTGGAGTGTTCTGTACGTACGATGTGTATATAGATAGCTATATGTCCACGAGATTGCCTAACATCCCAGGGGAGAAGACAGACTCCAGACATTGAATTCTGCGCTCTAATGCCATAAAAGTTGATATTGATGGAGGCTGTAATAATAGGTGACAATAATGATGGTATGAGGGTCTAGTCAAACGGTGATTGGCTATAAATGTTGTTTGTTAAAATCGATCGACCACTGCTGAAAGCTCACCAATGTTGTCTAGGGCTTGGTGATGAAGTTACTTGCAACTGTATTTGACATTCTTTATTACAGGGATAACTGTGGGAATATAATGTGCTAAGGACTGTGAATTCATCAATACATGAAACCATGTTGTTAAATATATACTTTACATTGAGACGCTGCACTAACTATGCCTTTTGATTTTTGCCTTACTTTTCATAAAACATTAATTTACACTAATATTATGAAACCGTAAAGAGACCGAGCAAATGTAGAATATTATATTAATGCATCTGAGTAATTCCATCACTTTCATTTCCGCCTATCTCCCTGACATAAGGGTAGTGCTTTGTGTTCAATTTTGGAGGGTCCGAATTGGAAACTCAGTTGGGATAAGTTATCTGGATGCTTTTTTACTCTCTGATGTTATCTTCTTCATTAGCAAAAAGTTGGATAAATCCCAAATTAGTGAACCATGATGTCACATATTTTCATTTATTGTTTCTGCACAATTGAATGAAATGTACACTCAACACTCTGCAAAACTTATTGACATCTTATCTATGAGTATCACCATACTATTATCTTATACCGATTCGAGTCGTGCCTCAGAAATGAGACACTCGCAGTTTATAAATATGCTTGTGAGTGTATGTGGTACAGTTACACAAAAAGTGGAAAAGACAAAAATACCATGATCAAGAAGAAATTGGTAAAAATAACATGAAATCAGGAATGTGAAGAACAAACGAGGAACACTCGTTTACTTTTAAAAAGAAAAATGAAACTAGTACAGTGTTGAACATCATTAATATTAGGAGAAATACATCTTCAATTTTTATCCTTCACTGTCATTATCATCACCTTCCTGCATTCCTCATTTGAACTCCTTGTCCTTACCACAATATTTCCTCTTTTCTGCCTCCTATTTATCGTCATCGTTACCACGTATCCTCCCCCACTACCAAATATTAATTAATTAAGCTATTAGAGCACTAACTATACCATCTTCATATTCTTTTTCTCCATTTTTAACGCCACCACCGCCACCGCCACCACCACCACCACCACCACCACAACCAACGTCACCACCATCACCACCACAACCACCACCACCTTCACCACCATCACCAGCACCACCTCCACCTCCACTACCACCATCACCAGCACCACCTCCACCTCCACTACCACCATCACCACCATCACCACCAACTTCACCACCATCACCACCATCACCACCAACTTCACCACCATCACCAGCACCACCTACACCTCCACTACCACCATCACCACCACCACCACCACCAACTTCACCACCACCAGCACCACCTCCACCTCCAATACCACCATCACCACCACCATCACCAGTACCACCACCACCATCACCACCATCCCCAGCATCAGCACCACCTCCACCTCCACTACCACCATCACCACCACCATCACCAGCACCACCACCACCTTCACCACCATCCCCAGCACCAGCACCACCTCCAACTCCACTACCACCATCACCACCACCATCACCAGCACCACCACCACATTCACCACCATCCCCAGCACCAGCACCACCTCCACTACCACCATCCCCAGCACCAGCACCACCTCCACTACCACCATCACCACCATCACCAGCACCATCACCACCTTCACCACCATCACCAGCACCACCTCCACCTCCACTACCACTATCACCACCACCATCACCAGCACCACCACCACCTTCACCACCATCACCAGCACCACCTCCACCTCCACTACCACCATCACCAGCACCACCTCCACCTCCACTACCACATCACCACCACCACCACCAACTTCACCACCATCACCAGCACCACCTCCACCTCCACTACCACCATCACCACCACCATCACCAGTACCACCACCACCTTCACCACCATCACCAGCACCACCTCCACCTCCACTACCACCATCACCAGCACCACCTCCACCTCCACTACCACCATCACCACCACCATCACCAGCACCACCTCCACCTCCACTACCACCATCACCACTATCACCACCAACTTCACCACCATCACCACCATCACCACCAACTTCACCACCATCACCAGCACCACCTCCACCTCCACTACCACCATCACCACCACCATCACCAGTACCACCACCACCACCACCTTCACCACCATCACCAGCACCACCTCCACTACCACCATCACCACCGCCATCACCAGCACCACCACCACCTTCATCACCATCCCCAGCACCAACACCACCTCCACCTCCACTACCACCATCACCACCACCATCACCAGCACCATCACCACCTTCACCACCATCACCAGCACCACCTCCACCTCCACTACCACCATCACCACCACCATCACCAGCACCACCACCACCTTCACCACCATCACCACCATCACCAGCACCACCTCCACCTCCACTACCACCATCACCACCACCATCACCAGCACCACCTCCACCTCCACTACCACCACCACCACCACCAACTTCACCAGCACCACCTCCACCTCCACTACCACCATCACCACCACCATCACCACCACCATCACCAGTACCACCACCACCTTCACCACCATCACCAGCACCACCTCCACCTCCACTACCACCATCACCAGCACCACCTCCACCTCCACTACCACCATCACCACCACCATCACCAGCACCACCTCCACCTCCACTACCACCATCACCACCACCATCACCAGCACCACCACCTTCACCACCATCACCAGCACCACCTCCACCTCCACTACCACCATCACCACCACCATCACCAGCACCATCACCACCTTCACCACCATCACCAGCACCACCATCACCATCACCACCACCATCACCAGCACCACCACCACCTTCACCACCACCATCACCAGCACCACCTCCACCTCCACTACCACCATCACCACCACCATCACCAGCACCACCACCACCAGCACCACCACCACCATCACCACCATCATCACCAGCACCACCTCCACCTCCACTACCACCATCACCACCACCATCACCAGCACCACCTCCACCTCCACTACCACCATCACCACCACCATCACCAGTACCACCACCACCACCACCTTCACCACCATCACCAGCACCACCTCCACTACCACCATCACCACCGCCATCACCAGCACCACCACCACCTTCATCACCATCCCCAGCACCAACACCACCTCCACCTCCACTACCACCATCACCACCACCATCACCAGCACCATCACCACCTTCACCACCATCACCAGCACCACCTCCACCTCCACTACCACCATCACCACCACCATCACCAGCACCACCACCACCTTCACCACCATCACCACCATCACCAGCACCACCTCCACCTCCACTACCACCATCACCACCACCATCACCAGCACCACCTCCACCTCCACTACCACCACCACCACCAACTTCACCAGCACCACCTCCACCTCCACTACCACCATCACCACCACCATCACCACCACCATCACCAGTACCACCACCACCTTCACCACCATCACCAGCACCACCTCCACCTCCACTACCACCATCACCAGCACCACCTCCACCTCCACTACCACCATCACCACCACCATCACCAGCACCACCTCCACCTCCACTACCACCATCACCACCACCATCACCAGCACCACCACCTTCACCACCATCACCAGCACCACCTCCACCTCCACTACCACCATCACCACCACCATCACCAGCACCATCACCACCTTCACCACCATCACCAGCACCACCTCCACCTCCACTACCACTATCACCACCACCAGCACCACCACCACCTTCACCACCATCACCAGCACTACCTCCACCTCCACTACCACCATCACCACCACCATCACCAGCACCACCACCACCTTCACCACCATCACCAGCACCACCATCACCATCACCACCACCATCACCAGCACCACCACCACCTTCACCACCACCATCACCAGCACCACCTCCACCTCCACTACCACCATCACCACCACCATCACCAGCACCACCACCACCAGCACCACCACCACCATCACCACCATCATCACCAGCACCACCTCCACCTCCACTACCACCATCACCACCACCATCACCAGCACCATCACCACCTTCACCACCATCACCAGCACCACCTCCACCTCCACTTCCACCACCATCACCAGCACCACCACCATCACCAGCACCACCACCACCTTCACCACCATCACCAGCACCACCTCCACCTCCACTACCACCATCACCAGCACCACCTCCACCTCCACTACCACCATCACCACCACCATCACCAGCACCACCTCCACCTCCACTACCACCATCACCACCACCATCACCAGCACCACCACCTTCACCACCATCACCAGCACCACCTCCACCTCCACTACCACCATCACCACCACCATCACCAGCACCATCACCACCTTCACCACCATCACCAGCACCACCTCCACCTCCACTACCACTATCACCACCACCAGCACCACCACCACCTTCACCACCATCACCAGCACTACCTCCACCTCCACTACCACCATCACCACCACCATCACCAGCAGCACCACCACCTTCACCACCATCACCAGCACCACCATCACCATCACCACCACCATCACCAGCACCACCACCACCTTCACCACCACCATCACCAGCACCACCTCCACCTCCACTACCACCATCACCACCACCATCACCAGCACCACCACCACCAGCACCACCACCACCATCACCACCATCATCACCAGCACCACCTCCACCTCCACTACCACCATCACCACCACCATCACCAGCACCATCACCACCTTCACCACCATCACCAGCACCACCTCCACCTCCACCTCCACTTCCACCACCATCACCAGCACCACCACCATCACCAGCACCACCACCACCTTCACCACCATCACCAGCACCACTTCCACCTCCACTACCACCATCACCAGCACCACCACCACCATCACCAGCACCACCACTACCACCGTCACCAGCACCACCTCCATCTCCAGTACCACCATCACCACCACCTTCACCATCACCACCACCATCACCATCACCACCACCACCTTCACCACCACCATCACCATCACCACCACCACCAGCACCACCACCACTATCACCATCACCACCACCTTCACCAGCATCACCACCACCTTCACCAGCACCACCACCACCTTCACCACCACCATCACCATCACCACCACCATCACCAGCACCACCTCCACCTTCACCACCATCACCAGCACCACCTCCACCTCCACTACCACCGTCACCATCACCACCACCATCACCAGCACCACCTCCACCTTCACCAGCACCACCACCACCTTCACCACCACCATCACCAGCACCACCTCCACCTTCACCACCATCACCAGCACCACCACCACCTTCACCACCATCACCAGCACCACCTCCACCTCCACTACCACCATCACCACCACCATCACCACCACCATCACCACCACCATCACCAGTACCACCACCACCTTCACCACCATCACCAGCACCACCTCCACCTCCACTACCACCATCACCACCACCATCACCAGCACCACTACCACCTTCACCACCACCATCACCACCACCACCTTCACCACCATCACCAGCACCACCTCCACCTCCACTACCACCACTATAATCCCTAAACTCAAGGATCTTTACCTTTTTCTCCTACATCGTCATCATTACGATAATCGCAATCATAATCCTCTTCTCTTTCTTCTATCCATATCATGAAGATGATGGTCATCATACCTTGCAGCAAAATCATTACCGTCATTATAATTTGCTGCTTTCTTTTCCCTTTAGATCCTCTTTATCCATATCGTCATTTTCATCGTCATTATTTGTTCTCCTTTTCCCTACTTCACCTCAACAGCTGTACCAGCATCAACCCAGGACCAGCATTATCTCTTACTTTTCTTCTTCTTCTTCAATTCATTACCGTATGTCCTTCTGCACTAGTGTATTATTACCTATAATCACCATCCACCACAACCACTGCTATTGTTACCTTAATCACGTCATTTTATTGTTCCTGTCATCAGTCGCATTGTCATCCATTCTTCCTCATGGTCAACAGGGTCATCATGTTAGCTGAATGTATCATCTTAATCATTATCGTCATCATAAACATTTTTCTTTAGCAACACACCATTATCATCATTATCTTCTGTACCATAAACACCGTTTCCTTTTCCCCCTTTACCTCTTCGGGTAAAATTAAGGTGGTTGGCGACTATTACTGAATCCGGTAAGTCGATTCTTTTTAGCATATTTACCTCCCTCTGGAAAAGCAAATGTCATAATTTTGACGTTGAAATACTTTTCCTCAGCTTTATCCATTATTACACATATGTAACATAGTTTAGTAACTGGAGACGAAAGTAAACAGAATCACACAATAATTCATCTTTTTCTATACATATGGTTCAAGCTGCTTGGGTTCAATATGTTGCCACAGTTATAGATGTAAAATAAAATGTTATACCAATAATCCCCTCATTCGTTTATATTGCGGCTATTTCGTTATGTCAATAGTAATTGTAGTTTTTTCTGAGACAGTGCAGTTCATTCGATCACTGCGACGTGGAATTTAAATGCAATTTCATTACATGGTCAGTGCTGTAGCCATAGGAACACTAACTTGTGTTCTTGTATTAATTTCACTTAGTGCACAAGTAATTAAGATGTAAGAATTTTAAAATAGTTTGTCAGATAGCGCATCTCCTGCATACTTGTAAAAACGATCATATATGTGATAATATTACTTGTTTCTCCTAATGTTATGCTATTGCAAATAACAATTAGTGTTAATTAACCTATAATTTCAAAATCTACGCTTTGAATTCATGTACGTAGTTCGATCTTTCTTATTGTATTATACAAGCACTCTAATATTTGAATGTTGTCTCACAAAGTTCCTTCGAATTCACAATGTGAATAGAAATCACAGCACTACCTGTGCAGAGCCATTTATTATTGTGCACAGAGAATTACTATTACTTTACATATAAGCCATTACAGCCTTCCATTAACTTTAGCTTCCGAAATACTGAATTCAAAATGGGCTTGTACCTTGGTCGAATTTTGTGAATGTATTTAACTCAGTTTTTGTATATACAATGTATTTTTGCAGGAAAAATAATGTGTGTAACCTTTTGAAATATGTTTAAATTGTTATTTTTGTTCATTTATTTTATAGTGAAAATAAACACTTTAATAAAAAAATCCAATGTGTTACATTCACATGACTTTCTCTAGCTGTTCCAAACAAAATTTTCTTACAAAGCATTATTCTTTTACCTACGTCATGCTTATCATGATACACATTTCCAGAATTTGTCTTACTATTGCTTCTTTGTAAGTAGGAGAGAAATAAGGCTAAAGCGATAGTCAAATCTTTTAAAAACCGGTCGCCAAGTGGAACAATTGAAATTTGGCTCCCTTTGCCCGCTAGGAGTAAGCAAAAAAAGAGATAAAATGAAAGCTTCTCTCGTTTAAGAAAATGAATAACTTAAAACTGAAACACAAAATATCTCGAAAACGATTAACTCTACAAAAAATGCATATGACAATAATTGTGTCTTAATCAGATCTTCAAAAGCTATTCCCATAAAATTAAGGATGTGCATTTCGCATGACATGAAAATATGCTAAACATGTGACATTTTAATAAAAACGTTAGAGCTATTTTGAGGAAATAAACATCTTCGAGAAATGAACCATGTAAAGAGTTGTGGTGGGGGTATTTTCTCAAAAATCTTCGAGTCGCATCTTTGGAAAATACTGAACTGAAATGCCAAGTTTGTTATTTAACCAACATTTCGCTTTAAGCTGTGCTGCTCCTGCTCTCTCTCTCTCTCTCTCTCTCTCTCTCTCTCACACACACCTACACACTCACACACAAACCACACGTAGACACACACGGACATGTTTCTAAAGCTGCTTATTTTATTCAAGGGGCCTGAAAACATGTATTTCCGGTGAAATCTCGTTGTCGGATTTTTTAATAGAATACAATACCTTCTCTATCCACTATACATATTTCCCATACGGGCTAGAGAATTTTATTCAAGGGGCCTGAAAACATGTATTTCCGGTGAAATCTCGTTGTCGGATTTTTTAATAGAATACAATGCCTTCTCTATCCACTATATATATTTCCCGTACGGGCTAGAGAAAGTAAAATGATATTTATGTATGGATTTGAAATTTTAATCATTTTAGAGTAAGCATGTTTAACGGGAAATGCCACGATGAAACCAAAATCTTGAGGATAAAGGAAGAAGCAGAAAGTTTCCCTCCCATGACGTTCGTTTGTTACCCGCAGTTATGCGTTATTTGACCTACACTTATATCTCTGCGCCTTATAATTTCAAAAAAATTCAAACCATATTTGCTCTGTGAGCCCGGTTAATTGTTTGTTACATTTATTATTCTATTTCTTTTGGACGCGGATATTTAAAAAAGGTAATTATTTCTGCATAGCTAGATTGTTGAATTTATAATGCGGCAACATCCACCTCTCTTGTACAGAGCTTTTTCAGATAATCTCCGTTTTAGCAACAATATTTAGCTATTTTTAAATTCATTACTTCCCAGTTGTGAGCCATTTCAATTTAAAAACGCAGCAGTCTGAGGTATTTTCTTCTCAGAGAAATTAAACTTCAATGTACATATTGTTTGGAAGAACATGCGACGGTTAAGAAAGACAATAAATACATTATTAAGCTTTTAGAAACATTTTCAAGACCGTAATATACTGGGTAATGAGATTGTGTTGTATTTCACTTTTTCATGGTTCAGCAGCTGCGTTTCAAATGCTAACACTGATTTAGGAAAGCATAGTAATGGACATCTTGAATGATAACCATAGGTCACATTTACATACACCGATTTTTATACAGGTAAATATCCTCAGATAAAGGATATTCAAGAACGTTTTCAGCGTCGTTCACATTGATGAAGTCGAACCCATGTTAAGAAAAGTATTCCAAAGAACTAGAAATTGCCATAGCTGTTTTAATATTTTTATTTTCTGGGAATGAAACACGATTAAAAGTAGAAATATATAGATACATTTCATTTCCCTCAATGAAAGTGATACCTATATTCTTACGTAGATTCATTTCTCTAAAAAAATGTGATGTATGACACTCATATGACTTTCTCCAACAACTCTAAAACAATATATTTTTTAGAAAACGCATACTTTCAAATACTTCTGGTTAATAAAAAAAAAGTTTTAATAAATGGTTGTATTACTTATTGTCTTATAAATACAAAGGGATAAGGGAGTACATTTCTAGAAGCTCGTCGCTATCTATGGATTATACGCTTGACTAACAGCAAGAAAAGACGAATAACCACATCCCGTTTGAGGAATGTACAAGTATTGTAAAATTGAAACCAATAATAAAGAATATCTCGCAAATAGTTAACTTCTCGAAAATAAATTTCATATATTTTCCGTCTTTTAACGATATCTACATTATTTGTGTAGTAATTTTTTGTCTGTCTCTTATTGTTTTGCAGTTATGCAAAAATCATCCAGAATGATAATAATCTCAGAGGCTATTCCCAAAAAGATTTACATTTTAATTCTCATTTAAACAGCTTTAGTATATGGTATTTTAACCAAAACCGTTACAACCATTCCTGAGAAACTGTATACAAATATACACATCAGTATTATTGATGTTGTTTTTGTTATTATTATCATTATTATTATTATCATTATTATTATTATTATTATTATTATTGTTGTTATTACAGCATTATGTATGCAATCGCGTAAATCATGTCATGCTCTGCAATGGCCTGGGCCCAGTATTGTGATGACATGTTACTTTCTAGTTGTGGTTTCTAGACATTGCCAACCTATATATAAATCCTTACATATGAGCAGATTATTAACATGCATGTTTATAAGGAAATTGTTGTTATTTTTATACACCTTTCTATTTTAAGGTTATGTTCTATTTTAATTCATTATTTTACTATTTTCTTTGCGTTTGCGTCATTTTTTAGAAATGTACTTCCATTTTCATCGAATATACAACGAAGTTTATAATACTGAACTTTTACATCGCAGTTGGGGCTCCTAGTCACAGCACTACGCGTAGGCCATTGTGGCCTTTGCGATTTACATAATCGCCGGGAGGGTGGGAGGGAGGTAGGGATGAAAGAGATCTGAAGGGCGGCCAAATCCGGATGACGGTGGGCATAAGAATGGACAGGGCCCTTAACTTTTCCGGATATAACGCATCCGACGTCCCTCGGCACACTCCGCTAGCCCCTGAACACTCGGTCGCACTCGAAGAAGCGCTCCGCTCGAAGGTTCCGGACGCTGGTCTTGACCGGGGGCCTCCGCAACGACGCTAGGAAGAAACCCCCAGTAGCAACCAGCCGAACACCATCCCTTGGTACTACAATCCTTAAATAGATGACAAGGAAGTCCTGTGTGCAGGAAATGGAGAGCAGAATAATCGTGGTAAAATATGAACTACCCCAATTCTCGTCAAACGACCCGGGGAAACCATGAAAAACTCATTAATCAGAGTGGGTGGTACTGAACCGAGACTTCCCAAATACGAGCCACAGACCTTACCGATTCGTGATGGTATTTTTAAACATATCAATGAAAACTTTTCGACCGATGTACCTACTTCTGGTGAAACGGGTTAAACAACGAAAATGACAGGGTAGGAATGTTGCAGTTTTAGACTGGAAGATTGTTACCTATCACAGTAACGGTGTCTATAGTTGATATACCAAAGTAATAATAGTCAGGATGTCATGTTCGTCCCACCGTACTCCTACTCCTTTTCAAAACGCGCTCACTAATTTTAGTGAGACACAAACGCCGTAAAATGTATTAACAAACTAATACATAGACTCTTAGGAGTATAAGTGCAGATATTTCAATTGCTAGTTGACAACAGTGTAATAAACAACATTACATCAATATTTGTTTCATTCTTGGACTTATAAATTTACTTTTTAAGAAAAATAGGTTTAATAGGTTGATTAGTACCTCTAATTAGGCTTGGAACACATAAAACATACTTGCTTAATTTCCTGAGATCCTGTGTGCACTGGTCTCGTAATAACGAATGTTGTATAGGAACAGAGTTTGAATGTTTTTGAAGACAAATGACCCCCACACTACCTGGGCTTGCAGGTCACGAATTGAGGTTTGAAAACGTGTAAGCAAAACAGGTAGGCGTTCTTCATTTCGCGGCGCCTTAAGGCCATGCAAAAACACATATTAGTAAACTTTGTGATTCTTTGTTGCAAAACTGTTAGACGAAGAGAAACAAACAACTAACACACAAAAGTGTATACACATTAAGGTTCAATGTATCAAAATATTTGTATCTATACTCCTAATACCTGGTATAAAATTGAGTGCACCTTATAGTGCAATTGATATCTCCAAATTACATCCAGAATATGATTTCAGGTTACTTCTCTCCAATTACATATGCAGCAAGTTATAGCTTGTTATAGCTATGTACCGGGTTTCTATAGGGAATTTCGAATGGAAATGGAGTTTTAATCATAGTCACTCTTTAACTATTGTGGTACTCAGCTTCCCATTCTATTCTGGGCGTGAAAGACCGCCTAATTTTTGCGCCCGAAAAAATCATTCGGCCTCCGCCGGGTTTGAACCCGCGACCTTGGGTATAGATGGTAACCATTGCACTACGGAGGGCGACCAGAAATTTCGAAAATTTCATCACTGAGGTTAACAGAACTTCAGATGTTTTATCTACGCCAACTCAGGAAATTGCATGCTGTGGTGATATAAATATTGATTGCTGAACTCCAAGCACAAAGATCAGCTCAGAATATATTAGGCGCTTTTAACGTCACAAAGGCTGCAAGCCATCTCCCACAAACGGCAACTAATAGATAACACTTGTAGGTGAGTGTAAATGTTTTCGAATTTAACACGTTCATAAAGGAATCAGTACAACTAAATTGTTGCACACATTTACACGAGAAAAAAGTATAGTTTCAAATTTCTGGAAATAACCTGTGAAGTACTCTTCATTTGGAAAGAACTTGATATAAACTTGTGTAACAAACAAATGCCAAGCGATAGATGAAAACTTATTAATAATTATTATTATTAAAACGGTAAATCTGTTTAAAACACACAGTTTATTCCAAATTAGTCTTTATTCCATGAGCCAATAATGTATAGGTATTTTAATGAAAACAGTTAGACCCATTCTTGAGAAAATTGAAAATTATGAAAAATATAATCATGTAAACCGTAGTTTGGTGTAAGAGATTTTGTGTCACATTATTTTGTTTGTTTGTTGATAGTCTTTAACGCCCGCTTTTACTACTTATGGCACTGCAGGCGATGACACTGATACACTGAATGAAGATGGAGCACCAGTGAAATAAGATGGCGGGGGAAACCGGAGAACCCAGAGAAAATCCGTCCTGTGCCCTTTGCCCACCACAAATTCCAAAGCGGTCGCCTGGGTTTGAAACTGGGTAGGCTTGGTGAGAAGTGAGTGGTCTAGCCACTCGGCCACGGTGCGCCTGTCGCATCTTTGAATGATCCTGAACTTGAATACAAGTTTGTTTTTTGCCGACCTTCCGTTTTCGAGATGCTCTTCACAGTCAGACACATGCGCGCGAAGTCTTTTTTCCAAAACTGCTTATTTTTTTATTCAGGAAGTCCCAAAATTAATATTTCTATTGAAATCTGGGTATATTATCGTATGTGCTTTAGAAGTAGAAGAAAGCAAATATGTGGTGAGGACAACAAAGAGACGTGTAAAGATGTAGTTTCAGTTCCAAGGCTAGAGTCAGACTAATGTCGCGTCGGTATGTTGGCATGGTGGTTCAGTGGCTAGAGCAAACCGATGGAGACCGGGATATCCGTGACTGGTTCATCTCCCGGTTGGCATTACATTTTTCAGCCAGAACCGACCTTTGGAACTCGTGTCCTACTCCCAGCTTGTGTGCAAAAAACAATTGACTCACACCGAGGGATCTGATACTATGAAGCCCGGGACTTAAAGAGTTGTTATTCGCCATTGGGGTATGTCGTCTCAAAATAATTTGAATTCTACATGTGGTTTACCAGAAAAAAATGCGAGTCAGTTGGGGAATTTAATAGCGTGTCCGTATGTTGGCATGGTAGCTCAGTGGTTATAGTAATCAGGCGAAGAGTGGGAGATCCATGGTTCAATACCCGGCTATGGCAATACACTTTTCAGTCTGACTCTACTTATGGAACTCCTGTCCTACACACCGCTTATGTGGAAAAACAATTAATATAATATATTCTGTTCCAGTCCGCTTGTCTATCTGTCTGCCTATCCACCCGTCTGTCCGTAAATCCATCCATGTATCACAAATGCCCTCCAAAATCACATTCAGATTCTTCAGTTCCTTCATGCACTCTAGCGCTTGCTTGTACGTTTACAAGGCCCTTGAATTTAGTACTGCTGTGAAATGTTTATTTATATATACCTATGAGGGAATACATGCTGTAATCTGAAGCATGCAAAAATACTAGTTTAGAAGTAAGTAAATTTGATGTAGTATGGGAGTAATAATCATACAACACATTTTCTACACACTCATAATGCACAAGTGCTGATAACTACGTTTTATTCTTGAACTCATCTTCAGCATTCAGTTTAAGTTGCTTCCTTGATTGTGGTTTAGAGACGAATGTTCACGCGAAGAGAGTGTTGGTCTCACTGAAAGCGAAGGTTCATTTTACATGGTCTTTAGCGTCTATGGATATCTGGAATTCCCTCTGTTACCAAAGGAGAAAAAATAGATTAAAAGCGAGGTATAAATCGTGACCCTTTAATGTATCGCTAATCTTCATTAAATAAATGTAGGGTAACTCCCAGTTTAGTACACCAAGGACTAATGTCATTATTGTAATTTTTCTCAGTCTATTCATAGGTATATTCGTTACTAAATAAGGCATTGTCTCAGAAAAACCCTATACTATTGGTGACCGCAAGGTTAAACACTACTGAACTGGAAACGCGTGTGGTTGTGTTCTTAGTGCCTATATAGGACCTCGAATATTCATTTGTTTACTTTTAACAGTTACCATCTGCAAAACCCAGGGTAGTATGTGCACCTGCGAAATGTAACCAAAATTGTGAAAACTTAAAAAATTACCGTTTTTATAATAAGATGACATTAATTCTAAACTTTGAGAAAATATGTTGTATTTTCTACTTGGTGCACTTTAACTACCAATTAATTGAAAATACAAATGGACTGACACAAAATTTCACATTTAAATCATATTTTCTCGCAGCATTTTTCCAGACTCAAAATAATCCAGACGATGCAATTTTTATTAATTTGTTTCAAAATTGCATTAAAGAAAATTATCCTCTTTTTTATCTCAAAATCTGCCAGAATTTTGAGGAACAAATCATTTAATTTTGGAAAAAAATCAAGAGCTTTAGATAGTACAAAATATAAAAATTGTTCTAAAATAGTTACGATTGATATAGAAAATATGTGATATATTTATTTTTAAACTTATTTGCTGTAAACCTTGAACTTTGGTATGAATAGTTTTAAAAATGTTTCACCTGGCTCATTTTTTATTAGAACAATGAATTTAGACAGTAAAATTATTAGTTAAGTAATCATACAAGATAGAATTTTGTTGCACAGCAACAATATCAATATTATTGCTTGTAATAACTGCTATAAGTTTCAATAAGATATCGTGCAGACTGTGGATTTTCTAAATTTTCAGGTGCGTCACCTTAAGCGCACACAAATTAAATATAATGTTGGGTTTTCGTGGAACTGGTGCTTGGAAGATCATTAGGAGATAAACAAAAAGGGACTGTATAACAAACGATCTGTGTTGTGTTTGTGTAATAAAACATGCGTACCATCGAAGTGTTATGACTCCAGAATAAATGATTCATTGTGGGTTGAATATTTTTGCAAAGACTTCATTCTTAACATTTGTTACACATTGTGTTAAAGACCCTACCTTAAAATCCAAACGTGAAATAGCTGCGGTGATTGCCTGTTGTTTTAGGTTTTATATCCTTCACTATTTCCCACTTGCAGCTCTTAGCATTTTTAAAAAATAAAACAGAACGGTGTTTAAACCAGTCATGGATGCCGCTTATCCTCAAAATGTTTATCGTCTTACTATCATTTGTTTGTTTTTATTATCTTCCAGACATTTGTGTTTCTGCTTGCTTTATGTTGTTACAAAACACGCTCTGCAATCGTCATTGTTTCCCGCATAGATAGTGAGCTAAAATTGAATTTAGTATTCTTAGTGCGTCAATTAAGTTTTACTTTATTTAGAATTCTTTCCTAATTAGGAAACAGCTAAACTCCAGTCGAGATTTTATTTGTTCTAGGTAAATTAAAATATTTATTCTGATGAGTGTTGATAAAAACTGGCTTTATTGCACAACAATAATGTACTAAATATTGATTATTTTATGGAAACGCATCTAGCTGTTTCTTCATTTCCACAAATGAAGAAAAATCAAAGTCCGTTTAAGTCCAGATATTTTAGTTCTTCACTTGTTTAGAGTACTAATAAAATGAGGCAGAATATTTTACAACACGTGATCTTAGTCACCAGAAAAATGTTTGCATAGTTCTAAGTGTGCGTTTATGCACCATATTGAGTGAGGTATTTGCGTTCCGCTAGCTGAAATTTGGTTGGAGAAAGGGCTGGCCAGCTGCCTTCATCGTGCACATGAAAGCGGAAAGGTTAAAAAATTCACTGTTTAATTCTCTATTCGTTTCCACTTTGCATTGTTTCCACTTTTTTTAGTTTTTAAAAACTATTTAAAAATCTGCAGTCTATAGAGGTAGGCGGTTTCCGTCGTTTTGGAATAATTCATGGTCGGTGCCCATGTACAGGTATGTACCCACTAATTGCGGATAAAACATTTTAATTACCGGGATTTGAACCAGTCAGGAAGCTACCCTTTCCCCCTCTTTCATCCCAGTTCTCCCTCTCCATCCTCTTTACCCGCCTCTGGATTTTAAAATCCACCACATTTAATTTTTATGATGAGGAAATTAATTTTGTGGTGCACGGGGATTTTCTCTGTTGCTTTTTGTATGTACGGGAGGGATTTTTTTACCTCATCTTGCAACCATTATCTAGTAGGGCGCTTTATTTACTGCAGAGTACGTAGTTCGATGATCTGACTGCCCCACTTTCAGTCATGAAACACTTTTATATATAAGATACTAGTGTTCGCACATTCTCTAGGAGCCTAGGGCGTTATAGTGTCTCTATTTCTTATCATGTAAATACTGCTTGCTAACTTATTCCATCACTGAATTATCATCGATAAATTATGTTGTTATAGATTGCCACATTGTTTGTTTTTTTCTTTTTTTAATTCTGTTACTTTGAGGGGTTGTGATGAAACTTACTCCCTATTTATAACAGTGTGTTGGTATACGACTAAATATAACTGCTTTAGCTTATTGTGTAAATGCACATCCTTAAAGCATATCGTATACTAGTTAAGTAACGTATTGCAATCATCTAAGCAAGCCACTATCGTTCAAAGTTTATGCTTTTCAAAAGTTTTAGAACTGTGCAGTTATGCGACACAAAATCACAGCTACGGATCTCTACATATGTTTGTTTTCCATTCGTCATCAATAAACTAAAGTGGAGAGCCTTTGTTTTCACATTTCACAAATAATATTACATCCAAGTATTTTTGCCAATATAAATTTATGAATTTATCAGTTATTTATTTATTTTCATAATTTATCATAAAGATTTCTAAGACAAGTGATTCATTTACCAAATCTAAAGTTTTCCGCCAAATCATTAACCTAACGCAAGTAGTTCACAAATAATACAGAAACAAAATGGACTCAAAAGCTCAGACATTTACACCGATCCACTAAATTGAAACAAATTAGACATTTTGATATCAGGCGCTCAACCATGCATTCAATAGGCGTTTACAGCGACCCGGCGTTACAGCGGATCGAGCCAGGTTCGATCCCAGGCGACCATTTGTGGCATTTGTGGAGGATAAAGCGGTGCATTAGCGGGTTTCTCCGGGTTCTCCGGTTTCCCCCGCCATCACATCTCATTGGTGCTCCATCTGCATTCCATATATCATGTGGTACCATATTTAGTAAAACCGGGTGTCAAAAACACAATGCAAATTATACAGTGACTCGGTAATTATCACTTAGTGGGATCATCCTCCATGGCCTAGGGATAATATGCTGGCCTCTAGTTACCGCATTCGTGGGTTCAAACTCGGCGGAGAATGATGGATTGTTTTCGGGTTTAAAACCCCTTAGCATAGCTTCTTTCGTAAGGGAAATAAAGCCGGTGATTCCCCTTTCGTCGGTTTATGGCACATAAAAGTACTTCAACCTGATAAAGGAGGCCTCTGAGGAAACTTTTGGGTCTTTCAGGCCCAATATAGTATGGAGCGCTGATAACCACAGTGGTTAGTCACAGCGCGTCAATCAAACTCAGTTTCATTTCATTTATCAGTTAGTGGGCTATTAATTTTCCTGTCCGATCACTTGTGTATAGATGTCAAAACACAGTTTTGCTACACAATCTCTCTTATTTACATTAGCATGGGGTTATTTTGTATCAACATAGTAACTTCCATAAGGTAATGGAAAACATTCCAACTTTACATTTACCTAAACATCTTGATTTAATATGGTGTTAATATAACTAAACAAGGCACATACTTCATAAACATGATCAATATGAAACCTTTCAATAAGACTCCTTTAATGCTATAAATCTTTGACACTTCCATAACAAACATCTTGTTCTGCTAATGTTCGATTAAATTGTTCGTCTTTTATTTCGATGATTCAGTCCAAAATTAAACGTGGAGATAAACAGAAGAGAGAGACAGAGCAAACTATTATAAGTACATCTTCTTTGCTTATTATCAAAATTAACAAAAACTCTGTATTCTCCTATTCATTTTATTTGTTCTCAACACTATAATAGCCAACAGAAAATTCAAACTTCGCCTTCAGTAAATCAGTGAGTAGGGCGCATGCTCCCAGCACATACACGTAACGCACCTTTTCACAGATGGACCTGCACATTTTAAATACACTGTATAATGAGGTTAATTACTTTCTGCTAACAAATAAACTAAATTAAACACTCAAGTTTTTATTACACAAAATTAACAACAATAATATCATAATACAATATCCATTAAAGAGAAATTAATTATGTTAATAAATAACAATCAACTGTGAATAAATAGAAACTATAATTAAATGCCTCTTTTGTGTAAACATATCATTTTAATCAAAGGCAGATATTTGGAGGACCACTTTAACATAAAATGGTTATTTTGTACCAGGGTATGGTATGTAATGGTGTAAGACTTTTTGTCTCATCAGATGCATTTAGTCAATTACAAAATATTTTGAAATATTTCTAAGAAACCAAATACGGTCATAGTATATATTAATTATATTGGGCTGAAGAATAGTGCTCTGGTTCCCCGTCAGTGATGCACCTGGGTTCGATTCCACCCAAAAATGTGGAGATTTGAATTCCCGGATATAGGACAGGTGACCACTCAGCATCGTGAAGACATTGAGGAGCTTCGATAGACAGCGATCCCAGCCTAGAATGCGTGATCCTAGCCGTATCATCTCCTGCTATCACTTGATAATCGCCCACCTCTGCTGGGCGTAAGTGGGCGTGAGATCGACAGTTGGACTGGGAGATTCTGGTCGCAACATTAGTCGTAAAACTAAATTTTGGTTTTACTCTTGCTTCTTCAGGAAGAAATGGCTTATTTTATTTGTGCTTTCTTCATTCATTTAGACTGATGGCCACCTTGGCGATATACAGATATGAGAAAACAGCTGAAAAATAAATAAACTTGGAGACGCGCTCATCAGGTTTCCCTAACTAATGCGCATGATCCGGTTTGTGATTGTGCATAATTACACATTCAGCGCCTTTCTCAATGTACTGGTGAAGTGTGGTACTAGTGGTTGTTGCTGTGTCTTCAGGTAGAACGCAATCTGGCCGCTTGAATGGTTCGAATTTGACGGCCTATTGCGACCACTAATAATTTATTCATTCCTTTAGATATCCCTTATATAACCTTTTCAACACAATTATGTTCAATTATGCACTAGATTGTCCGTAATAGAATTTGTTGGACAATGTCTGTTATAGGACTCAGGTTAAATAATGTGAATTCGATCAACAAATGCGTATTGATTGTCTAAGTGGAATGCTAAAATGTGGTATTAAAATACAAAAATATAAAATATTTCTTCTGCATCATCTTTATTTAACTTTGACGAATTTCAAAGTAAGGACTCCAGACAGGTGAAGGATATTGCAATTTATAACTCAGATATACCTACATTACACTAACTAGGTGGCTCAAATGCGCTGCATTTGACGTGTGCAGATATTCCTTCCTGCGTGAAAAGAGTTGCAGATCCCAACGGGGCTATTTTAGGTTAAAGTCGAGCAGTGGAAAATGTGGGTAAGCAACTTAGTTTAGCCCTGTGAGTGGGATAAAGCGAAGGTTGCCATCGCCAGTTCCCCACTGACCGGTTTTAACTTAAAATACCCCCGTTGATTTCTGACATTCTTTGAATACACAAAGAGATATCTGCACACGTCAAATACGGGCAGTTGGGCCATCTGGTAAAGCAAAATTAAGTTTTGTGAACTATTAAGGTATTTTGAATTCCTAAACTTAAACCCAAAATGTTTAAATGCATATATAACAATTCGGCTTATGTGGTCATTAAATGACAAATTCCAAGATTGCTTAGGTGGTAAATTTATTGCATTCATTATGTAAACTGGCTTAATGAAAACATTCTCTCTGGATATACACATTACACGCCACTTATTAATATTGGGGAGCAAGGTTTTTTTTTAATGTGTAGATAATATTAATATTCTCTGGTAGCAGAAATACATGTACGCAGGTTGTAAGGGGTTTAAATATTTACATCTGCAAATAATACGCATTACTAATATTTAACGCAGTTATATTATAAATAACTAACTAAATAACGTCCCCAGGTTCGAGACTTAGGGTAGGCTTGGAAGTACGTTAAACATAATTGAAAAACAATGATCATAAACAAGATACTACTCCATACTCATTAAGTACGATGATATCAGTCACACCATTGAAGGCGAGAAACAAAAAGGTTAGTTAATTGAGATAACAAAATACTCAACAAAGTCGGTGCAAATTGTAACACCACACGTTTACTGGTTAAGTGAGTTGTTAACGAAGTAGGTATAGTATATATATATATATACGATTGTATAGAATTTGTGCAAGTGCATTATCCGGGGCACAAATAGTGGAAACCGGCATGTAGCTTTCAGTTCTAGTAGGATCACTTTTTTCAAATTCAATGCACATTATTGAGTCTTCATTTATTATGAAACGAATATGGTATAATAATCCAACTAAACAAATCACAAATCAGAAGTTTTAATATTTTCAATATGCTTAATATAATATAGTGTTGCGTCTTGACAACTTACCCATTTTGGCTTTAGTTTTCGAATATTATCCGTTATGCTTGTTTTTTTTAATACTGTTTTAGTCCGTTTTTATACATATAGTACCGCAGGCGATGATTGTGATAATACAGGGAATGAAAATAGAGCACCGGTGGAATGCAATGGCGGGGGAAATCAGAACCCGGAGAAAATCAGTCCCTGCGCCGCTTTGACACCACAAATCTCACATGCGGTCGCTTGGGATCGAACCCTAGGTGAAAGCCGAATTGTCTAACCGCTCGGCGCGGCTCCGTTTTGCTTGTTAGAGGTAGTGTCAAAAAACATTAATGACAATACAAGTGATAAGCAGCTTCTTCAAGTTTATCCAGTGATTCAAAATCTTTAGGAAAGACATTAGAAGCTAATTCTTGTGCATTAATGCACTAGTTGCAGTACTGAATTGCTGCTATTAGATCTTTTAACTTAACAAAAGTCCTAAATGTCTTATGATGAGAATTGATATTTGATCCCGGGTTTTCCACGTATGGCTCATATGTAGTGTTAATCCAATATCCTATTTTTTCCCTTAGGTCATTGAAGGCATTTTCGTTCTCAGCAAGGAATTTCACGCGTTTTCTATGGTGTTCTTCCTATTTGAACATGGTTCTTATATCTTTATTGGATTGAATGTGCACTTAGAGTTATTGGATTTTTTCATAGACACAATTTAATAGAATATATTGCACACTTTGTCATACATTCTTCAAGGATATTATTTTCGTACTAATAAAAAAGTTGAGTAATAATGATGTGTGACGACCGTCTTCAGACATCTGTTTTTCGCCTATTTGATCACTCTTTTCTTTTTCCATTACACATGTACAGACATAGACACATTTGCAAACACACAGACACCCATGCTCAAGGCGGGACTCGAACCCACGATCCCCTGCGCCACGAAGCACCAAAGCGAGGCACTTTAACGAGCGCGGCCATGGGTACCAGCACATGATGGGTCTAGTCTCCCTTACTACTTGAAGATCCAAAATATTAGCTAGGAATAAATCAAAAGTTCTGCCATGTTCATTATTAACCTGTTTAGAGAAGGAATATATTGAGTGGTATAAGTATCTGATTTCATTGTAATATAGGTAAAGCTAATAAACAGTTTTTGTCAGAAATAAGGGAGTCACGTCGACCACAATGAAGATATTGCCACTAAATACAATGCAGAACTGCAATAAGCATTACCTTCTACCATCATTGCTTAAGTATGATGGTGGGGTAACTATGCTTTTACGAATTGATATCAGATCACAAAGGGGAAAAGCAAGTTGTAAACCTCAATTGCTCTAGATGTGGTGTAGGGATTCGATCAGAGGAAATTTGTTGGGAAGAAGCACGTATCTTTAGGTTTATCATCTGTAATGACTGCAGCACTGGCCTAAAAGTCATTCTCTTATGCTGAACATGAACAAAACTTAACTGAAATTGTTAAAAATCTTATTTCCTTGTTGGACCATTTCTTATTATCAACTTAGACGAATAAATAGTATTAACTGGATATCCATTTGAATGACATTTTTAAAATTTAATATTAAACAATATTTAAAAATGAAAGTAACTTAAGAAAGATTAAACCAGAGGACACCAACTCGCGTCATTTTATGCATGCAGAGGATAAACACAGGGATTGTTCCCTGTTTAGTGCGTCGTGAGTTTATAACAATAGGAGCAGAAAGCATCCAAGCCCTAGACTCCTACGCCTGCCTAGGAAGAATCTTTCTTTTTTATAGAAAGTGATGGAATAAATATTTTGTTTGCGAAAATTTCCGTCATTGTACCAAGGAGAACATTTCTTTCAAATTGTATCCAATCCCAATTAATTTCCAAGATATCTGTTCATATTCACTAGTAAAATGAGAGGAATTTTCGTTACAAATTAATTCTCACACTGCCGGTGATACAGTACTCTTACAATGGTGGTAATACTTTAATAATGACAATTATTTTCCAGCTATTATTTATGTTACGACTACCAATTAGCACCAAACCTATGATAATATGCATATGTTCATATTCAAAGCATAAATTCTAATCCAAGAGACATAAAATAGCAATTGTTCTACCAGTCGAAAATCTACAATAGGAGCATTAACCATGTAAAGTGGATTACGTATTTCAAAGGCAAAATGTTGCATACTGCTACAGCACTGAAGGAATTGTGTTCCTGCTTTCCGCGAGTTAGTCGAACAGTGCACAGCAGGCGATTCACAGAGCATCGCACAAATTTGCTCTTTTGCTTTACTGAAAGCACAACCAGATGGCGACCGCTGGATTAAACCATGAGAATTGTTTGCACCACTTACTAACTTCCAGAAAAGGGCACATCTATATGATTCCTAAAAATACATTGTATTAAAAGAATAGGCATTTTGTTTGTTTACAACAGCTAAGCTACACTTTAATACTTAATGCAGCTTATGACTAAATATACTGTATTTGTCATTTTATGGTGATAACAATGCAAATGCTGGAAAACATTTATACAAACCGGGTAGTAAGTAAACTAGTAAATCCGTTGGACACAAGAGAACTGTATGAATGATGAAACAGTGGTGCAATGATCAAAAGCTGTCTAATGGGTAGGAATGGGGTATTTAACCATAACAATCCCTACGCTTTGAAAAAAATAGCTGCCCAAGTCTGGTATAATACTTTCCTTTATCAGACTGAACAACAATCTGCCTCACCACACAATTGCAATGTGATTCAATAACGCATCAGTTCAAAAACGAAAACGAGCGGTCAAAATAATCATGAGTATTATATCTGTATTTTTCATTAAGCACAATCAATTACAATCCATTTTGCTAAGCCGCAGCGATTTTGATGGCATTATTAATTATCTGCCCATGAATATCGACAACGCAAGGGACGCCTTCATTAAACGGGGCGTTTGACGTCAATTATCCCTGAGTCCATATAAATATACACATACCAAATATGTTTGTAAAATGTTTTCCCTACATCGACTAGCGACTGAGAAGCAGTCATGGAAAAGCGACTTAAGCGGATAGGCGGAAAAGCACTGCATTGTGGATATATCTTCCGAGCCAACAGTACATATTCGTCTCTTTCGCTACAAGAGGACATTCAAAATAAGCAGAAAAATTGTACGAGGCATTAAGGCGCTGTGAAAGTCAATTTAAGAAACCAAACAGAAATGAAAGTATAAAACCTATAAGCCTTTAAGGCGGCAAAGAATGGGAGAATGAAACTTCGGGACTTAAAAATACAAAGAACATCATGGTAGCCACGCATGTAGCGTAGCGGTAGTGTGCCTGCTTCACCTTCGCGGGGTCCTGATTTCGCGTCTCGGTTAGGGTGAGTTACGCGAATAAGGATTTATACGAGCTTTCCCTTATCGCTAGAAAACGAATGTCGAGTAACTTTAAATTTCATGGACCACTGGCTCATTTGAGCATCATTTCACCGATTCCATTATCCTTCCAATATGATCTATACCGAGCTGACTTCTGACCCGGAAGTCCCGCGTTCGATTTCCGGCTGGGGCGAAGAATTTTTCTTTATCCAGAATTATTTATTCCCTATCCCTCTCAGAGTCTGGAAGTATGTATGTGAGAGTGAGTGTGTGTGTTTTTGAGGAAAACAAAAACGATTAAAAGCCAACGCAAAGAAACAGACGACTTGTTTCTGGTGCAAAGCCCCCGATATGACCTTAGATGTTAAAGGGGCTATATAAATGAAACAATAAAAAAAAAATACGTAACACTATAAACCTAGGAACGAATACGTAGAAAGATATCCTAAAAAACTAATATATTTTCGGAAAAATGTATTCATATAGCCTACAGAGAGAACAACCTAATTTATTTATTATTATTATTATTATTATTATTATTAATTATAGAAGGACGGTAAAGTACAATTGTTCCCAACATTCTTCCCTTCAGATTGTTAATAGCCAATGTAAATTCACTGGTTTGGTATATCTTTTGATAGATTTAGTTATGCTGGTTTCTGGAGAAATTTGCGTTTTAAGTTTTTATTTCCAAGTCCTAATGGAACTTGTGCATATTTCACATTCTCAAAAAGTAAATTTAAAATTCATAGTTGGTATATTACTGTCATATTCTATTGTCAACTGTGATTCGTTGCGTCTCATAATAGATGGCAGTTTTGTGTCAATACATATTATATTTGTTTATTTATTTGTGCGATTATGCAATATTTCTACATCGTGCAACTTAGGAGACTGAATTGAAAATGTTGTTAGTGTCACAAATAAAACAAAAAATTAAAATAATCACTACTATTCTGGAGATGCGTAGGGCTGTAAGTTGATCATCCTGTATTACATCACTGTGTGGATAATAGTCAGCCGATATACCGTTAGACCTCTATCTTTTTTAAAATCAGTTTTATTTACTGATGTTCTTTAACTGCTGTGGTTCTCAGTGTCCTACTTTATATTGAGCGTGAAAGATCACTCAATTTTGCTCAGAGGCCTCTTTTTCAATCTTAGGTTCATCTGCGTGTCGTAAATCTACGAGACGGGGCCAACGACTTTACTTCCCTTCTGAAGGAAGCCATGCTAGCGATTTTACTCCCAAAACAAACAAATCAATTGCCGTTTGCCGGATGTGAACCGACGACCAGGGGAACCAACGGCTGCTAAACCTCAGTGGATGACTTGACCTCTATCCGCAGCTATAGTTGTTCCCCTCCCTCCTTTTACCTAGCAGATTAACTCAGACGGTTTCGTCTATGTTCAGCATTCGGGAGGTTGCGGGTTCGATCCCCGCGTCCGGCCTATCTGACCATGGGTTTTCTTGGAGGTTTCCTCAGGTCGCCAGACAAATGCTGGTTAGGTTAATTATTTCCCCCGAAATTTCCGATCCACTATTTTCCGTTCCCATAATTGTCTAATCATCTGTCTTTGTGGGTTGGAAGACCAGGAGACGGTGTTCTGCAGGTTGCGGTTGGAAGTTGGATTGCGTATTGTAAAAGGTTAACCTGACGTTGTCATCGGAAACACTTGTTCGGGACCCGCCATCGGTTTGGGGTTCCTTCTGCGGTGGGTCTGGTTCCACGAATAGGCCCTAGAGTGGCATCGGAGGAGTTAAAACTGTAGCCGTTAGGGACCCCGTCCATTCTTGCGCAGATCGTCATCCAAATCTGGCCGCCCTTTGGGTACTCTTCCCTTATCCCTCTCTTCTTTGCGTCACGTAAGAGGCAAAGGGCTACGAGGGCCTAATTTCGGTGCTCTACCCCAAAAACGTGATACCATTTACATTTAACGTGCATGATGAAGATTTGCAGTAGGACTTTTAAGTGTTATACGCAACAGTTACATATTGGCCCTGCAAAATCTCACTTCCTGACTTGAGGTAGTTATTGATATATTTAATTTATTTTCTTTCTATAGACATTAAAGCTGGAATGGAAAGTTTATATATATATATATATATATATATATATATATATATATATAACTTACAATTACGAATGCTGATAGTTTAGTACGGCTATCCCATTATATTTTAATGTGATATATATCATGTAAGTTTCAATTAAATCACCGACTGCTATTGAAATATATTTTGTATGTTTTATATATATTATATAATACATAAATGCAAGTAATATTAAATTAATGTTACATGACAACGATGCTAGTTCACTCTTTTTGAATAGTCCCATAAATAAAATAAAAACAGCAGTGTGCACAGACAGCATCGATAGTGTAAGCAAACACAAGGTCGCCGAGAGCTTCAGAAAGCAAGGTTATGAGGAACAGTATTTTGACTTCTTCGTTCAATGGTGGAGAAGTTTGGTTCAATTAATAGATACCTGAATTAAATGTCGGGTAGGAGTGGTACATGAACCAGGAAATCGCACATTGCTGAGTTACATTTTTCAGTAAGTGAAGATTTGTTAATGTTGAAAGCATCGGCTCATAAGTACCTTTCCTTGGACGCTGGGAAGCGAGGGCTGGGAGAAGAAGAGAGAGGTCGCCCGCTATCTTTCCGCAGTTTTGCCAACCAAAGATAGCTCCTTTCTTTGAGGCCCTCAGCCATTATGTTGAATAGGTTATCTAATTTGCCGCGAAATATTTTAATAATTAAACGAAACACAGAGTACGTTCATGAGCGCGAGCTCTGGGGTCCACAGACAGCATTGAAGCCACTAGGTATCAGGCGTATAACATACTTCATGTCACAGTGTTGTTGCTCTGCTTTGCTTCCGAAATTGCGCGAAACCTACCGAATGAAGACTAAGGGGTCGAGCGCCCAAGAGAACGTACGCGCCTAGTAAGTAGTTAGTGTTTTTTGTTTGAATTTTTGAAGCTCCTAAAACATTGCAATCTTATGCAATATAGAGTGTATGTAATACTATAGAATATAACTGATCCTAATGAAGTTATTAAATTATGTATATTTGCAGATTATTCTGCATTGTTTTAAACAAATTCTTTGTGTCATTCCATTAATGGTCAACAAAAGGGTATCATGTGCTCATGGAATACTTAAGTGGTTCACTGCACAAAACACAGCCCTTTGTCACAAATTCATTGAATGTATGTTTTCTTGTGTATAAATTTAGGATGCAAACGAATAAGTTTAAAGCAAAGTAATGTTTTAGTAGTGAATAGTTCGTGTTTATGAAATACGTTCTCAGTACTACAAATTATAGCCGAATTTAAAAGATATTTCTCTTTTCCAAAGTTTCTCTTACGAAAACAGCAACTGTTTTCATATCTTTGTTTCAGATACAAGCTACTCATACCATCCTGCCATCCATGACGATACCTTCGTTAGAAGAAAGCAGCGCAGGAACCGCACGACGTTTACTCTACAACAGGTATGTAGTGAATAAAACAACCTAAAACATGGCCCTAAAATATTTGTTCTTACAATGAACTTAAAAAGTACGTTTTTTACTATCGAGAACCCAAAAAATACCTTTTCACTGTAAGCTTACAATTTTCAAACCGGTTATATGCAAATAGAAACCTCGAAAAAATCGATAATGACTCACAAACAACAAAATTGCACATTCAGAAATAGATATCTTTTGTTAGAAGCTTACTTGATTTTCCTGATTAGTTACTTCCTGATTTGGATGTAGTTTACGGCCACATTGTCAGATTGGTTGTCTCGGTGTAAGTCTTGTAGCCAACACTGCTTAGTTTTACCATAGAAGAAGGGGATATAAATTTGTAGAAAGTAAAATAGTTGTGACAGCTCCAAATGGTGCACCGCATTCTTAATATTTAGAGAAACTTTAACCAAATAGCTCTTCTCAGCATCTTCGCACTACTAGCACGAGAAGAGATGCTCAAACAGTTAATTTAAATGGCTTTATTTCTAGCTTTTGATGAATTTTGGTGAGCAACATAAGTTCTCTACCTTTTTGAAACGAAAATTAAAAGTTCAGAAAACCAATATATTTTCTTGAGGTTACTTATTTAGCTTAAAATTACTCATTAGAATTATTAAAAGTCGTTAAAGGTTATTTACAACCTGCATAACATTAATATGTACATATCGCTGTTTACAAAGAAACACGCTCAATTATTTCTAAATTAACACACTGGTTTAATGATTAACTCTGAAGAAGCTTCCTTTATCAGCATTTAAGCCTGCGAACTTCGTGCCATTTTTGAGCATACACACAAAATCCATTTCATTCTGGTGTAAGCTTCTCTTAGCAACCGCAAGCCTCCGGGTATTCAAATCCTCAAGCCTCCTGATGAGTATATGGTCAGCTTGCTAGCCAGCTATGCGCAGGTTTGGGATAACATTTAGGAATTCAGCATACGCTATCGCCATAGAATTCAGTCTGAAATTATCATATATATGCGCTTTATAAACTGGAAAGCGCAGAATGGTTTTCTCCCCCATTTGACTCGTTACATGGAAAATATAGAAAGCAAAAGCAAAATAAGTTTCGCTGGATACCATGCGCCATTCCATAGTTTCTCGATCAATTACTTATTAGTAGATATTGTAGAGTTTACAATTTCTGGGGTTTGGAGTAACTTACATCTCTAAGATAAGTAAGATATGCAATGTGGGGAAGCCGTTAGATGGTCTCAAAAGCCCCTCATTTATCCTGTATTTAATAGTAAATCTAAAGGTATGAGGAGTAGTGGATTTTCTTGCTTTCATTATAAGGGTGGTTGTTATACAAAAATAAGTAGAGGTTTTGAAACTGTGCAAATGAGTAGTTCATTTTCCTTGTACAGATGCATTGGCACGGTTTAACTCTTAAGGTGCACTATATAGAGTAAAGATGGGATTAATATAAATCATGCGATAACATTCTGTTACAAACCATGAATAAGAATGCATGAATCTACAGAATATCATAATAGGGATGACAATGTGTTAAACGTTAATTGATTATTATATAATGGGTTTGAACCTACGCAATGTAATGATCTTTGTAATGGTGCAACATATGCTTTTGAAAATCAAAATTAACCTCATTAACATATGGTTTCTAATCATTCCTCAAACTTCACATTCACAACAGTAGAACCAAAAGACCTTCTTAGCCTTCACATGCGTAACAACAGGGTCAGGAAGGCCATTAGCCCTTTCGCTTGTCAAACCATATGCATAACTAAAGATCTGAGAATACCATTAGATTCTCTTGCCTGCCAGTGTCTATATGTGCAACAATACAACCGAAAGGTCCAGAAGTCACTTCCTCGGCGAGCCTCCACATCCGCGACAAAGTTGAGAAGACCAGCAAACCCCTTTCAACTGTTGACTTCCACATTCGCAGCAACAGGCTTTGAAAGACCAGCAGACAATATACTCTTTAACGTGTTAACCTCCAGGTTTGATAAGACTAGAATCTCCTTTCACCTATTAACCTCTGTATTTGCAGTAACAGAGCTGATAATTCCAGCTGCCTTTTTCCCCTGTCAACCTCCATGCCCGCAACAGAGCCCAGAGATCCAGAAGTCTCTCTCACTGTCAACCACCACTACATGGGCTACAACAGAGCGCGGAAGTCCCACAATCTTTCACCTGACACCCTCTCTACATGTCCATCGACAGAGCCGAGAAAGTCGGTAACATTTATCACCTGTCAAACTTCACCGTGTAACAGCTGAGCCGGTGAGACCACCAGCTTCATTCGCTTGTCAACCTCTTTACACGTGTAACAACAGTGTCGAGAAATTCAGCAGCCCCTCTCCCTGTCAATCTCCACTGCGCAACAACAGAGTCTAGAAGATCAACAGCCTCCTTCTTAAGTAAAACACTTTCACTGTGTGCAAAAGAGCCGAAAATATATACAGTCTCTCTCACCAGTCAGCATGCATGTTCACAACAACAAAGCTGAGAAATTCAGTAGACCTCAGGTGTCAACCTCCATATTCGTAAAAACAGAGTTAAGAAATCCAGTAGATATCAGGTGTCAACTTCCATATTCATAAAAACAGAATTGAGAAATCCAGTAGACCTCAGGTGTTAACCTTCATATTCGTGAAAACAGAGTTAAGAAATCCAGTAGACCTCAGGTGTCAACTTACATATTCGTAAAACAGAGTTGAGAAATCCAGTAGACCTCAGGTGTCAACTTCCATATTCATAAAAACAGAGTTGAGAAATCCAGTAGACCTAAGGTGTCAACCTCCATATTCGTAAAAACAGAGTTACAAAATCCAGTAGACATCAAGTGTCAACTTACATATTCGTAAAACAGAGCTGAGAAATCCAGTAGACGTCGGATGTCAACCTGCATATTCGCAACAACCGAGGCGAGATCTGTAATATCTCACCTTCAACCTCAAATGTCCAACAACACAGCTGAGAAGAGCGGTCTCTAATCTGTCGACTTCCACATTTGTAATAACAAGAACCTAGAAGAGCCCTTTCACCTGGATTAATGTTTATCATATCATACAAATAAAGTGTTTTCAAACCATTATTCGTATATTATGATAAATCTTGTTAAATAAAGTTTAAAGTTTCAAATTCCCTTTTTGTGCCTTTCTGTGGATCCAACTAGTCAATTGTAATAAACCTCTGTACTTATGTTCCTAGTGCAGTGATGAATGCATGGAGTAACATTTTGATAAGGTCACTAGTTTTTTAAATAAAAAATTAAGATTCTGTTTGAAAAAATCCCTTAAATTCATTGGTGCGCATAGCTACAACGATTTTAAAACATTGAAAATAGAATTTTTTATTTACACGTTAAGAAGATACCACCAAACTTCACTTAAGTTGTCCAGCAGATAAGGTACACTGTTCGTGAAAAATAAATAAATATAAGAGATTGTCTACAGAATGGTACAGAAGATCATAACCGTTACCAAAGATGGCTACTGTAGTCAGCTGATGGCGGGTGTTTGAAGTTTGCGCAGTAGCATTGGTCTCAGTCACTTGAACTATCAAAGAAAAACGAGTGAGAATGAAAGAAAGAGATAGTGTATTACCTCTGTCTGTCTCTCTTTCTCTCTCTCTCTCTCTGTCTCTGCGCAATATACTTTCCATACCTGTCTTCGTGTGTGCTTTCGACTCTAGTGGGGGAGGTGCCAAACAGGTATTGCAGGAATTTGAATTACTTTGACCTATGCAGTTACATGACTTGCAACATGCAATACGGTGCAGCATTGAGGGCAAGCTAAATCAAAGGGCTGGAAATGAAAGGGCAGGACACAAGCACTGTGGTGTCACCTTTGTCCAGTGAAGTATTGGCTACCACGCCCCCTCACCAGCTCTGCTCCACGAGGAGTTGTTGCTGAGGACGCGCGTTTATCCACGCGCAGACTAGTCACCTTGCAACAACCTGCTCTAGACTCTGTGGAGGATAGAGAATCATTTTGGATGGACAAAAACTTCATTTCCTACAGCCGGCATTCGAAACCGGAATCCCTCGCATATTAGACAGGTGGTCTACCGACTGAGTTATGAGGACAGCCAGTTGCAATTCTTTTATGATCACAGAACTAACGGTAATGTCAATTTTGTTGGCGAATACGAATGTAACTCTGAAGAAGAGCCATGCCCCGTAGCATAGTGGTAGAGCACCCGTCTCCTATGCGAGGAATCCCAGATTCGAATTCTGGCTCGAGTGGGAATTGTTTCTAGCCGAGATCACTACCTATCCTGTCCAGAGTCTGGAAGTATGAATGTGATCTAATGTATACAAACCCAACGAATAACACACATCCAATAAAAACTGTACACCCAATAATACCATTGCCAATAGGCAACATGTTCCAAAGATAAAGATCGCCGATATGACAACTGCAGTTAAAGTGAGGTATATGTGGAACAAAAATTTAAAAAATCCTGAAGGAGAGTATTTCATATATGCCGGAAGACAATGAGTTTTGCTAGTAAAATGCGGAGTTTTAAACATTGTAAGCTTCATAACAATAGGAGTAATAAAGCTCTTAAAATAAATATGAACCAAATAGACGACCCATTTATATCATTGACTGTATTGTACGCTAATTCTGAAATTATTCATGATTGCCATTCTCTAATTGGCAGCAATTTTTACAGCGATAATTCCAAAGATTATATCTCCCTATAGTTATTCAAGGTTAATAGTAATAGTAGTAATAATAATAATAATAATATAAAAGCCTTATTTCAAAATTTTTCTACACTAGAGTAGTATTCCCTGCAACTCTAGGTAGTCCTTTCCCTCCACAAATTCCTGTTTTCAGCATCTTTTTCCTTCAGTTCCATCCTATTCCTGCTCCTCCTCGCCCCATCCATGTATTGTTTCCATGGTTTTCCTCTTCTCCTTCTGCCTTCAGCATTCCATTCCAAAATTATTTTCGGAATTCTGTCCTCCCGCCCTTTCAACCTGCCAAAACCATCTAAATTGTTGTTCTTTAACCACTTCAAGAATATTTGATTTCTAATTTTATTCATTCTTGATCTCCTGCCGCGCTAAACCAGTAATGTACTTGCATGCGGCCTGTGTAATGTCCAAATTTGGGCTCCGTATAATATTATGCATTAAACTAATGAATTAACATTTTTTGTGTTATTTACAATACTCTTGCTCCAATAATAATAATAATAATAATAATAATAATAATAATAATAATAATAATAATAATAATAATAATGATGATGATGATGATGATGATGATGATGATGATAATAATAATAATAATGATAATGATAACAATAACAACAATAATAATAGTAATAATAATAATAATAATAATAATAATAATAATAATAATAATAATAATAATAATAATAATAATAATAATAATAATAATAATAATAATAATATACTGTTTGCTAACGACGCTGTCATTTGCCGGGATTATTTCAGCGCCGCCAGTGAGCCGAATTTCGTCCCGCAATGAGTTCT
Source organism: Hymenopus coronatus (assembly GCA_030762935.1). Taxonomy (NCBI): domain Eukaryota; kingdom Metazoa; phylum Arthropoda; class Insecta; order Mantodea; family Hymenopodidae; genus Hymenopus; species Hymenopus coronatus. Next base: position 362,342,385 of record CM060900.1, read on the forward strand.
TCAACATGCCAGTAAATCTACTGGCATGGGGCTATCACTTTTAAGCACACTTATAAAACCATCGGTCTGGGACGGACCTACCGGAAAGGCAGTCAAGGTCTATCGAGAACTATATTCCAGTAATTCTTTGGGGCCACATGCGAGGCAATAGCATGGTGCCTCGACACATTTCATTCCATATCTAGCATAACATTAAACGCAAGGGTTTTCAATAATGCAAAACTTAAAAATGTTAAGAGTATAGGTTTGTCTTTAGTCATTACACTACGTCCATATTATCAAGTATCGAGTGTATCAAGGTCCTATCTCTAATTTGTTTATTTGCCGATTATTTAAGGGGACCGTTATGTGAATTCTCCAAAATCCAAAAATATTCTATTGATTTGCTGATAGTGTCTCTGTATAGTGTCTGTTTTTTTTCAAAGCTTATGGCTTTAAAACACACAGTAATTGGTTTAACATGTTTGATCAACTGTGGGTTTCAGCTTCTGTTAAAAAAATTTACCTATCAAGCCTGAATGAGCTTCGTAATGTGTTTGCCTTATATAAATAACTGCATGGCAGGTTTTAATTAACATGTGCTGAGGAAACTACTTTCGAAGTTTCTGAGAAGGATTTTGAATGCAGAGCAACATATAAAATATTATAGCCAAGAAAAAACGCAGCAACAAACCTATTATACTCGAGGGTTGGAACCAGTGGCAACTGTTTATTTATTACTGAAGATGTATGTTGCCAAATTTTACTGTCATTCAGAGTAGTTATCAACACCCGTTCCCAGCGATTTGGAAAGCGTAGAGTACTTTTAACAGCGCGTGTTGTGTTCGAATTGCGCGGTCTATACCTGACGAATATCTGGGACAGTTCTGAAGCGAATGCCTCGAAGTGGTTCTTTCACTTTCGGAATCAAGTCAAAGTCACAAAAACTAAAGTCCGGGGAGTATGGTGGATGGTATAGTACTTCCCATTCTCGTAGACCGAAAAAATCCGCTTGTGCTGTTTGCGGCCGAGTATTGCCATGCAAAATGATGGGTGGGTTCTGCAGAAAGCGCCGTTGCCTTTCTCAAAGATGATCGCGGGTTGTGTTCCAAAATGCAAAGTAATACTGCGCATAATGCAGGTCACCATGAAGATCGAAATTTCGTTAGAGCCCCAGCAATTGAAAGTTATACTGCTTCTCGTATACGACTGTGATGGTGTTACCTTAGTTCATTACTTTCCTGCTCATTATTGCAACCGGCCTTGAGAAAAAAGCAGCAATACTTTCTGCAGAACCCAACAATGATTTTGCACGATAATGCTCGGCCGCATACAGCGCAAGCTGTGGCTGATTTGTTTTGCTTTTTTTTTATCTATGGCGCTGGTAAGTGATGTTCCATCCACCATACTCCCCAAAATTGAGCCCTTGTGTCTTCGACTTGATTCCGACATAAAGGAACCACTTGGTGGCATTTATTTCAGAACTTTTCCAGATATTCTTCAGGCAGTAGACCGCTCTATCCGGGCTACCAACACAACACGCGCTGCTAAAGGTATTCTACGAATTCCGCATCGCTGGCAACGGGTTGTAAACAATCTTGGTAACTACTTTGGATGACAATAAACAGTAACAGTACCTCTTTTGTATCAGTACATTAGATTTATTTAAATCATCAGTCCTACAATGATGTTCACCCCACGAATGCTGAATACAATAGTATTCAAACGTTAAAGAACACAGAAAATTGATTAAAATGTTTAGAATTAAGCATCAATTAGTTATTAAAAATAAAAGATGAATAGCTAAATGACTGAAAATTAAAAACAGCAAAGGTTAATCAATGATTAGTTAATAATATACAAATTCGAGTAACGTTATTATTATTACTATTATTATTATTATTATTTATATTATATTATATTTATTTCTATAATTATTTAGATGCAAATGAATGTGCAGTATCTCCAATAATCTCGCAATATCTGTAAAATAGTGTACTTTTTATTAAATAGGGTTACATTTTAGCTTAAAAGACATAATTTGGACACCAATAAACATATGTAGAGCTAATTTTGTAAAAGTAATTCTACAAATTTTGAAAGAATGTGAGAAATATCATATAAAGCATTAAATATTTTACAACCATCTTCTTCACTCAGGATTATTTAAAGCACGAAGTAAATCTCATTTTCACTCCGATAATACAACATCTACACCAAAACGTTTCTAGAGAATTAGGCTTCGTAGTAGGTTGAAATCCTAAATTATAATGTTTTGGTAATTTTTGCTCAGTTTTCACCGATTGAACCTCTTAAACGTCTATGAGTTACATTAAACAGTGAACATTGAGACGCATGTTTAATCCAATTATTTCGCCAACTTCTTCTTTCCCTTCTCATTCTTCCTAATATTTTTATCCATCTTTTTAATTCTTTTTATGATCGGTAGAGGAAGCTGTTGCATTGCACCTAATAATGCCACATGAACGGGTACAAACGCTTAGAGGATATCTGAACCCAAGAAAAACATTGTTGGAAAAAAGAATGCATACACGTTTGTGACTATGTGTCTTTTCACAGCATATCGAAATACCAAAAGTAAAATATCAGATATCATGTATTTGCTCTAAAGAAACAATATGAACACTCAACTAGTGCTAAATAACCTCCTTCGTAACATTAGTCGTTTCCGAAGTTTTCATTGTATGTTTAAGTTTCACCAAACTCATGTTAGGTGCACTGACATACTTGAAAATGTATGCTAGCGTGTGTTTCGTTACGCGAACTCGTTTGTAACAAAATAGTGTTCTGACTAAGCAGGCAGTTGTTTTGGCATGTTGAATATGAACCTAACAGGAACACATGGCTCGTTGGAAACTGATCTCGGGTGGTCTACTTCTCAGAAACTGAATATGGATATTATCTTCCTTCCTTAATTTATATTTATATATTAGTTGAAAAAGTGTTCTTTTGTTTTCATTTTTTCATTATATATTTAAATCATTGTAATAAGGTGTTTATACACTTTATTTAAACTAGACTTAATATGATATGATAAATTTTATGTGCAGCATATTATCCCTATTAAAATAATTCTCGATTATTTCTTTGGATTGAATTCATATTTCTTCTACTCGCCGCAATATTAATAGTCTTACATTATTCAGAGATTTCATAATTTAGCAGTGAGTACGCTAATTACTTTTACTTTCTCTAGCCCGTATATATTTTGTACATAGTAGATAGAGAAGGTAGTGTATTCCTCTCAAAAGTTAGATATCAAGATTTCACCGGAAATGCATGTTTTGAATCTCCTTGAATAAAAAATAGCATTTTTAAGAAATGTGTGTGTATGTCTGCGGGCACCATAGGTTAGCTAACAATCTTAGTATTTAGGTTTAGTATCTTCCAAGGATGTGACACGAAGATTTTCAAGAAAATTCCCCACACCCAACTACCCTTTACATGCAATATTTATCGAAACGTTTTATTTTCTCCAAAATGACTCTAATAATTTTGATTAAAATGTTTATATATAAAGTATTTTTATAACAAACGAAATGTATATCCTGAATTTTCTGAAAATAGCCTCTGAAAATGTCTTCATTCTGGATGAATTTTGTATAACTCGTAAATCATAAGAGATAGACCAAAACTTACGTACGTACGCTTTCCCTCCCCTTAGATAGGACTTACATGGAATGCCTAATGGTCAGAAGCGTGTCGAGGAGCCAATGTCACGTAACCACAAAATGAAGAACCTGGAACGTGTGGTCAGTCCGTAGCTAGGCATGAGCATGAGGAAGTGGATGATATGGAATGATGGCGAAATAGATGATAGGAAAGATGATGATGGAACAACTGGTGGAATGAGAGGCGGGGGAAACCAAAGGACACGGACAAAACCCGCCTAAACGCCGTTTCGTCCATCACAAATCCCACATGCGGGTGCTTGGGATCGAACCCGGTCGCCTAGGTGGGAGGCGAGCGCTCTAACCACTGTGCCACGGCGTCACTATGGACCAAAGCTTGCCATACAAAAAATGTAGATCTCATTAAAATACACTTTATGTCATATACATTTTTTTGGTGTTAACCATTTCCAAGATATTCCTAGTTATTGGTTTCAGTTTTAAAAATCTTTAGCTTTTCTCGGACGGGAAGTCAATTTTCGATTCATCCCTTCTGTTTTACTCCCGGGAATGCAAAGGAGAATCGAATTTCAAACAGCGATTGTTTTTAAAAGATTTGAGTATCGCTTTAGCCTAGTGCATTCCCTTACTTGCCGTCTGCTTACAAGAAATTAAGTAATAAAAGCATTTCTGCTAATGTTTTTCTCAATTAGCATGACGTAGATAAAAGAATAATCATTTATAAGAAAATTTGATTTATGGCACAGTCGTGTGAATGGAACACATGAGGTTTTTCTTTTTCTTCTCCTTTTGCTTGGCGTCCTTTAACTTGGTAGGTTATATTGGACAATTAATGAAATCTATGGAATGCTGCTCAAAAGAGTTTGTGGTACATGGAGCTTAAACTCTATATTCATCTTCTCAGGATAAGTTAAAGCACAGAAAAAAAAAGTATGCGGGTAACTCACGTTAACCGAGATTCAAACTCGTGACCTCTTTAATTTGAGGCAGACATGCTACCCCCACACTACAGAGGTGGACGTCATTCTTTTATATTTTGTTATGAAGACGGATAACTGTGACACCTCTTGCTCTTGATTAAGATTTCAACATAACTGAAAGTTAATGTGCAAATGAAACAAATACCAAAAGAGAAATATTGAGACAGAGTAATGACATCATATGGTATTTCATTCTCGCTGTTTTGGAGCCCAAATTTACTCTGTTATTTCTTCTTTCTTTCTTTCGCTATTTTGTTAACTTAAACTTCTTGACGCACGTTCATGCTCCCCTAGAAGAAATGTTCATGTGAATTTATAGTATATCTAAGTATAAAGGATACAGATTGATTATTTAAATAAACATATAAATTAAACCAGATTGATACTGCAAAAAGTTCCATTAGCGCTTTAAAATCTTTATAAATTCTCCACTATGCATAGAGTAAGGAAGCATTATATTACACTCATAAATTCTATACCGAGATTACACTGGAAATACTGAAACCTCTGCATCAAAAATGTCTTCTTAGAAAAAGCCCACGTGTCCTTATAAATATGCATGTTTTTTAAGCACCTTACTACTTATTATTCAGTATAGCAATACTTGTGTCAATTACCAGCTAGTTTATAAACAGTTATTAACAATAATAATATACATTAATACCGTTTTGCGATCCTTAATTACTTCACATTATTTACTTTAATTAATACCAACATTTATTCTCTTTAAATTAGCCCTAAACTTCTTTAAGGTTAGTGCGCATCCCTGAAATGCTGCTACAGGCAATTCACTCCATTCTTCAATGGTCTTATTAACAAAAGAAAATTTTCCTATGTCGGTTCTGTACCTTCTACCCTTAATTTTATACAAATGTTCGTTTCGTCCGTAGTATGCCCGGTTTTCTAACCTCTTTCTAACGTCCACTCATGCATTTAAACCAGTATAAACTTTAAATAGTGCGACTAACCTATGCGTTTTTCGCCTAACTTTTAGCGGCTTCCATATAACACTTGCTACCAGGTGGCCAAACTGCCCCATATTTGGCGTGTACAGATACCTCTTGGTGGGTTAAAAGAATTGTAGAACTCAACGGGGCTATTTCATGTTCTGCCAATGCAGGATTCGCGAGAGTAACCTACGCTTTAAATGTCTTGCTATCAGTGGTGAGTAAGCGGGTCGGGCTCATTGCGAGAGATAAAATGAAGATCGCTCTCGCCCAGTACGCCCACCTACTGTTTACTGTTTATCCCAAATGTTTATAGTTTTGTATACAATTTTCTACAAAGTTTACTGTGTTTGAATTACTTTTGTGTTAACACGATTAGCAAATTTCATTAAAACTAAATAAATACTTTGCAAGACATAATTTATTTCATACAAGTTATTATGTAAATATATTGTATACTAAAAATATTCCACGCGCCTCAACATTTGAGAGAATTAGTTAGCATTTTTTTAACTGCAGTTTTCAACCACACAAAAAAAAAAGTTTACCTGGGTTATTTCAACAAGTTTATTCCCGAATAATGATACATGTTTTAAAATGTTAGAAATTTTAATCTCTAAAATCAACAATTTTTTTCATAAAAATGTGTTTCTAATTACTATTGTGTTAGAGAAAAGTTTATCTCTGTAATATTTCTGCACATTCTGGTAAATTTTAAGTGTATTTGAACAGAAATTGAGACACGTGAAAATTTTGAATGTGTAAAAATGAAGCTTTGAGAAAACGCTGATGTATGACTTTTTTTTTTTGAACGTGTCTCTTAAGTTCAACAGCTTTCGAGGATAAGACAGGAAGCTTGTCTAGAAAATCCCCCAGCTCAAACTGTCCTTTACTTGGACATTTTTTCGGAAATTTCAAACTCCTCCAGATGCTTCTAAGGAATTGTAGAAAAATACCAATGTTAAAATAGTTTCATCATGATGTTTGCATAACTGGTAAACCGTAAGAACTAGACAATTTACTACACAAAATTGTAGACCTTGTTAAAACACAATATATATGGTTAAACACATTGTTTTCCAGAGTTAATTGTTTCCAATATATTACTTGTTATTGATTTCAATTTTAAAACATTTACACTTTACTAAACTGGATCAAGCACAGAAAACGGAATGTCAAAGTGATCACACAGCGACCAGCTCTAAAACTATTTGGTTATCGCTTAAGCCTTGTATATTCCGCTATATAATAAAAATATTTCTGCACATGTCTATTTGGATTAACGTAAAGTATGTATGAGAATAAGCTTTTTAACTTTTGAGAAAGTGGTTAGAGAATGCCACATGAATATAATGCATGAGAGTTTCACATAGTATATTAACATATATTTTGTTTAATAACGGTGTATTTTCTGGATCATATCAGAATGTGACGGAATTGTTTAAGACGCCAATAAATCTACCTTTAAACACACATAAAAACCATCGATTTGGGCTGGGTTTGAACTCGCGACCATGGGATTCGAAGGTAGCGCTTTTTACATAACTAAAGCTGAAATAACTGTGTATAGTGTTACAGCTTGGGAAGAATGCGAATATGAAATATGTACGAGCCATATGTTGCATAGCGTAACTAGGTTCTCTTATACCGAAATTATCGCTGAAACAGTAAATCATAGGCCGTTCTATTATTTCTCAATGTAAAAAGTGTGCAACTTTTAAAAATAGTAACATGACTGCGTTTGAAGCGGAAACACTGATATTAACTATTTTTAAACCAATGAAACTATCAACTTCCTTTCAAAGGAATCCCATATATTTATTTACTCTCTTAACACATATATAAACACAGATTTACATTTTTAATAAAATCATAAGTTTTATAAAATTCCAGCATTTGAAAATGTAAACGGCAACACATTGATGATTAGCATTTATTTTGTTTATCTAATAGTTGAAATAAATGCAATTCGGATATCAGAGGGTACCTGACGAAGTGAAGTTACTGAATCAACGTAAGCATGTTTTAAGAACTCTTCTGAAGCTGTTACTTAAGGTAGGTTAGGCGCATGCTTATTAATGGCTGCTCCCAACTTTAAACCTCATCTTCTCACAAACGTTTTGCAGACACTTTTCCATATTCAGAATGTCCCACACTATTCAATGCTTCACGAACATGTTTGAAAACATTTGCATTGCCTTTCGAAGGTACATTAAAGAAAATGGTCGTCTATCTTTAAGAATTAAGGCTCCAATATTGAAAAATCAAGGATTTTGGAGAATATGGAAATTAATAATTTTCTTCACTAATTAGGGCTAATGCAAGAAATATTATATGGTAGATCTATTTGTAAACTTATTAACTCTAAAACTAGATTGTGTTATCTGAATATGTTTTTTTTTAAAAAATGCATCAAGAGGCTCATTTTTATTAGAAGTATATATTTAGACACTCAAATATATATTTAAATAGCCATGCAGTCTAGAACTAGAATTTTGTTGACGTAATATCACTGATATATATTAATAACTACCATTTCAACAAGTATTTTAAATATTGTAGATTTTACAACTCTTACAGATGCGTAATTTTAAGTAGTTAAAATAACATAATAAATTTTTGTCAAACGTAAATACAAAAACTGAGCTACTATAAAAGATACACTTACAATTTTAAAGTCAACACCGAATGATCTTGGGCAAAGATCCCCGTACATTCTCCTTTTATTGAAAATCTTAACAAACATCCTTATATGTTTATGAGACCTTTTGTATTTGTCTTCCACCTTATAAGTATTATACTGTATATTTATCTGATTAAAATTTTAAAATTGGAAATATAAAATACAATTTTGCCCTCGGTTGGCATTACCTGTGACCGTAATTTTAATTTCATATGTTGCTAATATTACGCTTTTAATTATGTCGCCAGGCACTGCAAATTGGCTTAAAATAAATACATATTATAAGATTTATAGCCTATTGTCCATAACTGATGAAATGTTGCCCTTACTTGGTATTTCACGTAGTCTAAAATAACTTGGAGATCATACGGTTTAGAAATTAGATATATGTGTTATTTTAGAACGTTTCAGATACAATGCAATTTTCTTTCTTTCGAATAAAATGAGAAACTCACAGTAGAAAATGTGGGTTCGCAATTAAAACAGATATTGGAATATGAATCTATTTTGAAAGCTTCACTGTTCTCACAGCTAAGACTTGAATCACTTCGTATCATTAGAATCTTAAAATGATGTTGATAACATCCACTAGTTAGAACAATAACTATTGCCGGTTTTTTTCCATCACAGGAAGAAATCTGTATTCTGTTTCTTTTCTTGGAAATGCGTTATTTACATAATAATAAGATGAATGGTTTTAAAGAATCAATGTAATACCAGGTGGCCCAACTGCCCCGCATTTCACGTGCGCAGATATCCCTTCGTGCGTTAAAAGAGTTGCAGAACTCAACGGAGCTATTTCAAGTTAAAACCTGCCAGTGCAGAACTGGCCGGAGCAAACATTGCTTTACCCCAACTTGCATATCAGCGGAGACGGAGAGCGGGTTGAGTTCGCTGTGAGGGGCAAAACGAAGGTCGCTCTCACCAATTCTCCACTGGCGGGTTTTAACTTCAAATATCCCCGTTGATTTCTGCAACTCTTTTAACACACGAAGGGATATCTGCGCATGACAAATACGGGATAGTTGGGCCTCCAGCTATACAACGCCAAATGAAATACTTAATTACAGTTTAATCGTGGTGTCTTTTCAGCTGAATAAAATACACATTGTGAGCACATTCAAATACAGAACGCATGTTCCGATATTAAGTTTCCGGCAGAAAAGGGAATAAATTATACTTTTTATACCATCACCTTCTTCCTTCAGGAGTTGGATTCACTGCACTTAAATATTTTTGTATAAGACGTCATTTACTCTAAGAACTTCAGAGGTTGCAACTAAGTCTTGATGGTTTCTGGAGACTGATCTTGCACTGATCTTGTGGTGTCGTACGCTTTCATCAGCGGCATTAATACAGTAAGTCGTACTGTTTCACATGTTATTGAACGCTTAAGCAAAAAATAGTGCAGGTTACTTCTCAGATGCTTATTCAAACGTTTAAATCACCATTTATTTAGTTTTATCGTATTCTCTAAACTGTTTATGAAAAGATGCAATTTGGTTTATTCGATTTTAATGAACTGTTAGGTAAAGCGTTAAATTTAATTTAATTCTTTTGAAAATTGGTAAACTAACCCACACCGTAAACATATTTAAGCTAAAACATTTGCTTTCTTTCAACGTCATACCTGTGTCTTTCACTTTTAATTTATTTTATTAAACAATAGAAATTGTTGCATAAAATACACAAAAGCAATGTATTAGATAAGTGTTACAGCAAAAGGACAATAATATCCTCAGAATTCATGACAGTAATTGGAGGGACCGTTAGAAATTCAGCGCGCGCCGTCAAGTTACACATCAAGCACGCTTTCACGCTGTCCTTTAGGGAAACCACAAAATACTAAACATCCGTTTGTTCAATGTGTTTTCTTACATATCCATTACAGAAAGATACAACATATTAAGAAACGTTTTTGCAGTGCTTCTCTCTCTTTTTCTCTCTCTCTCTCTGTAGTTGAAAGAATGACACCCCTTTCCCCTAACATTTTCAACCTGAATGTTACATTTCTCGACTTGCAATATATTAGTCTCTCCCATTACAGCTATTACATTTCTCTAAGTTTGAAATTAAATTAAATGCTCTGCAACTGCTGTGGCTCTCACAGACCCATTCTAATTATTTTTGGCGCGAACGGCGGTTTAATTTTGCTCAGACACCTCTTTGTCGGGCCTGAGCTTCTTTTATGTGCCGTAAATCTACGACACGGGACCAAGGACTTTACTTCCATTCCTAAGGAAACCATGCTAAGGATTTTTGAACCCGCGACCTTGGGAACCAGAGGCTAGCATGCTAATCCTAAACCACGGAGGACCATACAAAGTATGAAGGTTGAGCGTAAGACATCCTTATTACTCAGCTTAGGCATTTTGTTCAGTGTGCTAATTCTGCTCAGTTTAAAACTGTTTTGAATCAATGAATGAGGAAGTTATTGAAGTTAATTTTGAAACTAACGAATGACGGAAGTTCCCGGTTAAATTAGCATACAGTGATAAAACACATGTCTATTCGTGAATCCCTGAAGAAGTGTTTTATCGTGTTTATCTTTGCTGCCCTATAATTGCAATTTTACTAGACGTTGTGTTCAAATGAATATTACCTCGCTTGCTTACTTACTTAGTCAGATTATCCTCCTCTTACGTAGGAAGTTACACACGAGTGGCTAGAGTCTCAATCCTGTCGAGAAGCGGGCGGACATTGAATCAAGGTGATGAACCCGGAAAGAGGGATCGGCCAATAGCCAGGAATGAGAGTGAGGAAGAAAGTAATATGAAATGAAGACGAAATGCATGAAAAGATAGCTATGATGGAGCAATTTGTATAGTATAAATTAATGGCGGAGAAAGCTGGAGAACCCGGAGGAACCCTGTCCAGGTACCGCTTTGTCCACCATAAATCCCACATACGGTGGGATTGAACCCGGGCCGATTTGGCAGTCTAGGTGCTCAACCACGGCGCCGCATGAATATTAACGCCCAATGACATTTCTTCTTAACCAAATTTGTAGATATATGAGCATAAAATGAAACAACTTTCTTCATTTAGAGAACGAAAATCCTTAGTTAAGTTGAAATGTTAGTCCATGTGACCTTCATTGCCTTTTGGGTTTTGAAATTAAAATATGTTACAAATTATATTCAATTTCTGTTAATAATACACAAATCTGTGAAAGTAGCTACAGGAAATGATAAGTATGCATATCTTTAATATGAAAACTGACAGGTGTTTCTTTTGTGTCCTTGCAGCTGGAGGAGCTAGAGAGCGCATTTGCACAGACTCACTACCCAGATGTCTTCACTCGCGAGGACCTTGCCATGAAGATCAACCTTACGGAGGCGAGAGTGCAGGTAGGAAATGCTCGGTGGAATCTATTAGTACAGAAAACCACTGACATTCAAACGAAAAACAAACAAGTTGCTGTTCTAAGCATTTATTCATTTTTGTTCCGCGAGCTCTGTGTCGGAGTATTGGAGACAGTTTGAGGTATCATCAAAACGTCATGTTGCAGAAGTTTTTAGGATCATATTAGCAGCTCTTGAGTGTTTACAGTGCAAAAAGCTAATAATATCAGATGCTTCATAGTGGAATTTCAAAGAAGTTCGATAGAGTTATGCTATGAAACGTATTACGCAATCCTAGGCGACCATTAACTTTTAATTTCAGAATAATCTTGGTATAAAACTCAGTAACGTTACTCTCATGTTTTTAGGTGAGTAAAAAGTCGTTGTCGGCAGCGCCGTGGCCGAGTGGTTAGACCACTCGACTCTCACCTAGACGGTCGGGGTTCGATCCCAAGCGACCGCATGTGAGATTTGTGGTGGACAAAACGGCGCTGGGGCGGGTTTTCTCCGGGTATTCCGGTTTCCCCCGCCATCGCATTCCACCGGTGCTCCATCATCATTCATGTATCATCAGTGTCACCGCCTGCGGTGCCATTAGTAGTTAAAGCGGGCGTTAAACACTACCAAAAAAAAAAAAAAAAAAGTCGTTTCAGACACCATATTAACGTAAAAAGGTGTATTTATAAAATTGCTTATGAAAATCGCATTTTAACTCAGGTCCTGGCACGGGCGGCTGATGTCGAGATGGAATGTCAACAGAACGGCTGAATTATGGTGTAGTTAATATTGAACGCTTCAGAATAGTACGTTATGGAAAGTAAGACATTAACTGAGTGTGGGTGTCAATTTGGGAAGAAATCCACTGAGCTACAGACCTGCTCAGTATTCATGTTGAAGGTTGTAGGAATGTTAACTATTGGAATGTAACCGAGTCTGAGTGTCAATGTGGAGAGAAAGGTCCTCCTGAGCTATAGACCTGCTCAGTATTCATGCTGAGTGGTATAGAAAAGTTAACAATTGAAATGTAACCGAGCTTGAGTGTCAATGTGGAGAGAAAGGTCCTCCTGAGCTATAGACCTGCTCAGTATTCACGCTGAGCGGTATAGAAAAGTTAACAATTGGAATGTAACCGAGTCTGAGTGTCAATGTGGAGAGAAAGGTCCTCCTGAGCTATAGACCTGCTCAGTATTCACGCTGAGCGGTATAGAAAAGTTAACAATTGGAATGTAACCGAGTCTGAGTGTCAATGTGGAGAGAAAGGTCCTCCTGAGCTATAGACCTGCTCAGTATTCACGCTGAGCGGTATAGAAAAGTTAACAATTGGAATGTAACCGAGTCTGAGTGTCAATGTGGAGAGAAAGGTCCTCCTGAGCTATAGACCTGCTCAGTATTCACGCTGAGCGGTATAGAAAAGTTAACAATTGGAATGTAACCGAGTCTGAGTGTCAATGTGGAGAGAAAGGTCCTCCTGAGCTATAGACCTGCTCAGTATTCACGCTGAGCGGTATAGAAAAGTTAACAATTGGAATGTAACCGAGTCTGAGTGTCAATGTGGAGAGAAAGGTCCTCCTGAGCTATAGACCTGCTCATTATTCATTCTGAGCGGTGTAGAAAAGTTAACAATTGGAATGTAACCGAGTCAGAGGGTCAATGTGGGGAGAAAGACCTTGAGCTTTAGACCATTGGAATGCGGCTCACTGTTAGTCACCGAGTTTGAGGGATAATGTGGGTCAGAAAGCACTGAGCTATCGTTAACTCATATTGACGTGGAGCGGTTTAGAATAGTAAACTATTGGAATATAATGAGTCACTAAGCCTGGTAGTAAATGAGGCGAGGAAGACTGCGTTATCAACCAGCTCAGGATATTTATGTCGAATGGTGGACAATACTAAACTATTTGAATGCATTTTAGCAGACGAATAATGGGTTTGAAATACGGGAACAACGGTGCTTCCAGTCGGATGGATTGAATGAATTTCTAGGAAGCACTTATCATCTGTTCATTATGCTGAAATGAATGGATTAAGCAAGGTAGTTCCCAGTGCACATAAATTGCTAACTTTTATACTGTTAAATTAAAAAAAAAGCCGTATGCCATCAAAGGCAAAGCTGGCATATTAGCCCTTACGTGACACCTTGGTAAAATCCCTGCCCAAGGGACGGTCTGGAAGGGACTGTTATCGCATCGGGAGGATGAAATCCTCTTAACGTGCACACATTGGACGAAATGGTCCCCGTGGGACTGCAGCATCACAATGCAGCAACTTCTCTTTCTAACGCAATACGCGTGTTTCAGATTTGTATTTAACTGAATACTGCTAACGTTTGTCTTCTGCTCAGTTAACTTTTGTCGCATTTATTTTCCACGCTTTATCATAAGAATTAATGCAGAAATGCCATTTCATTTAAATACTGCATCAAAAAAGGTGTTCTTGACTTTCTTTTATTTCATTTACGTGAACTATTCTACAATTTTCGCCATCAACTCTGCACAGGTGTGCACCCTTTCTTTGTCTTGATGGAAGAGAATATTTTTCTTTGCCAGATGAGAGCGTTTATTTTTCTTGATCTCTCCGTTCAACCGGTGCAACAACATGCATAATACTCTCAAGTTATGTTCTTCCTTTCTGCAAGAAATCAATGTAGATGATTCCGCGAGCATCCCAAGTCACCAAAGCTTCTCACTTTTGCCTTCTTCAGAGCCAGTTCTCCTTTAAAACCCCACTGTTTGACAATCATTTTATCTCTGGAGTGTAGTAGTATATCCATTTTTCATTCAAAGTTATGTATTGATGCAGAAACTTATAACAATTGCGACGGAAAAGTGTCAAACCAGCTTCCGAATTCGTCACACAATTGCGTTTATTCTCTATTGAGAGCAAACGCGGCACCCAACTTACCGAGACTTTTGTCAGATCTAATTGTTAGTGCATAATTTAGAACACTGTACCATGTGATATCCCTTTGGCCTCTACTATTTCGCGAACTTTGATTCACATCCTGAATTTTGACAATCATTACGGAGGAAGTCGCTTTACTGGACGTTCGGAACGGTATTCATCATTTGTGGATGTACGGCCACATTTAAATTTATCTAACTAAATATAAATTGCCCGCCTGGGTAGTGTGGTGGTAGTGTGTCTGCTTCACATTCAAAAGGTCGTGAGTTTGAGTCTCGCTTAGGGTGAGTTGCCCGGATAAGGTTTTCTTCAGGGTTTTCCCTTGTCCTGAGAAGACAAATGTCGAGTAACTTTAAGCTCAATGGACCCCGAAATCATTTGAGCATCATTTCATCAATTTCATTCATGACCAACCACGTTAAAGTACGTTAAGCTACAAAAAAAAAAAAAAAAAAAAAATGTTGTAAATGCAGGAGCAGATGTGCTATGTACTTCATCCATCTCGGATTTTATTTCTTTCGGTGTGAAGCCGGTTAAATACAAGTGTTAATCACCGCACGAAACTGTTTTTCTTGTTTTCTTCCCCATCTTTCAAAATCAGCACAAGATTGTTAATTCAATCGGCTATGGCAACGAAACCACGTGACGTATATAGCTAAAACTTTAAGTACCATCCAGTAATAGACGATGGTTACGAAATGCACATTATTTTGATGCTACGAGTGCAATTTCCTAGGTTTTCTAAGGTCTTGTTGAACGCCCCTTGTATGTCATATAGTAAACCAATAAATGAGTGTAAGCCACTCAGTATATGGTACACATGTGTATTTGGGCTGTCTTCGTGGTCGAGTGTTCAGCAAAGTGACTTCTCCTTCGGAGTTTCCGGGTGCGATTCCCGGCAGAGGTGGGCAGTTTTCTTTAACAACGATTATTCTCTACGCTCCATAGAAACCAAACTGAGTTCTAATTATGGACGTTCTTTAACTGAGAAGCCTTTGGTTCTCAGGGTCCCATTCAATATTAGGCGTGAGGGATTGCTTAATTTTGCTTAGAGACATCCTTATCAGGCTTGAGGTTCTTTTATGTACTTTAAATCTACGACACAGGACCAACGAATTTACTTCCCTTCTGAATGTTTACGCCCGAAAAAAATCCATCGCCTTCCCCCGGGTTTCAAACCGTGACCTTGGTAATTAGAGATGTTACTCCTTGACCCTGGAGAACGACTACCCTCCATACAGTATGGTAGTGTGGAAGTGCGAGTGAACGCGCGTGTGAAAGCTCTACAGTAAACTAGCCAATATTTCAAAGAGTAAAACACCTATGTTTCAGTCAAAAGCCCCCAATCAATTCCCAATGCCGGCGTGGGGATTTTTTCCCGCTGGAAGACCTGGTCCAGGGTGCACTCAGCCTCGTGAGGTCCCTGAGGAGGGCACTTGAGGAGCTACTTGATATATTAAGACAATTAGGTTTAATAATAAGAAGTTGACCTATAGGATTTGCTGATTTGCCTTTTTTCATTTTTTAACTCATGATTTATTTAATGCTTTATTATTTATGTGTGCGGGGATAGTAATTCATAATATAAAGCATTTTCAGGATATTCGTGGCTCCAGGTCGAGAGGACAGCATTAACCGGCTGGGAGGGATTGAGGCGCTGATCACGTCTCACCCGCCATGGAGTTATTATCATTATTATTATTATTATTATTATTATTATTATTATTAAGATTATTATTAAACATTTTATTAATCATTAATTGTAAAATTCGTCCAGCAATGCGCAATTTATTCACGTTCTGCCATATTTAACAACGTTAATTGTATTATAATACATATAATTATGGACTATGATATAATTCCTAAAGACATATGACTACAAGACCTGAAATTAATTTATGTCCCAAATTTACAGCAGTGCCGTTGCAGGAAACACACTAGCCGGCCGGCTGCTCAGCTCTCATTGTGGTAAACGGCAACGGGAACAGAGCAAATAAAGCCGATGTATTGATGATGCCTGATATACAGATCTATAAATTCTATATTTGTTTGTAAAAAGGTATCAGTTACTTTGAACTGTTTGAGGTTAACGCAGAACTTCTATGTTATTCAAAGAAACTCCCTGTATACAAATTTAGGAAAAGAAATATCGCAAATATATAGCTTATGGTTTATGAGTTTTTTTTCTCGAAAAAGAGAATAATGAAAATGTATTCATGGAAAGTGTCTAAAATAAACATAAAATAATTGGCAATGTTTGTATACAATTTCTTGAATATCTGTGGCATATTTGTGGAATTTAAAAGCTTTGCAAGTAGGACTTTTATCATATATTTGTCGAATATTGTAAAAATACAATTAGAAATTTTCAGACATTTTTCATTAAAATTTTTGCAACTCTGGTTTGAATTATTTAAAATTCCGTTTTATCTACCTATGTTCTCAAGCTATACAGAAATAATCTAACGATCATTTACAGACTAAATTTAAAATTTGAGCAGCAGCAGCAGCAGCAGCAAAATTTAACAACACCGCAGTGTTATTAGTTGTTCACAGGGATGCTGACTTCAACTGCCTATTAAGATTTAATGATTAAATAATGCATGTCATTATAAGAGTATGGTACAGCGAAAATATATCAAAGTGATGAGAAAGAATAAAAAAGGTTCGGATAAGGTTTTTGTCAGGTATGGAGCCTATAATGTAACACAAAAGCCTTTAATTTTACAAATAACGGTTATTTTTAATTTTTAATAAATGTATGCTTCTCCAAATTCTCAATATTATCGCTGGATTATGGCATAATTACTCATGAATTGATCGCTGCTATTTTGCGTCTATATAAAAATGTTTGTTAAGTTAAAAGTCACACGAAATAAGCAAGATTTCAAGTAAACTAGTAACACACAATATGCATAGGCTGTTTGTTTAAGGGGGGGGCTTATTTAATTAAAATTCTCGTTTTTTGTCATTACATTTAGGTTGCTTTTAACATGAATAAAAAGGCATGTATTTGAATGTCGGAAGCACTAGAAGTAGAGACAGAAGCCGAGAGGATTTAACTCGCTTTGGACAGCCCCATTACACGGCCTTGATTCTGGTCTCGTGATGTATCATTTCTTCCCGGTTTAAGACCTGGCAAATACTCCACGCGCGCCACCATCATCCCCTCCAATGTTGCGTTGCTTAGCAACCTGCGGCGATGCTCTGGCATGATTGGACAACGGCATTTTCAGGGGGAGGTCTCACATTAGACAGTAATGAACTGCAGGAAGACTGGAGTGTGCAGTTCTAAACACAAACAAGAAGGCAACTTCTGCACCAATTGCTATGAAATGAGATAAAAGGAAAGTGTTTGGAAGCGCCTTTGCGGGCAGGCAACCCAATCGACACATAAGACGAGTTCTTCCGCAGAGCAAATGTACTTTGTTTTCTGCTTCTCAAACCTTAAAGGGAGTGTGCTCTATCTGATGTAAGAGCACCCTTCAAAAAGTTTGCTTTCATCCACTAATTTTACGTAGAGTATCTAGAACTGGGGTGAAGTCCTAGTGTTGCTATAAAATACATTGAAAAAATAGAAAGAAAAAACACACAAAATATATATTGGATTTTACCACACCTTCTATCGATTAAATTCGGTTCTTATTCTGTTTCTACATTTCATGTGTTCATTTTTTTCTGTTTCATTTCCTTTAATAGTAATTTCTGAATGTTTTATTTCATAATTTATTTCTTAAACAGTATTTGCAATTTTATTGGTATTCAGCACTTCATGGTGTGTTTCTAATAATAACTCCATGGCATGACAGCCCAAAAGGAGCATTGACCTACCACCCGGCCGCTGCGTCCCCCATCTCGGTCCATGAAAGACGTCATGGTGCAATATTGGAGGGTGAGACGTGGTCAGCGCCTCGATTCCACCCCGGCCGGTTGATGCGGTCCTCATGACCTGGAGCCGCTACTTCTACATTAAGTAGCTCCTCAATTGGCCCCCCAGGGACCTCACGAGGCTGAGTGCACCTCGACCAGGTCTCCCAACGGGGGAAAAATTCCCACGCCGGTTCCTTGGAATCGAACTCAGGTCTCCCAGCAACGCTACCACCGCACTAAGGAGACGACCGGTGTGTTTCTAAGATCAGTTGTAATTTTGGTACATAATCCTTCAGTGTGTCCCTTTCATTCATCAATTACTTATAGTCGCCAAATTAAAGAAAACGCGTTGTTGAAATGAAAAATCTGATGCATTACATTCTCATGACTTTCTCTACCTTCTACCCATTATACAGGTGTAACAAAATAACTGTTTCTAACTTTCGGATAAAGAGCATAAAATTAAATATATTTTCTTAAAAACGTATTGTTAGAAATTCTTAGTTTCAATTTAAAAGACTAATGAAAGTAGATATTATCACTCACATTCTGACCGCATTAATGTTTCAGCTAGATTGGTTACAATGGAAATAATAAAAAGATGTAGTTGTATGTCACAAAATATATTCCGTGAGCTCTACTTATTTAATTTTAAGAATTAAACTGCTTCAGTATACAAAACCTGAATTTACAGACATGCAAAGGGCATAACCATTAGCTTACGGCAAGCTAATTTGACAGTGCAAATTTATAAGGTGCAACACTTTCAGCGCCATATTTCTAGCCACTTATTATTTTCAAGACTTGGTTAAGGTCTTCGCTATAGTTTCTAGTTCCAGGTAAAAAAGATAGATTCAGGAAATAATTGAAATGTGAGGACATAAGACTTTGAAGAAGAAATGTTGTATGAGTTAAAAATAATAGTCCACGAAATAGCGCACGAGCTGTGTCCCATTCTAAGTGTACCAGTTGCACTTTTCTATGAATAGACCTAAGTGAGTATAAAGAACACCTTTTCCGTACACAAAATAGAAATTTTAATCCCATACGATTATCCTATGAGACAACAATTTACTGAACGGCGCTTGAATACAACTAACAATGAGCCTGATGTTGCTAGATACATATTATGACAGACGAGGCACGTTTTTGAAGATATGGCTTGATTAATACACACAACAGCCACATTTCGAGTGTCACGAATCCTAAAGCTGTGAAGAATGTCCGTTTTCAGTAAACATTGGGTTGGATTTGGTGATAGCTATCTAGTCATATGCCATATGCTTATGATACCTCTCTTGCTGAAGTGCTTGCGGAGTTACTTAAAGATATCCCAATTAATATTCGGAGAAATCTGATTTTTCAACACGATGGTGCACCCGTAAATTTCGTCCTAAGTTGTTAAAATCAGTACGCGAGTACCTTTGTCAAGCTACTGGTGGGTATTATTACTACTCTCACTTTAATACGAAATATTGCCGGACATCACTTTAACAAGAAAAACAATTAACTTTTATAATATCTATCAAAAGAGAAAATTAGGAGTAATAACCTATTCTGTTACACCCAGTATAAGCGCTCACAAAATATTCTTGCTGTATCTTAGTTTTTATCTATTTAATTTTAATGATTGAGCTGAGCCTTTGCGGAAATTGTTTTATTATGCATTTATATGAAGGCAGAAAGTTTATAAAAAATCTAATTAGCAGTCACACGTTTAAAAACCAGGCCCTTATATGCTGGCCTAGAAATTCCATAGTCTTTCCATAACATCGCAAGAAACAACCGAAGAGCGACAGTATTTTTAAAAATAAAATATGAACAATAACAACGAATACCTACCTAGGGAATCACCAAGAGTGTTCCCTAAAATAATTGTGTGTTTAAAGAGATCTAAAATTTTGTATACTGGGTTTTGTTTATCGCTTATGATTTACCAGTTAAACGAATATACATTTGTTTACGGATGAAAAGGACGTCACCTGCTATTCTCACAAAATTTAAAAGATATATTTTATTTGACATGCATATACCTTTATCATATATTATTTTAAATAAAATTGAATTTTAATTGAAATCTCAAAAAGTACTGCATATAAAGAATAGTTTGGGATAAAAGTATTATCTTGAAAATCTACACTTCGTAGCTTGGAATTTATCGGATGTTGCAATTTTTGAGTTATGTTGGCCATAGTCAGACAGACCTTGTTCTAACAACTGTTTTATTGAGGGAATCTTAAAGCTCTGGTGATATCTCTTCGGATGGAATGTAATATCTACCTTCTGTATCTACTGGGTAATGGTAGAGAAAGTAAAAATAACTAATACCGTTGAATGTGACGTTTTTATTATTTCAGTTTTATGCCTTTAACTGCATGGCTCAATCGGCGGCACAGTGTAGTGTTGTAATAGGTTTAATTTTAATTCTTTCTTTTTGCTTCCACATCATGTGTGGAAGAGTGTCTATGTGAGGGTGTGCTTGTATGTTAAACCGCGTATTGAACAAAAATAACATTAAAAAACAACATAAGTTTCAAATATTTTAGAATTTAGATGTTCTCCTGTTAAGCTTTTGTAAAGAAGTTTATAATGCTTGTAGGTACTTTGGAAAAACTGGAAATATTACATTTAAACACGATGTAAACAAGTAATATATGTAAGCATAAAATAAAACACAAATACTACTTACGAATTCAAGAAAGAGATAAAATAGTCAGACATAGGCCATAGAGTAAAATAAACAGAATAGTAAAAGAAAGAAACACAGAAGAACACAATAGGCACCATTTTTTTTAATTAGGGCAATTCCGGATTAAAAACTATTTATTTTGTTTGCTTTCAGCACACCACAGAATATGTGGGTTCTGAATGTAGTTTTGGATTTGTTTATGTAACTTAATTTTTATTGGTTATTACAAATATAAAAAATCTGACGTGTTCCATTCAGATTACTTTCTCTACATCTCTGTAACAAACTATTGTTAAAAACTTATTCTTCTATATATTTCATTGTAATTGAGATATCATAAATTGTTCTTATTACTTGGTTCCCTGTAAAAAGAAAGGAATAAGGAAGTACCATAGGCTAAATTGAAAGTCAAATCTTTTAAAGCAGGTTGCTATGTGATTGAAGTACCATTGTTTATATGAACAGCAGTTGACAAATTCCTATACGAGAAAAGTATTTTAAAGCTGAAACGAATAACATGGAATATATTAAAATCAGTCAACTCCACGAAAAATATGTATATAACATAAATTGTGTATTCTAACGAGCTCTATATTTTTGGTGCAGTAAGTTTTTGTCTATCTCTTACGGTTTACCAGTTACGCATAATTCTGCAAACTTTATCCAGAATAAACATGTCTTCAGAGGCTGTTCACAGAAAATTTAAGATATACATTTTATTTGGCACACGAATATCTTAAATATAAACACTTTCAATCAAAACAGTTAGAGCCATTTTTGAGAAAATCAAAATTTTCGAAAAATGCTCCATGTAAAGAGAAGTTGGGGGGGATTTTCTTAAAAATCTTCGTTTTGGTACTACCAAACTTACATAAATACCAAGTTTGGTAATTAACGGTATTTTCCTTTTTGAGCTATGCAGCTCACAGACACACACGCATACACATATATACAGACACACAGCGACATTTTTCTAAAAAAAAACGTTTTTGTTCAGGGGATCTCAAAACATGTATTTCCGGTGAAATCTCGGTATCGAATTTATTGGTGTAATACAATACTTTCTCCATACACAATGTACATAGTACGTGTAGAGAAAGTAAAATGCGCTAGGCTTCCTCTTACGCGTAATAATAAAAACGGAAAACTATTTCTGAAGTTCTCATCACTGCTCAACTACAGAGTACTTCTAAGCTTTGCACCGGTTAAGTGTAAATATTCTTGGTTGGTAGCTTACTATATTGACTTTTTAAAATTATTTGCAATAAATATATAGGTAACCAACTCAGGTTCTAATATTAGATATATACTCATTTTAAAGGAACAGCAAGAAATGACGCACTAAGTTTGATGGGGGATTTATATTGTATCCTTAAAACATCACTTACCAGATTAGTTGTAATTGTTGCAAAGAAAGTTACGCCTACATTTACGCTATTTGCAGGAGCGTATCGTTAGCGAGCGAGCTATCTGACGATGTTTATTTCTATTAATGCGGGTTTGCAAAAACTTTATCGCCAGGGCGGAAAATGTTTATACAGAGCCTTCCCCTTGCTCATTTTCTTCTGAAGATCAGACAGCAGATGCTTTAAGTCCCGGAATTCATTTTTAACCAACTATTAGGCCAATCAATGTCAATTAAATGTTCCATTATACACGTCGTCAATAGGACTAGGTTGGACAGGTATAAATTTCAGTTTTTTATTCCCATCAATGAACATTATCCACTTTAAATTTTATTAATTAGTTCCGTTCCAGTTGTTTAGTGTAAAGATATCAATTTTTAGCAATTGAACTTTTAAGTATTCGATTTGATATATTAATTTAGTTAAAGAACCAGCTGAGAGCTCTCAACGTTTGAGTATTGTATGAGGTATAAGCATTGGCAAACCACCGCAGTATCATTCTGCCTAGTCGCCGCGCAGTCGGGTTATGGTCTCTCCCGCTACACCGTCCCGGTTCCTAAAGGTGTTCTCTCTTATCATCATTAATACGCACAAGTAATATAAAGTTAAAAATGTATTCATCACAACCTGGTTGTTGTTATATTTGGATTCCACCTACTAGTTTGGATATATTAATAGCTTAACAATTTTAAATACTACATATAAGATTCCATTCCAGTTTTTTTTTTTTTTTTTTTTTTTTTTTTTTTTTTTTTTTTTTTTTTTAATTTTCAGTCAATGTTTCCTCTGAAATATTCTCACAGCTGATTATAGATAGTAATGCGTTGCAGTGAAAAATAAATTTAGGTTATACTTGCACATACTTGTTCGTACTGTCTTAGAGTTGCGTGTTCTTGCGCTAGGTCATGTAATTATTGAACAACTAAACTGCAGGTATTTAATTTATATTCATTTTCACGATAAATGTAATATTTTAATTACTTGTGATATTTTAAAGTAATATTTTTAATGGGAAGAATAATATTTTATTATAATGAAAGGTGTTCCTATTCTGTTAAAACTGCGTCGCCGTAAAGTCCGGCCACACTCAAAGCATAAAGTTAGGAGTGGCAAGAGGGGAATGATACGAGTGACACTACACGTCATGCCTACTTTAATCCAGTGACATTACACACAATTTCGAGGAAGTTTTACTAATAATAGTTTTTTCTAATATAATATAATGCTTCATTAATTAAGTCGTTCCAGCATTAGAATTTGTCTTCATCTTAATGCATGTTAAGTCATCATGCTAACAACCATGCTGAGTCTTTAAGATTCTTTATGTTGCGCTTTCTTTCACCAACGCTAAGTTAAATATGGTAATTAATTATTCAATAACAGAATTATGGGCGGGTTAATTTACACTATAGTCAGATCTATATATCTACGCACTGTAAGTTAATAGCCATATTGCTCACTGATTAGCGTTTTAATTAAGAAATCGGTATGGTAAAAGATTATGAGTCATAAATATTAATATTTCGCAAATTTTACGAATTGACAGAAGAAATTAGCAAAGATTGAAAAAACAACCCGCGAGCTGTTGGCTGATATTTCAGGAACAAAGCAATTTACAATTTAGCACGCTTAACAAAATTGAAATGCACTCCTGTGAGAAACTGATATTTTTGCTTCAGTCATTCAGTGGTCTCCCGAATTTACTTTTAATATCCTTGATTTCTTGGAACACACTCTTTCACTACTGACTTCGACGCAGAAAAAAAGGATTATTATTATTAGTATTATTATTATTATTATTCACATGCCCAAGTTAGGTATTATGTCCTCTCTTTTCTGAGTGACAAATTGCGGTGAATTTTTCTTTATGGCTCATTATGCTACTTCCTAACTACGGTTAGAAACAGCACATCTTAAAAACCAGTAACCTCCGTATAATTGCATTTACTTGTTCTATAACATTTAGCTATATTCCTTTTAATCTCACGGGGTAAACACAAGTACTGCCGGAAAGCACAAATGGTTATACTAACCTATATCCATCTGCACCACGTGGTTAGACGTTGAACATCCGCACGCCATTGAGCTCGCGTGATTGGAACTAGACGGTACTTGCCTCTCACGAATACAAGGCAGTGAGTGTACTTTCGTTCTCAGAAAACGAAGTCTTCCCATCAAGCTGATCATCGTTAGGGTTGGAACTTGGTGGAAAAGGAAACAGGATTTGATTACAGCGGTGCAGCGAAGTACCGGCAACTGTGGCCTAACTCGATTTGCGTCCTAGTACAGTCTTTGTTCAGACAACAGAAGTCACTCCCCCAACCCCCAACCAAGATGATGAAAAATTTACTCTTCTGTTCCATGTCTCTGTGTTAGAAATACACTGTGATTCTCAGCTCTTCGAGAGACACAACAATTAATCGCATGTAAAGCAGTAAATCAGGTAAGATTTGTGATGGTGATGATGACGACGCTGATAATAGTGACACTACTACCCACAACAGCAATAATAATGGTAATAATCATTTTAAAATGTACACTTAAGGTTATGGATTATATACTATCAGCGATACCGTTAAATAGACCGTATGCTTATTTCCAACATATTCAATGGATTAAAATATTACGTTATATTTTTACATAATTCTATCCATGGAAACTAATACTGGAACACATTTATTAATTGTGAAGAATTCGGTTCAGAAAATTTGGCCTGAAGTTCTGAAAAATGTAAAACCATAACTCTTTTCCGTAGCATCTGTGACCAAGCTTTAACTTGCATTGTCTGGGTTAGGAAAAAAATGTGTCACCCCCAACCGTGATTCGAACTCCCTGCCCCTCACAGAACAGGGAGGTGCTCTACCAAATGAGCTTCGATATCATACCAACATAGTTTAGAACGTAAGAAGGTCAGCTGCTAACGTGATCACGTGTTGCTCAATTTGGCAATGGCAGCAAAATTATGGTACTGTCACTCTAATGCAGGAAAACAAATCAAAATTGATTGGCATTAAGATGGCTTTGATTGGCAATCAATAAAATTCTGTTGCAGCAAATCGAAGCAGTTTTTGATCGGAGATTATTCTCCAATCAGTTTTTATTAGCGGATGTTTGCTGATTAACTGACTTAGATAACTGCTAATCAAGATAGTATTTGAGGCTCGAAATTCTCAAAACTACCTATATATTTGTTAACTTTTGCTAATGCAGGTCGTGTAAAATGTATCATAATTCTTCTATGGATTAGTCTTCCTCAACATTCCTAAATTATATATTATTGTTATACCCTTTTAGTGGAAAATACACATACATATGTATATAAATTAATCTAAAACAGAGGTACATAACCATAGATACAACCTTCCTTTAGTTTTTACTTTCTATTTTGTTATTTTTAATGAAAGATGGTATATAATGATTGATAAATCTAAGTAACCCTCCACTACATCAATAAGAGTTCTATCGTTTGTGGACACATTATGACCCCTAAAATTTATTGGACATTCCTTTTGGGTATTTGGAACCCGCAATGACCATTTTCTCGCTCACGACGCTTTAAACAAAGAAAGGGTATCATCATCTATTGGCTTGGTTACTATAACCAACGCCAGAAGGTTGCACGTGGCGTTGTCAAATCCAGTTCTGCAATCAGATGATGAACGTTCACTGATCTTTAATTAACAATTATGCAACCCAATGAAAATAAAATAGATAAAAAATGAACTGATTGACAAACAGTAGGTGATTTGATTTGCTTTCCTGCAACTGGGGATAAGAACAACAAACAATTAATTTGCCGGGTTGCTATATGCGGTTCTAAGTGGTATGCTTACAAGGCACCTATGACTATAATTATATCACAAATATCTCAAAAATTCTGCTGTATCATATATGTAGTGTAAGAACATGCTCTAAACATAAACTGCCGTTTTCAGCTTGAAGCACCCTAGATCGATTGTAGAAAATGTCGATCAAAGTGATGGAAGTAAAGGAGATGGATATCCTTTATCCTTTACCTGCAGGCCGGCGTTCCGTATGCGCGGAGCGAGCATCCTGGTTGGCGTCTTGGAGGGACGAACGCGAAATAAGAAGTGACTTGTTGATGTACTAATTAAAACACAGATAGCATTGGCACTATACACAACAAATAATTGCATCATTTGTACGGTTCCTCATCACATGTTAGCAGTGCTACGATGTAAGTTCCAAGATATTTGTAAAACATTTGAGAGTACAAGTTGAAAACAACAACTTATATTGGGAGTTTAGACTTCTTATATCATATAGCAGCCACGGAAGCACTTTAAGGTACTTGCGATATGGGTATCGTGACAGGTTCGTTACTAAATGTATCTATTACTGTTCTAACGCATTAAAACATTAAATGCTACCTTGTGTAGATATTTATAACTGTGTGGCGTGCTCTATCCGCTTCATGTCTCCCATTACTCTCATAGGATCGTTTACTCTACAGCAAGGACCCTCATAGCCATAAGGCAGAAATGACGTGTAAAACAAGACATAAAGATATAAACGGCTTATGTCGAGGACATAGGTATTAAACGTTTCCCCGTTTGCGGCGATAGAAAGTGGTATCAGTCTAAACATAAACATATACTTTTTCATATTTCAGAGCATTATACGGCCGAAATAGGTGGTTTAATATCTTTATTTTATTGCATTCTTTAAAGTTACACCTCTATCTGAGTATGGATGCACAAATTTTTACTGAAAGCTCGGAAAACAGGAAGGTTTTTGTTCCCAGTTGAGAATCTTGTAGTTAGCACAAAATTCTTGAAACTTGTCTATTTAAAAAGGCTGGTAATTCAATAACAAATACATATTCACAGATTATAAGCTGTGCCGTGGCCCAGTGGTTAGATCAATCACCTATCACCATTGCAGCCCGAGTTCGCTCCCAGGTAACAACATGTGGGATTTGTGGTGGACAAAGCGGCGCAGAGGTGGGTTTCCCCCACCATCGCATTTCACCGGTGCTCCATCTCAATTCCATGAATTATCAGTGTCATCACCTGCGGTGCCTATGCAGTAACAGCGGGTGTTAAACACTGTAAAAAACCAAACTGATTATATCCCAGGGTTTCTACAAGCAACCCATCTCTTGGAAACACTCAGCTTTTATTGTTTGTTAGGTTTGAAAGTGTCTTCCCTATGTAAACCACATCTGTTTACCAGTTATCATTCTATTTGTTGATTTTGATTAAGGTAAAACATATACATATAGTAGAGCTTATAGCTTCTATTAATATTGCTTTTGATGGTGATGGTGATTATGATGCATGTCTGTAAAGAGTGTGTCGTTTTATGAATTTACGATTTTATTTGAATTATACTTGTGTTAGTAAATGGTAGCTAATACATGCTAACTGCCAAATGCACAAATAGGAACAGCGTCAGCGAGCCTTCCACTATAAACCTCTAATAAGACCCTATATGCTGGCGTTGCGATATAGCAATGCTAATATTCCTCAAAATCGACTTTTTCAGGTCAAACTGTACCGTTAAAAATGGTTTTATCTCAGAAGGGTCCTTAGAGATTTTAATAATCACATATCACGGCTAGTCTATGAAGCTTATGAAGTATACATCACACATCCTTGAACCTAAGACCTTAAATAATGGAAATCTATCAAACAGGATGGGGATGGCCTGAAATAACCTTTCCTTTGGTAGATAATATATCATGCTGAGATAAGATTAGCTTGAAATATTCTAATACTTTCTAACCACAATCATAACGAACTTTCTGAATATAAAATTGCTTGAAGTGACCCAAGTACCACAGAATTAATTTAATTAACAGCATCATATCAAAGAATGCTCAACATTCTTCCAACCACTGACATTACGACTGTGATTATTTTCAATTTTCAGTGTACCTACATTAGTTAAGGTATCCTTTTTACATATCCAGACAGGCAGATCATGCTGTATATACGATTGTTAGTGATCGTTAAGACAATTTCTGATCCCGCCAAATGTGTAAGGCTTCCGTAATACGGTTTTTGAACGCAAGGAACGTTAAGCCAGATGAAATTCTTCAAATTGAAGAGATTTAGGTGAAAATGTAATGACAGATGGATGACAGTGTGAAAGTAGATTAGGCAATTGAATGATGGACAATCCAGTGTTCATGACGAAGCAGGGAGTGGGTGGCTTTCTGTTGAACTGAGTGTTTAGTTGAACAACTGAATGAGGCAATTCGTCAAATCAGACGGTTCACAATAAAATCTGTGATGTGTTTTCACAAATTTTAAAAACTGTTTTGTATAAGCTTGTCTAAAGCACTTAAAGTATCGAAAACTGCGTTTCCGTTGAGTTCCAAAGATACTTACGGATGTTCACAAAACGAAGCGACTGGACAATGCTTTGTCATTTCTTATTCGATACAGTGATTAGTGAGATAAATTCTTAAGCAGAATAATGACCGATGATGAAACTTGGGTTTGCCACGTCACTTCAGAATCAAAACAACAGTCGATGGAGTGGAGGCACACAGGATCTCCCAAACGGCAAAAATTCAAAACAATACTGTCAACAAGAAAAGTCATGTGAACTGTGTTCTGGGACAGACGGGGCATTCTGCTTGTTGAATTCCTTCCCAGATATGCAACCATCAATGCGATACTATGAAACATTGAAAATCCACGGCGCACAATTCAAAACAAAAGCGTGGAGTGCTCAGATAAGACATTGTGTTGCTCATGACAAGGCATGTCTCTATGCTGCTGATGTCACACAAAGCCTCATTCACCAATTCCATTACAATCACTCGTTGTGTAGTCCCGATCTTGCGCCTTCTACCACTTGCTCTTGAACCCGAAGCGTGTGTTCGGAGGAAGATGCTTTGACACCGATGGCGACACAAAACACGGTGTTCAGCAATGGTTGTCTTTTCTCTGGGGGCAGCTTTCTTTGAAGAGGGCATACAGAAGTTGATTCCCTATGACAAATGCCTGCACAATGGTGGCAACTGTGTCGAAAATTAGATTTAAAATGCTCTTTCGTGTATAAATAAACGTGAAATAAATATTTTATGCCTTTTTTCCAAACCGGTACTTACTTTCCGGACACGCCTCGTAGTTCACAAATTCGTTTTTTTTTATTTATTTTATTTTATTTATTTTTTTGCCTCTTAGCCCTTTCAAGTTATTGACCCTGTTCGATTCATGCTAATGCTTTCTACTGCAGTCTCCTACACGTCCGTTTCTTCTCCATTCCCATTTAATTAACCCATAAAACTTTAACGCTTTTTGTTCTCTAAGCTTTCCAATACTTTTTATACTTCTATGTGTTCCACTCTATTTCTTATTGTTGTCCAAAGGTTACTGACATTTCTTTCCCCTGACCTCCATGTATCTCCCAATTCTAACCTCTCCATAAGTTTTCCAAACCTGCCCACTAATTATTTTTATTTGTCGTATTCCTTTGTTGCTCCATGCATAAGTTTAAAATGTCTCCTTGTTTTATCAATCATCTAAACCGGAATTTGTATCCTTTCTGCCTCTTCTTGCCTTCCTAACTCTAATGAAGCTTCTTCCCCTGGTGTTGATCTTAGTAACCATATATAATCCTTTACAGAATATTTTTTGACTGTGATCTATGCATTTTTCTTTCTTTTACCTCAGATCTCCCCTCCCCGAATTTCTACTGCATATAGTTCTTGACTCTACCATAGGCCCCATTCACTCCCTTCCAGCCATTTAGTTAGTATTTATTTGTATTTACGCATCATTCCTGTCATTGCCACCTTCTCTTTAGCGATCACCTTCTTGCTATGTGCCTCCCATTCTCCATTATTATACACTCACCTTTAAACAATCAAATTGTTTAACAACCCTAACGTTAAACCACCCAGATACCACTTCTAATTTTCTTTTTAACTTTTAACACCATTACCTTCGATGTTTATATGCTTATATATACACACCCATACACACACAGTAACTCCCCATTCTTCACAGAATTCCTGTGTTCCATTAAGTATTCTGTGACCCAATTACCGAAACAGCCCGTACTATAAGGTCATTGTTATACACAAAAGTTGCAATTATAGGATAGTGGTAACTTCTTTCTTTCTAATATATGATCTATGAATAAATAGAATAATATGGGGCCTAGTTTGCATCATTGTAGTAGTGCTATTTTTGCTCAAAACGTACATAATAGTATATCTTTATACATTTTCCTAATTTTCTTTATAAAGTTATTGCTTACATCTTTCCTTCTTATTTCATAAGCTGAGATTCTCTGTCTATTGAATTGGCTGCTTTTTCAAAACCTGCATACCTTTCCTCTTTTCTTGGTCATATATCTGCCCATTTTGGTATTTATTATAAGTGTTTATTGATACTACAGAAGCCGTGTGTAGGACGGGAGCTGGGAAGGTAGCCAGACTGAGAAAACTAATGCTTTTGCCGGAATTTGAACCACCGACTTCCGTCCGGGTGCTCTAACCACTGAGCTACCATACTAACCTGCCGACACTTCATTAAATTCACCACCTTATTCGTAATCTTTTCCAGTAAACCACAAGGAGATTTCAAATTATTTTGTGATGTCATATCCCATTGGCGACTTACAATGTCGTTACATAATTTAAAAAAAACTATTAGGTCAATCGGTGATAATTAATATTACTTTTTCCACTTTATGTATAGTTTGCTTCCCTTTTCTGTATCCTCCTTGAAATTCTCATAGTTTCTCTTCTGCTTTACCCACTGTATATAATTGTTTTCCTTAATTTTATATAGTAACTT
This sequence comes from Hymenopus coronatus, assembly GCA_030762935.1. Lineage (NCBI taxonomy): Eukaryota > Metazoa > Arthropoda > Insecta > Mantodea > Hymenopodidae > Hymenopus > Hymenopus coronatus. The sequence goes on from CM060900.1 coordinate 362,373,617, forward strand.
TGCCATTATTTTAAGCCAATTTTGAATTCTCCCATACATTTTCCAAAATGATTCTGTTATTTCTTCTAGTTTTACTTCTTTGGCTTTTTATGTGTAATTTTACCGTATACTTTGTCGCAAATATTACTGCTTGTTCTCTCTTGCATCAGTTTACTCTGTTCGTTTCTCCAATAGTCTTTTGAAGTATCCTAACCTATGGCTTGGTGATATTTCATTTTTTACCGGTTTTTACTGTTCATCATTTTCATTTTTCTATATTTTTATTACCCCTTATGATTATTGGTTCGTTTAGCTTGCTTTCTATATTTTCCTGCCATTATTTTTTCTTAGCCTCTAGCAACCATTTGTATCCCCACTTAACTGCCATCCGGTTTTGCCTATCCGATTCTTCTTCCGACCTCCTCCACCTGATAAGCTCTTTGAAACCTCCCTTTTCTTCTTCTGCTACACTCTTCAGGGAACCATCCCTTATTTTTCTGTCCCTTTCCCTGCTTTCCTTCCATCCCTGCCCCTACTCTTGTTACTAATCATTTCAGTAGCTCTAATGCTTTTTCTGGATTTTTGTCGTTCATAGCTACCATTATTTCACATTCTAAAATCTGACGAATCTCTGAATTCAAATCTTTTAAGCAGCTCTCGTTTAGCTCCTCCTTCCTTTTGTGCATTTTTATATTCTTTATCTGAGTTATTCCTTTGTCCCTTGCCTTATATTCTGTCACATTTATTTCTATAATTAATGGAGAATGACTATTATTTGCTGCTTATTTTAAATGTAGTGATTCTTTCCTCCAGTGCTTCACTACATAACGTATAGACGTAAGCTTTGACAATTTGCATTTACAAACGTAAACTCTCCTTTCACTACTTCTACTACTACTACTACCTCATTACTACTACTGCTACTACCAATTAGCCTATTACCACAACCACCACCTCTACTACAAATACTACGATCTGCATTACTACTGCTACTACCAATTACCACAACCACCACCTCTACTGTAAATATTACTATCTGCATCACCACTATTACACCACCTCTACTACAACTGCTACTATCTGTATTACCACTATTACCACTACCTCTATTACAAATACTACTTACTTTTGTATTACCACTACTACCAATCACTACTATTCCGTATCGTAGATTTACAGCACGTAGAAGAACCTGAAGCGCAAGAAATAGGCCTCTTAGAAACATGAGTAGTCCTTAACGCCCAGTATAGAATGGGACGTTATGAGCCATAGTGTTTACAGAGCGTCCATAAATGACACTTAATTGCACTTGACACTGCAGCTATTGATATGTGAGTGTTGTGCGCTTTAAAATGTTTTCAGCAAATTACCAGATTTAAGAAGTAGTCTTACTGTTTTCTAGTAGATAATTACAAAATCGCTACACAACATAAAATATATCGGATATAGTATCATGAGTGCTTAGAATAGTGTTGCTCTCAGATAACTTGACTCTCTCGAATCAACGTTTAAAAGTTATTGGCCCCGACATTGTGCGAAGATATTACACTCTCCTTCGCTCCCTTGGGCTTTACTTGAGTACGAGGGGAAGAGAGTCCACTGTGAAAAGTGACCTTAATATGACAGGAGACGCAGGCCGTGTCAAACGTTTTCCTTTAACACAGACCTTCCCTACATCTGTTCGTGTATTTTACTGCGATATACGTACAAACCGTGTGCAATTTAAAGAATGTCTGTCACTTTTTCCTTTTCATTCGTTTCGCTGGTGTTTAGTAGCTTACATTCTGAGATAACTCGGCACTCGATGCAGCAATGAGGGATAGAACCGTTTATTTATTATCAGTATCTCAGCTGATATTGATAATAAACGTAATATGTACAAGTATTTCTTGCTTTATAATTCAAGAACGTCTGTCCTCCAGAAGGGGGTTCTAAATTTGAGGTAATTGTCTACAACACTGTATTCGAGAACATTCTATAGGGACATCGGCCGAGGAGCAGTAATCAATTTTCACTAGTCCAAATACCAATGCCGAAGACAGACTCTGTATATTACAATGCTGTCAGTTGAGTGTAGCTGGACCTTCGGGTTCTCTATCTGATCTCTGAGGCAGGTTACATAAGAACAGTTACGACAAGCCTGGATGATGGTAGGGCAGACAGAGGTATCCCGCAAGAGATTTATTTGTTTCGTAAATTTTGGAAACATGTTACTGCATCCAAGTTAATTAGCCTTTTATTTAAATGTCCAAATATTGAGTGCTTTTAAATGCAGTGTAACACATCCAGGTGGATCAGGCGTTTTGTCTGGGGCTGGTATTCGGGAGGTCATAGGTTCGATTCCTGCAGCCGACCTCTCTAAGTCTATGGGTTTCTTTCGAAGATTTTCCCGGGCCACTGGATGTGTGTTGGGAATATTTCTTCATTCCCCGAACGTCCTTCCTTTCATTTCATTCCCATTTCATTGCAACCGGGCTCTTTCAGGGTTGTAAGTGCAGACGAGAACTGAAGTAATGGCGACCTTCCGTAGTGGTTGATGCGCTTCTGAAATACAGCTCTTGGCGGCGGGATGGCGTTGGAGTCGTCTGTGGGGCTAAGGGCGTTCAATCAGACCTAGAGCACGAGCTCCTAGCGCTACTCGCGCTGAGATGAAAAACTGCTTGGGCTATGTTAGAGACCCACCACTGTGGCTTTCTCCGCTGTCCGTTTCGGCCACCCACCAATAATGCTCTCATATTGTCCTTTCCTCCTATGATCTGACACATAAGTCCATAAGTGACTGCACTGTGGAACCCCCTTCGGAATGTACTAACCAACCAAGCGTAGTGTACGCTATTCCGTGAAGTAATGAAAGCTAAATTGAGGAAGTTTTTTAGTATTCTGCATAAGAAGTAGGCACAGATTTTATATAGGAGATTTTCATACAGTATTCGTTCAGAAAGAGTTTTGGTAATAGCTATAAAGTTGAAAATATGGTAAACATTTATAATGAAAACAAATAATTAATTTCTTGTTTACTTTAGTAAAAAAATACTGTTAAGAATTTCACAAGAAATTTTACTAAATAACTCTGTCAGACAATAAGTTTCAAATGTTTGTTTAAAATTTAAAGTGTTACTAATTTATTATTGAGCTAAACATTTACTTTGAGTTTTAATTAATTTGTATTCTGCTCTCTTATTCGCCGTTTTGTTTTCGTTCTCTAAGGTAAAAACTTGAAAGAGTTTTGACATTTATGCAACTGGGAATATATCAGTCGTAATCATGTGTTTCATAGCCATGTATCCATGTTAGGAGTAATGGTAGTGTATGCATTTCATGCTAGAAAACTAAGGTTTATTACTTACAGTCATTTGCTTTTGCATTATTTTTATTCATGTCATGATTGGCTGCGCCCTGACCAAGAGATTAGACCACTCGCCTCTCACCAAGACGGCCCGGGCTCGATCCCAGGTGACTGTATATGAGATTTGTGGTGGCCAAAGTGGCGCAGGGCGGGTTTTCTCTAGGTTCTCCGGTTTCCCCTCCATCGCCTTCCACCGGTGCTCCATCTTCATTCCATGTATCATAAGTGTCATCGCAAAACTCTAGTAAAAGCGGTGTTAAACACTATCAAAGAAAATGTCCAGTCCATTGCATACATTTGTAAATTTTATAACAAAATTGTGATATTTGTATATACTTGCAGGTGCATTTTGAAGTACATAGTTTTTTCTGTTTATTCACATAGATGTGCACGATATGTAAACGGTCTAAAGTTGAAGTGTAAATAGAACTATTATTTAAAGGCAGTTATATCTACAGCGTAGATGGGGAAAAAAAAATAAGTGCTTCATTTAACTCTAGGAAAGCGTGAAATTATTTGGAGTTCAATTTAGCAGATTTCTGGCCTGATGAAACCCGATCTCATGCACTTCAGGTCGTAGACAGACAAGCTGATCATAAAAGCCTATGTATATGGTGTACAGCTATGTTGAAATTATCGGTATTGCAGTTAGCTTGTTTCCATAGCGGCAGTGGCGACGAAAGTCCTATTCTATGATCCTATTTTATGATTGCAACATGTTCTGTCAGTAAACTTATGTCACGTACTCAAGAATATAAAGGGTGATCAGTATAGAGCAGAACAGGTTTCACGGTTCTTCGCTGGTCGGCGGTGGAGCGCAACACTTCAGTGTGGTTTGCCGCGAAAGCCGGTCTGCTCTCTGCTGATCACTCAGTAGATCAAGGAAGGTGTAGCACGCAGGCACAATTTCTGTTACACGCAAAAATCGTGGCTGCATGGCAGAACAACATCTAATCTCTACATATGATGTCCTCAGGTGGAAACGGAATGCGGCGTTGTTCGCTCTATTTCGGGCTGTGTGTGTGGAAGCATCTGTGTCATCTTCAGTGCAGTGCAAGTATCCTCACAGGAACCTATCTCACCTTGAATTCCAGTAGGAAAATAACAACTGACGGATACATTGATTTGGATGACATTTGCCACATATTTTTGCACACTGAGAGTTAGAGACGCGGCGAAGCTACTAGATCGGCCTTTTAGATCTGTATCCGGAAAGAGCGCTAGGAGACGGACATCTATATCCTTGGCTCTTCCGTAATTACGGAGCCTTTAAGTGCCGAAATGTAAACTGCCTGGAACTATCCCCTACAGAAAGCATCTGATATGGAATAAAATTAAATTGCGTTTTATTTATGGATGTTCTTTATCTGCTGTGGTTCTGAGCGTTCCATTCTACAACTGGCGTTAAGGTCCGCTTAATTTTACTCAGAGGCCTCTTTGTTAGACTTGAGATTCTTTTACGTGGTGAAAATCTACGATACAGGGCCAAAGGCTTCACTTTCCTTCCGAAGGAAGTCTTGCTAAGGACTTTCATGCCTGAAAAATATCAATCGCCCTCCGCCGGGTTTGAACCGACGGCCTTGGGAACAAGAGATTAGCATGTTACTCTTTGACCACGGAGAACAACTGCTTTGATATCGTTCTTTCTAAGGTTTTCACTGTAGCTTGCATCCTTTCTATCCCTTTTGATATGTTAGTTTTTCTATTTTTCCTTTTCACATTCTGTGTTCATAAAAGAATTTAACGAGAAGAGAAGGAGAAATTAATAGTACACACAAAAATGGAAGAGAATGACCAATGATGTTTGAAAAATAATTTTAAAAACTCGTTAATATTTTTTCCTATGTTACTTAAAGCAATGGCAATATTTGCCTCTTTTAAAGGTTTCAGAAAATAACTTAGTCTCACAAACCCCAAAAATAAATAATATGTTCATGGGTATTTATATAAAATATACTTTGAAAGCAAGTATACTTTGTGAGCCACAACTCCCTCCATGCAAATCGGGGAATAACAAAGACGTATTTTTTAAAAACTGCTTAGTCACAGGTGTGCAGGTCTTTGTGTAGCGCGAGTAGAAAAAGTCCAGTTGAAAACTGCTAACGATAACGAACGCTTTTTAAACAGCTGTACCCTAGTGGCAAACATACATATACTGTAATAAAATGCCGTTGCACCTGCCAGTAGCCAACAAATATACCATAGTGTTTTTAGGCAGTAGAAATATGTACAAAATGTGGCACAAGCATGTTTACATGTGGTCTGCAGATTTCAGTTAGGCCGGTATGTAGAGTTATGTTACTCAAATGTTTAGGCTACAGCAACTTTAACCTTGCATGCTTAAAAATAAGCTCCCTTTCAAACGTGCCATAATACAAAAACATTGTGGGTCCCGCACAACTCCTTCAGCTGCTGCTGTTCTTAACGTATAGTAACTTTTGTGAAAGTATACTGCAATATTTACAGACACAACATTGATCGTGTTATAAATATATTATTACATCCCCTAAACGCATTTCAATAATATGTACGTGGTACATTTCCACTTTTATATTAAAGAACTATATGAACAAATAGTTCCATCCTCAAACATCAGCTGATAGAGACGCACAGCCACCATTTTCAGAAGATTTCATTAGATAGCTGTCAGAACAAATATTTCTCCAACATCAGTTGCTGCAGGTACATAACCACCATTTTCAGAATTTTACATAAAATAACCATCAGCACGAATGTATCCTCAGATATAACTTGAAGAAGCACAAAACTGTCATTTTCAGAGATTCTCATTATATAACTATCGGATGAATATATCCTTATATGTCAATAATAATTGATATAGGCACATCATTGTCATTTCCGCAGGTGTTCTCATCAGATAATTATCGGAACGAATATATCCCCTGCTATCACTCAATAAGGGCACACAATTGCCATGCAGTTTACTGTTGATTTTGATACAGTAAAATACCTTAAACAGTTGTGGAATGTTCACAGACAATATTATTACACTGTCTAGTCTAGATTTTAACGTGAGATAACACAGAGAAGGAGTTTCACCAGAATAGCTTTAAATTACATTTTTATTATGGCTGAGGTGCAATTAATTTACTAATACCCAAACTTTCCAGTCTTTGTGAATTTTCTAAAATTTCCAAATTGGAAATAAAATGTTTAGGTTCTGCTTTGAATACCACCGCTCTGTAAACAGCTTTAGGCTGGCAGCAGCGTTGATCATGAGGTGGTAAGCACCAATGTGAGACAAACCGATACTGTATTAAGTTGACCAGGGCCAAATTCGGATTAATTGTGATATTCCTAGATATTAGATGTACTAGGACCGAGTTAGGGCTTGAATTTTCTTCAAAATGTGCTGTACTATGCAACGAGAATCCGTAAAGCTGTTAAATCTTGTTTAATTAGGTGGCGTTGACGGTGCAGTTATGGAAATTGAAGTCAGAGTATAGCGCAGAGCATAAATATAGAAGTATTGAGACGGCATATCCATATTGTGACAGTGCCGTGTGCGACCGTTCTCACATTCGCCTTGGTATGCGCTGCGGCGGAATTGGAGCCCTAGGAATGCAATAAATACAGGAAGAGTGACGCCGGTTACCGGAACCCTTGGAAGACATCGACAACAAGTGGCACAAGCCAAAATCTTCCACTGGCTTCCATTAACTTCCAGAAACATCTTTCACGTCATTTACAGCTCTAAAAGGAACAGCTGTAAACCAAGTTAATGAGTTCGACTGGAGCGATAGCGCGCAGTGGCGTGGGAGAGCCGCTAACTGTCGGAGCGTCGAGTACATTGATGTAAAGCAGTGTCTTAAAGAATTATATTTATACAATATAGTTTGTAAAGATTGAATTAAAGGAGTGAGGATAAAATGAATGTGTTTACTCGAATGAACGCATATTTTAGTTTCGTGCACTTCAGTTTCCCCAGCGCACGAAGCAGCACAATGTATTCCCTAAACACAACAACCTACAACCGCTATATGCGCCACTGTAAACATAATACACTTAATTACAATACTCTACACAGCAGTACATGCAATTTGAATCTCTGTGCTACTGTTATGCTTCCTAGGAAAGACTACGCCATCGACGCTATTTAACTGACTTATTTATTTATATACAGCTTAATGGAAATGATGAAAAAAAAATAGAATAACAACTTAACAAATTTCTGTAGCAAGCATTAGCACCTACGCCATATAAACCATGCCTCACTCATCAATACCGAAATAACTTACTTAAATTGTTGCTTAAAACATCCAGTTCTGCTCTATTGGTCACAAAACGATGTCTTAGTTGCCTCATACGCAATGCTAGATTTCAGTTGTTGGGAACCTCTCCTTTCCCCTGTATTTAATACATGATTTCTTTTTCATTTCAAAGTTTGTTTAAAGTTTGTACACGCGATGCTGAATCATGTTTCCTAGTTATAACATCTTACTGCAGGCAGCTATTGATTCACAGATACTAGCGTACTTGGGCACCCCTGAGAGCATCAACTGGGGAACACGAGCGACAAATAACAAACGAAGCTGGCGGAAACGCAATTAAAAACAGAGAGAGAGAGAGACACTACAAAGAGAGTTTAGCGAAAACAATAGACTAACAAACAGTAGAGACCTCTAGGGAGCCCACACTTGAATTACAACTCCCAATTAGAGAAACACAATAAAACGTCTGGCTCTTGACAGTTGAACAATGAACAGCGTCAATGGAATGAAGAAGTTTGCCATGCCATTGTTGACGTAAACTCCTGCAATGTTGTTAAGGATCTACAAGCTCCCCGGGAGACAACATTCAAATAACTAGTGAGACAGAAGGCGTTATTAATAAAGCAAAATATAGCGTCTGTCTTTGTTTTAAGAGCAAAGTGATGTGAAGTGGCAAAGCAGGATAAAGAAGTGTACATGCGATATCGCAATAACGTAGTGTGAGCCAGATTACGATCACATTTGAAACTTATGAATAAAGCAATAACAGAAATGTTTCTGGTGACCTGTGATTTCATATGAATTAACGTACATAATGGGATACAATGCCATGTGAGTGCTTGAGTCACCAAACGTAGTGTCAGGAAACGCTCTTTAGTTGCAGAGAATTCTCTTTAGTAAGGCAGCAGTGTGGCTCCTCAAGTCATTTAAATCGGTTCATGCAGAAAGGGCTTCAACCAATCATATCTAGTTTTGAGGAAAAAAAAACAACAACATTCTGATCTGTATATTATGGCTTCAAATTTTTTTCGCTAAAAATGGCGAATTTTTTTTTTTTTTTTTTTTTTAAACAACTCGTGTTCTGTAGGTTGCTTTTACGTTAGGTTTTAACCATTTTATTTCCCCAAACACACACTCATTCACTCTCACATACATACTCTGTGGGGGATAGGGAATAATTCTAGTTAAAGAAAAATTCCGCGCCCCAGCCGGGACCTCCGTGTGAGAAGTCAACTCGCTGACCACTCGACTACGGAGGCAGTAAATTTTTTTTTTATTTCACTAATTAATTGCTAATACATTCAGCTTTATGTTTCCAAAGTTTCATAACCTAATTCGATTTCTTTTTAGTCCAAATGAATTAAAAAGTGATCTAAGCTTGTCATCATTCGCTGGCCCTTAAGGTTGTCTGTCAGGTCATTAGGCACCCAGCAAGCACTGGCTTTACGAAGTCTCAGCGTGTCATGAAGAATATCGTACACTGCACCATAGGAACTATTGAACTGTTGCAATAAGGTTTTCACAGTTACACATGCCAGTTGTTCAAAATTAAAGCTTTAATGCCTCTGATATTCTACGGGGTTGCAGCTGTTACCGGCCTCCTGGATCGTGGCGAATCTCTAAGGTTAACACGGTCCTCTTGGAAGAATGCACACAACCTGGAGACTTTGCTAAGGTCCATACAATCCTCCCAATATACGTCATGCATGTCCCTGTGAATTTCACTCGGTTTATGACCTTTGGCTCACAAATATTGAACCACATCTCTCTGCACTTCACACGTGGACAACAGTAGCATGCGCTTCATCTTTGTTGAGTAGTTCACGCTTCTCTGGCATGATTTTCTGAAAGGAATCGCCACTGGTGATGAGTGTGAGCATACAACTACACGCCCGAAACAAAGTAGTCAATACGGAGTGGAAACATGCTAGTTCCTCAGTATAGAAAAAGTTCAAAGCGACTCAATCTGCTAGGAAAGTGCTTGTGATAGTGTTTTGGGATGTGCATAGTGTTTTATTGGTGGGCTTTGCTGAACACGGCACCACTGTGAATGCTACAAGCCTTCACTATAAAACTTTGGTGAAGTTGCGTAGTGCGCTTCGTGACAAACGCCACATCATTAATGATGACGATGTCAAATCTCTTCACGACAATGCTCGCCCCCATGTTGCTGCTACTGTTCGTCAGAAAATCATCAAATTTTCTTTGGAGGTGCTCCAGCATCCACCATACAGTCCGGACCTTGCACCGTCGGAATTTCATTTGTTTGGTCCCATGAACGAATTCCTGACCGTCAACGCTTTGCAACGGATGCGGAAGTGAAATCAGCAGTCCGCAGATGGCTATACTCCAAGAAAATGGACTTCTACGAACAGGACATGTTGAAATTGGTACCACGATAGAACAATTAAAAAAATATTGTGCGTTACTTTTCGATCCGTCCTCGTACTACATGTACAGTTTTTGTCGTGTTATTTACACGTGTTTACAATATGTGCAATTGTCTTTGAAATTTATAATTACAAGATGCTTATTTAATGCACTAATTCCTCAGAACAGTTTTAAATGCTATACTTACTAATTAATGTTTCCTTCACACAAGCAGTGTATAGGACAAAAACATTGACGAACATGACATTGAATTTTTCGGTCAGATTCTACGTTTCGAACCTTGTCGGACGCACGGTTCCTGTAAAAGAACAATTCATTACCTTTGGTTGGCCCAATAGTTGATTAAATTGATAAGCCCGGGCCTGAAAGTATTCGACATGTACATCTCCATTGAAGTATGTGAACTCAAATTATATTTGAGCTCTCCTTGTGGTTCACTGGGGAAAGTGAGAGTCTGCTGGAGAATTTAATGTCATATCGACATTTTGCCATGGTAGCTCAGTTAGAACAATCGGACGGATACAGGAAAATCCGTGGATAAATATTGCTCTGAATTTTTCAATTTTATTCCATCTTTCCAAATTCTATACTGCTTGTAAACCTTATAGTCTGTTAATGACGACGACAAGTATCCAACCCGAAGGTCAGTCAATGGATGTCACGGAATTGTGGAGCAATCACAACCCGACCTCGGTGTTCAGGCAATGGATGCTATCGTGGTTGTTGCAATGTCACTTACTGTCCCTTACGTATACTTTATTCTTCTCTCTCTCTCTCTCTCTCTCTCTCTCTCTCTCTCTCTCTCGCTCTCTGCGTGTATGTGTGGCACTAACCTTTTTTAATTGCTCACCGTTGTGTTTTCCAAGTTTAAGGACTGCTTTAATATGTCATCTAGGGCTCTCACATTTTAAGCAGGAACTCTTCCGTTTTATAGCATACGCTTACTAGGAATGCTTGTAAGGGGAATATACTTTTCTTAGCCCTGCGGTCAATGCTTAGAACCAAATTGGGATTTTCTTATACTGGCAAGCTCAACCTCGAGATAATTGAGAATTAGCAGCTCCAGGTCTAACAAACCCCTTCAAATGCCATCTGAATATTACAATATCACGCAGACAGAAGGTGCTCTATCTATACGGTAGTGTTGGTTCGGATATAGGGCTGTTGCGTCACGGAGTTTAAGTTTTTGTTTAAGTTTACTAAATTTAACAACGTTAGTATTGCATTCAACTTATTTACCGACTCCATTTATTAAGCATGAGTTCCAGTTCTGTTGGAAGGCAGCCAAGTTTACAATACTAAAGAGTACTAATAAAGGTCATAGAGAACCAGATATATATAATGATTGTGTTCATTAACTCAAAATGTATACCAACCAAGTAGAGCTGTGAAAATTATTTCTATTTATAGTAAGTTTTCTGTTTTATGTGTTTCAAAATTAGTATCTTGTAAACAACGTGTTTTACGAGAAAATCTCCCTTAGCTAAAGCACCTCGATTTCAAGTGATTTTATGTATACTGTGGAAGGTGGCCTATAACCATCTTTTACAGTTTACAGTATGAAAGGGCATGTTACTTTGGGTGTTTTTCCTTAAGAAATGTTTTTCCATAAAGTTTTCTGTTTTTGAGATAATTATTATATTATTTTATTTTGCACAATAAATTCAACAAGTTTGCTTTACATTTAACAGGCTAGCTTATAATTCTTCAACTTGTTCTACTATGGGAACGAACAAATAAACACTTCCGGTATAGAAATAAACTGAAAATCACACATGATTATAACGTAACCAAAATTCATACGGAATGTGGAACTGAAGAAGCATTTAGAATATTATGTCAATTATTAATAGGAACAGTTATATATAAATGTATCTAAAAGCTTGAGAAACCTAAGTTACATGAGTATGCTCCCTTTCATTCTGAATTATTAAATTCTGTGACTACCTGCTTAAAGCAAAACAAGAACAGAAGATCCACGAAAAGTTCGTTTAGTGTTCACAGAACAGTTCGGTGGAATATACCACGGTTGCTGCTACACGATATTTTCCACCAAGTGAAGGATTTATTTTTCTCCTTCTTATTGTGTAACATTTCTTTGGCCAACATGAAGAAACATGCTTCCTATATTTAAAATTATTTGACAGATGAAAACAAATTCCAATGAATTTTTTGCCTTAGCTGTTGCATTACGATGTGTTTCACCCTAAATAGGTAGTACTTCAAGCTACTCGCCATAAGAAAAGTGAACCATTGAAACTGAAAATCCTATTTTGAAAACAATCTATAAGCGCTATAAACAAACAGCTGAAGTACATTGCTCTCTATACTACACGTTATCATGTTGGGTAATGGTGAACAATGTACGAGATGAAATACGTTTCGAAATCTTTTAATAATAGGACTTGAATTTTTTTAATTCAAATGTATTTAAACAGGCAGAAAATAGTTATTTTTCAGTTTCTCTATGACATATTGAAAAAAACATTAATTTCGCAAAACGTTCGTTTAAAATACAGCTAGTATGAAGCGATTGTCTTTTTTAGTCTCAAAAACTACTTGCAAAACACCAAAGTTGCATCAAGATTTGTTGTGCTATTCAATAAAAAGGGTCATTCTCTTCAAACATGATAATAGGCTCAGTTTAGATTATGAATTTGATTTTAAGGTCTACTTGGATTTTAATAATCCATAGTTATTTTTCTCATTCTATTCTAGTTCTGTGCCCGATAACATATTTTTCTGAATAGGATTTAGTGGAGCCGTTGTTTGTTAAACTACGCAAATATTTTTGCAGAAATTTCTTACAGTATGATACTGAAATCGAAGCACAGAAGCTTTGAGGAAAAAAGAAAGCCAGTAACGGAGGCCGTCATATTTCAGACTTTTGCTTTGTATGTATTCTGAAAGATTGATAAAAATAAGCTGGCCTTAAGAGCGCTCTGGAAACCTCCATTGAATTAAAAATAAATAATGGCATTGTTACCCACTTCAAATGAATGTTCTTTACATATAAGTAGCGTTCCTTATCTGCTTCTTTCTTTTTCTTCTTTTTTTTTTCATTTGACTGAAAAAGTTGCTTATTTGTATGTGGCAAGCAAGCACTTCAAAGAGCTTCTTTCTCCGTTAAATAAAATGAGGTTAAGTTTAAACAAAAAGCAGTTGTACGTTTTAAATGAATTTATTTTAAAGTGAACGTGTTTTAACCTGACAAGCCAGTGGCTGCTGCCATATTCTTCCCTGAAGGGAGGGCACGTAGGGAGCAAGGGATTGTGCATCTCCCTCTGCTACACTAACCATTAAACATGCAAACACTACGCCTCAATAGACAGTACGGTGTCTATACAATAAACCTACCCACCAAGGATTTTCTGCTTACACTTGCACCCTTGCTTTTGTATACTTCCCCAAGCTAAATGATTTCAATCCCATCTCACACATTTGTTTAGTGTGTGTATGTTTGTACATCGAATGAGTGATTTTGTACTAAATTTATGCAAGAGCTTTGCAGACTGAGAAACTCAAAACTATCAAACGTTTACGCCTTTCTGGAAAAAAGAAAAAAGATCTTTCTACTTGTAATTGTATCATGAAGCTTGCCAGCAATGAAAACCGCACATCAAAGCTATGACAGACACATGTGGTTAGCATTGAATGTTAAATGAAATCTATGCTACTAATTAGCTTTATTTGCATGCGCTGCTTTTAGCAATAACACAGAACAGTGGAAGTTTTTAAACAGTTCTTTATATTACAGGTAATATAAATGAGATTGGCCGCAGACACAAATAACACCGAGAAAATGTATTTGTGTTGGCAAGCATAGCGGGAATTTCAACCCACCTTTGATCTGTCCCTTCAGGTCATGCAGAAATATATATGCACACTGTCATAAGCTACTACTTGATTTAATCACTATTTTAAATGGTCCATATGTGTCCATATATATCATCGATATTGGATTAGATATTGGTCTTGGTGACCATGCTAAACGAATGCCGAATTTAAAGCAATAATGAGCTTTCTTAAGTAAGTTTCCGTGAAGAGCATAATGGACATAAAAGAATCAAAATAGCTAAAAGCAACTCTTTTAAATATACCCAAAATGTAAAAACCTTAGCTAAGCTGCCAGAAATCTTTTAGCTATATCTAGTGAAGAAAACAAACGGTACTCCTTATTGCATATTCAGCTTTGTTGATTGGCATCGACGCCTTCAAAAGTCAGATTTCAACCTGCAAGCAGATTCACTCTGCATCGAGTTTGCCAATGGACATAAACATTTATGGGAGCAAACTCTCAGGTCTATTTGAACGAATTTAAATAGCAGCAATAATAATGGTAATGTTGGTATTGATATTGGCGGCGTTGGTAGTATTGACAGACGTGATAATAGTGATGGTAATATAGCGGTGGTACCAGCGGTAATATTGGTTGCACCAGCACTGTTGATGTACTGGTGGCGGTAAGTAAAAGATTGTAATGGTGACACACTGTCACCATTGTGTTGAGTTGTGACTCAACATTCAGAAGCAAGAATTGTGCACTCAGCGAATAAGTTGCTAAGCTACAGTGACCGTTTAATCACCTTTGGTAGACCAGTGATGTAAAAGTTGTTAAACGCGGTTATAACCGTTTCCAAAAGGAAAACTGGAAATGCAGAGAGGCAGCGATCATGAGACAGTGTTGTTGACGTTTAGAGCAGTTGCCTAATACTTGGTAAAGTAGCTTCAGCTGTTTCCTATCTTATTATGTCTCTGAGGGATGGCAGGGGACATCGCAGAACAGCAATTGCATATGTGATAAATATGAGACAGCTCAATGGTGAAATTACGGCTCAAACTCTCAGGGCTATACAAACACAGAAAGGGGTGCAACAGCTTTCTCCAAGAGCTTTATTCGCTGACTGTACAAAAGAGCTTTAGAAACCGTTGCGTCAGAGGGAGCGCCACGATCCGGAACTCGATGCGACGCGACTTTCTCCTTAAGAGGGTTGAAATATTGTCCAGCCAAGCGCAAGGAAAAACAAATAGAGCACCCACATTTTCTTCCCTTGTTGCGCCAGGGAAATGCGGAGACACTCCTGAGCTGATTATTAAAAAAAATAAATAAATAAATAGAAAAGGAAACCATACCAGCAGAAGTGATCTTCCCTAGCTTGCTTCAATTTTATTTCCAAAGAGGATTTTAACTTTAAATTCTCTATGTGCCTATATGTTTGGGTGAGCTTTAACAAGGGCGGAGACATGGTGGAGGAAATGGTCCGTCGGATTTATTCCCTTGACATCTTCGTATTAGTATCGTCACTGGTTGAGCAAAAGTGACTTGTGTCAGCATTTAATAAGCATAAAACGGTTAAGCGGTCTCCAGCAAAATCTAGTGTCATGAACATTGTGCTGATCATTCTAAACGCCTCTTACGTCTTAGATCCGAGTTTCAGTATCTGTGCAAGTGTTAGTTATTATCTACTCCCCTTAAGTTGGCCGCACCGTGGCCGAGTGGTTAGACTACTCGCCTCTCACGAAGGAGGGGGCCTTCGTTCGATCCCAGGCGACCGCATCTTGGTTTGTGGTGGATAAAGTGGCGCAGAGGCGGGTTTTCTCCGGGTTCTCCGGTTTTCCCCGCAATCGAGTCCCACCGGTACTCCATCTTCATTCCGTGTATCACCAGTGCAGTACCATATTAGTAAAAGTGGACATTAAACACTAGAAAAAAAAGCAAATTTAAGTTGATCCGTGCCTAAACAAAACCCAGGCAATCAGTGCACTGTTATATTGCAGTCTTCCGACATTCGCGCCAGAAATACTTTAGCGATCACGTGGTGGGTACCCGCGGCACGTAATGCACTGAACCCCTATTCCGACAATTTAAATGGTGACTAGCATATTCTGTTAAGCTGATAATATCGATAGTTACAAAAAAATGTCTCACACATAATAATTCTTAAAGAAACGAGCAAAAAGAAAGTAACATGTAAGCCATAACTTACATTTCGGCCTCTTTTGACAAATTCAAACCCAATTTTACACACAATTTTTTAAAATGAGGTTCTTCTGAAATTAAACAAATCTAGATAAATAATAACTTGATGTGGCGCTTTATCAGCTGTTGGCGGCACATTTTAAAAATAAGTGTTGCACACTCTTACGCGAAATGCTTTCTTCACAAAATCTTCAAATTCTTGCACCAAGTATTTCGCCCGCCTCATTTTGTTCCAAGGTGCAACCATTTTCCCGATTTAGCTTTTTCTTTACAAGCATTGTCTATACTTATAGCCGAAGCACCGGTGAACTAAGAAGTTAATTACGCCACTTTTACGGGAAGTGTTGGCTATTTCTCGTAAAACTTATAATAAACATTCAACATTTGTTCTTTCACCAGTAGTCAATGTTTCCTAAACTTGTTTTTTTTTTCATGTAATTGAAGACGCAAGTGCAAATTCACGGCGACCGTCCTCCATGACTCTAAACAGCAACAAACAGCAACTGTTATACACAATATTTCGGATATCAGGTGACTCTACAAATTGCATCTTTGGGCTTGTAGCTCCGTTTAACGGCATAAATCAGCGTTAATTAAATTCTTAGGTATTTCTATAGAATATTACACAATTTAAGAAGAAATTCATTAGGAAGTCTAGATTATTAATAAGGGATTACTTTTCTGCGCGCCTTGCTATCGTGTTGCACCACGGTGTACCGGTCACGTGGATATGTTTTGGCGCAGATCAGCCTAGGAATGAATAGACAATAGAGACGCGTAGATAATGTTCTTCAGTCTATAAGTCTCCGCCCATGCGTTTATGCTTACATCTACCAACAGTATCACAAGATTGAAGAGAATGAAGCAGAGTTTGTGCTGCACGTTTCTGACAATTTCGATTCTACTTTCAGTGTTCCACGGTAAATATATCGTACGTTTGGAACACTTTTTGTTCTTAAAAAAAATTTCTTTCAGTATTTGAAATCTGCACCAAAATACTATTTTTATTTAATTAATCATTAATAACCGAACATTTTAGGATATCATCTGTTTAGCATTATAAAGGCAAAAGTTTTTAGCACCATACACTAAGGCTAATTACAATTACTAAGACTAATAAGTCATACATTCTGAGTGATTTCTTTTTTTGAATTTAGAAGAATATATCGCTATACCTTTTTTTTTTAACTAAAACTGAATTGTAAACAACGATGTTTGACTTCCTTGTGCTTATGTGGAATAAATAACAATTCAAGCTACACGCTGAACTACATTATTTTCACTGGGTGTCCAAAAAACTTTTGACTGGCAGCATAGGTTTCAACTGAGGACAGCTAAGGATAAAAAGACGCACTCTTGAGGTCTATACCGTTAAAATACTTATCAGTAAATTAAAATATATGTATTTATCTCAACCGTATTGCACGGAAGAGCGATAAAACTTACCTCTATTTCCTATTTCCTAATGAAGATGCTAAATTCAATTTCTGTTCTGTTCTTACATGCGCGCGCACACACAAAACCATCTTTGCCATTACTCCTTCCGCACATACAAGTCAGCAAGCAAAGAAGGCCAGTGAAGTTGACCTTCAAATGGTTCACCATGCCTGGGTGTAAACATCGACAACAAAATGGGAAATGTCGACACTGTCAAATGCCAACGCTTTTTGATGGTTATCTTTTTATGGCTATAGAATGACACTAGCAATTAAATAAAATCTTTTTGCGCTCCAAATAGTCTATGAAATGCAATCCGGGAAAGACGGTATTCGAATTACGCATGTTTTAGATTGTTGTAACCAATCTGTTCATACGTTTGTTTTAACCAAACGAACGCAACGTAGCTGTCAACCCATTTCCTAGAACAAATTTACAGTCTGGTAGCAATTTATTACACAACCTGAATAATAATTATTCGAACATTTTCGTCTTGAATTCAATGTTATTACCACTGTGTAAACTTTTAGAAATTAAAACAAAATTATTTTAAACCGACTTTGCACCCTATAAAAGTATAATATTTTTTGTATGTAAATAATCTCATCGCAATTTGTTACCTGTGGATATCCCAAAACCCACAAGCCAGTTAGTGATGACATTCATCGACACAAGTAAAACCTGTATATCACGCTCAGTACAACGTGTTTATGACAGTAAGGGCAATGTAATTGGCTTACCTACCAATTAAAATATGCAACAACCATTGCGAAAGATTACAGTATGCAATGATAACATGGGGTTAACTGGCTTTGATTTCCGTGGTTTCACACCAATTTTATTCTTCTGCAAGCCGCAATGCTCACTACACTGCACGCTCTCAATGCTTGCCTTGTTACTGATTTCACACACGGAAGAACATGTTACATGCACGATAAAGCGTATTTGCTACGAAAACCTGCATAACGTCACTAGAAGGAGGGGGGACTCTCGCATCACCTGCCCCATACAATGCTCAGTCCCTGCCCTCAAGGACTGTGGTCTAGACCGGATTTTCAGGAGCGTTCCTGGCCAAACTTGCTCTCTTGCTCTTGTCGATGCAATCGCCAGAGGGCAAAGTATTACCTGCAATTCAGCGCGTAAATCGCCACACTATGAGGCACCACTCTCGAAAACGTGCTTTGTTGGTAACGAAGGTCTACTCTTTACTGTTTATGGACTCCAGCAAGTCACTAACTAGTCAAATGTCTAGATTCACACATTGTCAGTATTCCATTCATGCCAGATAAGTATATAATCTGCAGTACAGCCAGCATTCAGACTAGATTAGTATGCGTCCACATTTTATTATATAGACTTTTGGTACTCATACTAGATTAGTAATTATTCCGACGCCAGTATTTAATCTCTATAAGTATGCCGTCTACATTCTATATTATTTTACTAGTTAGTATGCAGTCTGCATCAGTATTCTTGAATTTAATTTGAAAATACTTTCCCCATTAGAGGGTTGCTATAAGGTCAAAGTGATATAGACAATAGTTATTTATAAAGCTATAACATTTTTACTAAACATATAAATAATAATCAATTAACTACAGGGAATATATAAATAAATACATAAAGAATAGCAATAACATTATAAAACAACTTTTACATTGGTATTGCAAAAAAGTAATCAATAAATAGCATAAAATAGCAAGCATTCTGAATATTAAATATTAATATTATTATAGTGGTGGTTTTTTAGGATTGTTGGTGAGACTTTAAGAGCTGTAATATCCAACATTGGAAGATATAACTTCTGAAGTTCGTGTGAAGTCCTGTACTGAGAGAGAAGTTTTGGTATTATATTAAATTAATGTGCAGTCCGCAGTCCGTATCCACGCTAGATTCGTATGCAGCTATAATAATATCCAATCCGCAATGAATATTCATGAAACAATACTACATTAGTATAAAATCCGCAGTGACTAAGCATGAAAACATCCGTATATTAGTATCCAATCCGTAGAGACTACTCATGAAACAGTGCTATATTAGTATGCAATCCGCAGTGACTATTCATGAAAGAATACTATATTAGTATCCGATCCGCATCGACTATTCATGAAACAATACTACAGTAGTTTGCAATCTGCAGTCAACATTTTTACTAGATTAAGTATGCAGGGTGCAACTTTCATTGTTCATTTATGTTAGATTTCAAACAAAATATAATAGCTGATATATATACAAGATGTTAATGAACTACACCGAAATAATTTGCGACATTGTGCACGTGATTGATATAAGTAATTTGAGATCGGCGATGTATGGTCCCCAGATAAGCATAACGCAACTACATAGCGTTAAACGTGTGGGTATCAGGTGCTGATAAGTCGGTGTTTAAGAAAACCAGGTTGAAAAAATGGCTTAGAGTATAGAAATATCAATTTTTAGCAGCTTGTTATTAGCGTTCCCAAGATTTAATGTCGCAAAGATCTGTAAAATCTCAAACTAATCACACAGAGCATTCCTTAACTACGTTTTTGAACTAGTCTACTCTGGAGGCGTTTTTCCAACTGCTCTGGTGGCTTAATGCGTAACGCAGGGAGCTACTATCCCAAAGGTCATGAGTTCTATTCCTGTCATAGAGTAAATGTTTTTATTCCAGGTGTATTTGTAACACAAGTCATGGACCCGTGAACGCGGGGAAGGGACAGCACTTCCAGTCCTAACAAGTCCCTGACTGAGGCTTTCCTCGGTCCTTAGAAATGGCAAATGCAGGAAAGGTGCCCTAAACTTTGCTTTTTTCATAATCCTCATTTTATATTCCATCAGTGCAAACTGCCTGTAGTGTGCTATGTGTAAAAACGGACGAATTTAAACAATGTTAAAACGCTGTACTGCTTCTATTCTAAGAGAAAATCTGGTTTATGTTAGTATTTCATATGCGCTTATATATTCAGTGATGGCAGATAATCGCTGAACAGCGATATTCACTAAACTACAAAATACGCCATCAAGTGCTCCTATGAAATTTGAATTTGCTGTTTTCTAACCGCATGATGACTAATATAGTATACGAAACAAAGAACAAAAATGGAACTCGGTTGGGTTGTTGAAATGAATGGCCTCTCAGATGCTCTCTTCCTCCCTCCTAGCGCTAGATCTGCACTCTGTTTCAATACTTTAAACCTTCTTCCCCTCCTCCCGGGAATTGAGACCCCATACCGGGCCCTATGTGAGCCTACACCTCAGGGTAATATAGGCCGTTCCCTGTATCTTTCTTCACTTTCATCCCTGCTCGTCTTTATTTTTTTCCCAATCCCAATTTAATCTGAAATAATGTCAATAATTTTCAGTAGGGTGGGATGTCTGTGTATTCGCTCGAGGCGTATGTGGGTAAGGGTATATAAGGTGGTTATCCGCAACAGTGAAACACGAGGGGGACATGCCTAGCTTCTTAAAAACCACTTACAGGGGAATGGGAAGGAGCAGGACCTCTGGGAATCCTCACTGCAGAGCCGTCAATCGCTAATGTCAATATTATCACAATTTTGTCTGTCCGTTTCTTTCCAGGTCTAAGCTAGAAAAATGCGAATGTCGATGTTTGAACAGACGGATAGTATAATACAGGAAAAAGTGACGTAAACCATCAGCTTTTATCTTCCAAGGTTCTTTATTTGCTTTGAGCAAATACCGTAATACAGACAGTTGGGTTAGATAATTGATAGGACTGTTATTCTGGATATTGCATCGCGAATGAGTCAATCATCATTTGCTGTGGCTGTAATTAGTCTCTTCGAATTATTTTGATAACTTGGAATACAAATTCATTATTTGAACAAGTTTGAATAGTCCGACAAGAGCACTCTGGTGTAATTTCGTAACAGTGTTATATGCATATATACCTGGGAAATTGTAAAACAAAATTTATGCCAAGGAAGGTAGCAAATCCCGCGGCTCCGTTCGCATAATTGGCAGGTAACTGCTGAGAGTTCTTCTGTATTTCCTTCTCTTCCTCCCCCCTCCTCTCTCTCAGGCTTTCCACCTCTTTAATTCTCTCTGCCCAGCTCCCACACACTCTCCTTTCACTCCAGTTCTTCCTCTGCGCAGCATATATCTCATGTCATGTTCAGCTAAATAGTAGCAAACCTACTTTTTCTGGGGTTTTCATAAAAATTAAGACTTAAGTAAGATTAATGGCATAGTAACTTGTGTTTGCTTTTTTATGGTGGTTATGATTCCAAACTACATTACTAATAATAAAAACCACGTAGTAATCAATCATTTGGATTATATGATTAACCAATTGCTATCAGGTATTAGTATTTTGTATAGAATCTTGAGATATTTAATCTTTTTGTGACTTTCGACTGCATCACAACCCTACTTTGTGGAAGGTAGTTTCTAATTAATTTGCTATTTAGCATACTTAGTGGAGTCCAATTGCAATTTCAGTATTTCAAGGCATGGTAGTAAGATTTGTTGCCTTTAGGTTAAAAAAAACACCTTCAAAATCATTTATGACATGTCTAACAAGATGCTGTACCTAATGTCATGCTTATAGCTCTCTGTTTCCTTTTACTGAAAAAAGAGCTCATCTGCGACGTTTTTGTCAACTCTCTAATAGGATTTTAAAAACTGACATCACCTGATTTATGCAGAGAAGTAGAAGATTTATTTTATCCTGTATTATTCCCTCAAAATTACAATGATCAAGATGCTTCCTTTGCTGCCGGAATGTCTTAAAATACTTTTTTTATTTATTTATTTTTTTTTTATTTTTATAGCCACCTTTAACTGCTAAGCTCATATCGTGACTTTAAACTTTTAAAACAACTCTATATTAACTGCAGGTTGTCATTACGTTAAACTATTTTCTATCATTAAGCACACACATTCACACATTCTGTGGGGGATAGGGAATAATTCCGGATCAAGAAAAATGCCCTACTCCAGCAGAGAATCTAACTCGGGACCTCCGGAGGAGAAGTCAGCTCGCTGACCACGGAGGCAGACTTAAAATGCTTTACGCCCTGTACACCGGGTGAATGTTTCCATCCTGTAGTCTAGGAAACTGTACAGCTGCAGCGTTTTCAGGCTATGCAGTAAACAATGTCTCCTATATGGTCTCAATTTTGGCCGAATTGGGTGCAATATGCCTGTCGAGGTGTTCCACTAGTCCAAACGTACACGCGCTAGGTTCTACAGCTGAAAGTTTTGTTTCGTAATCGGCTTGCCCTCCCCGTATTTGTAGGACCGATACCCCCCTAGGACCTACGAGCTAATGCCTAGGGGTCAGAAGCATGTCGGGGAGCCAATGGCATGAAATCACAGAATGGAGAACCTATTACGAGGGGTGGGCCTGTAGCTTAGCTGAAGATGAGGAAGTGGATGATATGAAATGTAAGCGAAATTGATGATTGGAAAGGTGATGTAGGAGCAATTGGTGGAATGAGTGGCGGGGGAAACCGGATGATCCGGAGAAAATCGCCCAACGCCACTTCGGCCACACACATATACATATACATAATCTAATGTGAAATGATCAACGTAGACCACTAAATGAAGTTTAATTTTGTTTGACATTCTTATATGCAACAAGGCAATAAATAGTCCTGGGACCGCAGGTAAACACACGCTTGCAGAAAATTACAAGTTTGATAGCTGTATACATACGTACCTGGTATTACAAATAGACATGAGTCACATGACTATAGCCATATAATATTTGACGATCATGAAGTTACTTACATTTAAATGTTTTCTCCATATATTCAAAATTAACAGGTGGATACATTCCCTGAGGTGGGAATGCCAGCCTATCAAGGGATAACAAAGTTGGTGTGATAGTGCTGGAACCTAAGATAATGCATTCTTTGAAATCCTGACGAGCCATTGGCCGCTCCCGTTACATAATATCTTTAAAGTAGGTTCGTAAGAGAAAGTTAAATTGGGTTAATACGTATTAGGAGGTAGCCAGGCTATTGGTTCAAGCCGTCTGATTCACCGTTCTGGATAGCTGCTCTTTATATGAAACATTACGTGGCATGCAGATTGAGGTGGGTCCCGTCATTTTGGTATCAGATTGTTATTTGGGTCCGTGGCACATAATAGAGTAGGAAATTCGTCTTATAGGAGGAGATAGCGATGTCCATTGAGTCTTCATCATAAAAGCGGTCCTATTAAATGTCTCCTATGGTACCAGTCCAAATGTTGGTTCCCCCCTGGACCTAAAAGACCATCTTTCGCATCCGGTGAGGTTCTCAGTGCTCTAATAATGTATGTTATGACTGTCCTGTGTTGTGAGGTCAGTTGACCCAAGGCGTGGATCCTGTTTGGATGGTCGTATGAACCACCTAGGGAACGCTAATCTTTGCCTTTGATTCGGCTGTCGCAGTTTCTGCTGTAGTTGTATGTGGTTAGGATGACACGTTCATTACAGTGCGGAAGACTGGTTAATATTTATATGCGTGAACAACCCTCGTACATACTACAATGGGAGGATGAATGGCAGTGTCAATGTCCCTCCCTCCCTTCCCTCTCGCTCTATCTCTCAATCTCTACCATGGCCTGACCTCTTTTTTTGACGAGGTTAGCTGTGTAATGCCCCTTACTCTAGATGGCGGTCCCCAGAACCTGCAAGCTTGAGGCGCAAGGATTCTTCTACGCGAAACTTCTGTTACTATACCACTTGTTCTTGTTGCACTCTCTTTTGCTTTCTCGTATAACAAGGCCAGATACTCTTTATTTGAAAACATCGTTCGGTACGGAGCCCCAGTAGCTGAGCCCGGTATTTAAATCTGTAGAAAATGCTACGCACTTGTATTCGGACAAACGTTACACTATTCTAGAACTTTCCCCAAACACAGAGAAACAAATGTGTTCATCCAAAGTCAGATTTAAATCCCGGACCTTCTATACGATAGACCAGCACTGTAGCTGTTTTCGCGTACTAAGTACTCAGAAACCAAGGAAACCATGGAAGATTGTCGGCCCCGCTGATGAATGCAACAAGTCACGATTGCAATGTAATTTCTTGACATTAAGACAAACTTTAGTCATTTGATATATGGCTCAGAATAATGAAGATTTTCACTGTTTATTTTTCTCTTCGAAGTAAGCCAAGAGCACTTTTTCAGTGAAATTATTATGAACATGTGCCTTATACCAGGGATTGAATCGATTAAACGCTATTTCATATTGCTTTCTAGTTTGTTTATTTTTTGTATTAGTTCTATTGCTATTTTTTGGTTTGTGTAATTTCAGTTTCTTTTTCTTACAAATTCATGTTTGCCACTATTATTTTTTTACGTTGGTTATGTTAGATAAAAGAAAAATGTTGTAGGTCAAAGAAAGCAGAAAACCATCAATATCAGGTACAGGTTAACTCTACAACGAATTGCGATAAATTCAGGTATGATGATTTGCCAATGCGGGCACCACGAGAAATTAAAAATCATGTAAAATACACACTGAAATGTAAAAACTAGTCATCCTCAGTCGAATTATTAAATACGTGTAAATACAAAGGTATTTTCAATAGTGTTCACGTCTGCGTTTACTACATATGGTATGGCAGGCGATGACACGAACAATACATAGAATGAAGATGGAGCACCAATGGAATGCAATGGCTTGGGAAATCGGAGAACCCGGAGAAAACCCGGTCCAGCGCCGCTTTGTCCATCATAAATACCACATGCAGCTGCCTGGGATCGAACCCGGGTCGCCTTAATGAGAAGCGAGTAGTCTAACCACTTGGCCACGGCGTGTCCCAAACCGTAATTTCATGTAGTTGGACTTGAAAGAAAGTTGGTATATAAGCTTTAGCTCACTAGTGTGATAATCTAAAGCTTTTAGTTCGTGTGCGCTATTTTGCAACTTCCATTTTAGACCATAATGTCTAAAAATGTTACAATTTGTTTAAGCGTGGCCTGTTATTCATGTTTGTATCGCCTATTTATTAGTCATTATGTAAAATGACCAGCAAAAATTTATTTACAATTATAGTAGTATACCCGCTCTCGTTTCAACCAGGCGGCTGGGCTCGAACTCAAAGAATTGCACGTGGGATTTCTGTTGGACGAAGCGACGTCTGGGCGGGTTTCTCCGGTTTCCCTCGCCTTTCCGCCTACCAAGTGCTCATAAACATATTTCCTGTCATCTATTCCACTCACGTAATTTCCTATCACCCACTTCCTCCCTTTCATACCAGCCATTGGGATGATCACCCATCCTGGCTTATCTCTGATCCAGAGCCTGGCGGAGTGCTTAGACAACTCGCCTCTCATCAGGGCGCTAATGACCTTGGCAGTTGAACACCCTTAAACCCCAATCTTCATCATCATCGTCACCATCTCCTCTCACCATGGCGGATCGAATTTTATTCCAGGCGGCCGCATGTGGGATTTGTGGTGAACAAATCGGCGCAAGGGAGGTTTTTCTCCGTGGTCTCCGATTTCCCTCACCATCGCATTCCACCGGTGCCCCAACTTCAGTCCATGTGTCATTGGTGTCATTGCCTGCGGTGCCATAGTAGTCAAAGCGGAAGTTAAACACTACCAAAAAGGGTCTCTGCTCCTCCACAAGCGTCTTACTGCAGGCAGTGTGTCGTAAGTCCGAGGGGTTTAAGTTTAACATAAGAGCAGGTTACTCGGAAAAAAAAATAAAGAAAGAAATATTAGGTAAGGCCCGTTCTTGAGTGAGATTTTGTGCAGAGGAGCAGATGTTTAGAGCTTTTATACGGATTTGTGAGGCAATAAAAGAGGTAATTCATAGCAAACGTTAGCCAAAATAAGTTAATCTTTCTCTTTACAGAGCATGTACTATAATAGTTCTTCTTATAGTATTCAGTTTTTTTTTATGCCACGCAATTCGAAGTAGATGCGGAAAGAAAGTTCTCATTCAAATTTTCAATAAAACGCTGCGACTATACCAAGAGTCTAAAAAGACACCTTTAAATTATAGCTATTATAAATATTGTTACTAGCTTTACATTACTCCTCTGTATTGAAACAACAAAGAAAAAGTTACTATATAGGTTATATTACTTCACAATAGAGAAGTGCTCTCTTGAATTCAAATAAAACGTGTAAGCTAGGACTGCAAAAGCACACTCTGTCATAAATCCCAATATTGTTAAACTGGCATTTAATGTGGATTTGTTAATGTCTGTCTAGTTCATTCAAAATATTGTAACTATTGGCTTTGGGGAAATTTGGAGTGTATCGTTCTTTAGTGTGATACATGGAGCCAAATTAATAACCGAAAAACTGACATGAAAAAAATTGTTTAATGGGGTGAACTGGTAAGTAGCGAGTATGTCATATCTTGAAATGTGCAAAAACATCTTCGTGTTGCTAGATATATTTCCAAATCTTAAGCTAGATTATTAGTTTTGGTACTAGTATTTCTATAAAGTGATAATCACGCAATATATTGTTACGCAACTATTGCTCGAGCTAGCATTTTACTATTTTCCACAGCCAATTCACTAAATTTTCATTGTGTCTTCACTAATGCAATTTAGTTAAATTTTCACTGTAACTAATTTACCTATTTCTCACTGTCATTTTACTAGCTCTCGAGATGAGGCGGCATAAAGTAATACGTGCGCAACAGCCTCTTCTTTCCCCCGCTTCACTCCTTGGGGAGTCGAGCTCAAGACCTCTCTAATCTGCTTCAGTAAGATCATTTACTGTGTGTCACAACGATAGTTAAAAACTCACTCGTAGGAAGCAGTTTTGTCGCACTAGAAACGTGCTCATTATTTCACTCAATGACTCGTGAGCGTGCTTGCTAATATGCTTGCTAGAAATTTCCAGAGAGTTCTAGAATATTCGGAGGGGGGATGAAGGAAAGCTTCCAAAAGATTTTGGTTATCTCTTGGTAATGCATGCTATGTTTACGCTAAGGCGGTCGGTACCTCCTAATTGATAGTTCCAGCCATAATTGCGTCACAATATGATCAGCCCAAGCTTATATCAGTAGTACGTGGTAACTTTTAATTCCTTACATCAAGTCGCTATGCCATAGTTAATACAAATGAGGAATCAGTCAGTTATGGCTTTTCGTCCTTCAAGGCAAACCCAGCTTTCCACTTTTCCTGTTTAGTTTTCCTCTTCGTCTCCCAATAGGATCCATTTCAGAACATTTTCCCACTCAGGTCATTCCACTCTCTTAGCAAGCAGTTTCCTCTCATGCAGTGTGTCATCCAATTTGTTTTCTTCGTCCATATCAGCTACAGCGTTATTTTTCCTTTGCCCTCACTGTCTACTCAGTTTGTTTACTTAATTCCTGTGTTCATTTTATACACATCAATCTCCTAAGTACCTTAGTTTCAAAGGTTTGCAATAATTTTTTTCTTTTTATACAGTGGGACGATATACACATGTCACCAATCCCTTTTTACTTTCTCTGTGCGCACTCTGTACATAGTGTATAGAGAATGTATTGCACTCCACCAAAAAATTCGATACCGAGATTTCACCGGAAATATATGTTTTATGGTCGCCTTTATCTAAAAAAAGCATTTCGGAAAAAGGTCTGTGTGTCTGTGAACACGATAACTCAAAAACGAAAAGTCGGTAAAATACCAAACTTGGCATTTAAGTTTAGTATCTTCCAGGGATGCGACATGAAGATTTTGAGAAAAATTCCCCCACCCCCAACTACCCTTTACATGGAACTTTTTTCGAAATTTTTGATTTTCTCAAAAATGGCTCAAACGATTTTGATTAAAATTTCGTATATTAAACATACTTACCTGACAAATAAAATGTATATATTGAATTTTCTGGGAATAGCCTCTGAAGAGTAGTTTATTCAGGATGAATTTTACTAAAGTTTAAATAACTGCTAAACCGTAAGAGATGGACAAAAACTTACTACACAAAAAATGTAGAGCACGTTAAAACACACAATTTATGTCCTATACATTTTTTCGTGAGTTCATCGTTTTTGAGACATTCCTTATTTTTGGTTTTTGCTATGAAAAACTTTTCTCATACAGGAACTTGTCAACTCCTATCCATAAAAAACAAAGGAACTTCATTGACATACTAACCAGCTTTTGACTATCATTTTAACCTATGGTAGTTGCTTATTTCGCTTCTACTTACTAGGAAGCAAGTAATTAGACTATTTCTGCTCATTTTTTCTGATTAGCATAAAGCAAATAGAAGTATAAGCTTTTTATGAATAATTTGTTGCAGGGTTATAGAGAAAGTCATGTGAATGGTACACATCAGATTTTTTAAACATTTGTTTCAAATATCCACACTATTTTAATACGTTCTTCCTCAACATTAGTGCCCTCCTTCAGATTTCTTGATATCAACTCATTTTGCTGCTTGTAACACACCTTAAGTATTTAGTGCTGCCGATATACTCCTCAATTAATCTCAGGTTCATAGCGTTTCCTTTGCTCTTTTAATACTATTACTACTACTACTACTACTACTACTACTACTACTACTACTACTACTAATAATAATAATAATAATAATAATAATAATAACAACAATTTTGTCTATTTTGCATTTATTTTCTGCTCTAGATATAGTTTTAACAGTTTTCCTCGTTTTGGTTTAGTTCAGTTGTTCTCAAATTATTGTAAAGGTATGCCATTAAGGTTGTTTCCTTGACAAAAATAAAAGATTAGCCGAACAGAGAATCGTTTAAAAGATAATATATAAAGAAAATGTAGTATGTGCTAGTCTTCACACAGTAATAAGGCTCATTAATTAAACACAAAGGGACATCAGTAGCTTATTGCCATCCTACCAAAGTTGTGAGTGTAAATCACCAATATTGCTCTTCAGCTTCTTTTCGAATGCATTAGGGCTAGGCAAATAACTGACATAGCTCGTATGTAAGCAAAAGAGTAGAGTTTTGTGAAATGATTCGTAAAACAGTCTGATTGTAAAAACAGAAATTGTGTAGTACCGAGAAAGAGAAAAGTCTATACGTTCTCATGTCTGAGCTTTGAGATCATTAGCGTTCTTGTTTTGTTGTCACAGGTAAGCAACGACATATTCAATGATATCTATAACCTCTCTTTAGTAAAATGAAGAACGAGAGTCTCTTTAACTTTTACGCGTTTTGTGCGAAGAGTAACTGATACCGTTCCGTCTTTTGTACCGATTTTCTAATGCCTCAATGCTGTTGAGGGGTGCTCTAGATGACTTTCTAGACGCGTCTTCATTTTCTGGAAACAAGTAATCGTGCAGGCAGAGGCGGTGGTATTGTGCCATTGCCGCCTCCAACTTTCATGAGACATGCAGGTCCCCATGGCCGCGCTCGCTAAAGTGCTTCGCTTTGGTGCTTCGTGGCGCTTCGAGTACCGCTTTGGGTATGGGTGTTTGTGTGTCGGTAAATGTATATATGGAAAATAGAAAGAAGAGGAAAAAGAAATACTGAGTGTTCTGACAAGCCTACGGTATTGTATGTTTTCATTAAAAAAAAAAAAAAAGACATAGGAATGAAGCAGTTAACTGGTGTTACATCATAAAATGTGTAAACGATATGACTAATCATAAACACGAAGAAAAATGGTATTGGTTTAGGATGAAAAAATACGTAGAATATATAAATATTCTAATTAATCGAGTTACACTCTATTAAAATGCTGAATTTTTAATAATTGCCAACATCATAACTAGGCAATTCTATTCCATGCGAGATAAAACACAGAGTTTGCATCATCTTAACGCAAATTCGATACACAGAGGCTATATTCAGATATAGCATTTATAAAATGGACCTCACTTGAAGAAATACAGATCTCATTACAAGCATTATTGTAAACAATTACGCAAACGTCTTTATTTCATTCTTATAAAACAGTACTGTGGAAAATGCTTCAGCGATTAAAATCGTCTAATCACAAAAAGTCAAACATGTAGATTTCGCCATGTCTCATGTGTAATACACAAGTGAAGTAGGTACAACAGGCTGTGTCTCCCGAGCAATCAGAGGTAGTCAAGTAGGTAGTCTGAGTGTGTCTCACTCAGTTAAGTAGTTACACTTGGCGGTACCTCACGAACTATCACATTCAGCCAAGCAGGCATCTAGACTGTGTCCACGTGTAATCACACTCAGACAAGCAGGTACTCTATACTGTGGCCACGTGTAATCTCATTCAGTCAAGCAGGCAGTCTATACTGTGTCCACGTGTAATCACACTCAGACAAGCAGGTACTCTATAATGTGGCCACGTGTAATCTCACTTAGTCAAGAAGGTACTCTATATGTCCGCTTGTTTTCACACTCAGACAAGCAGGTACTCTATACTGTGGCCACGTGTAATCTCATTCAGTCAAGCAGGTACTCTATACTGTGCACACGTGTAATCACACTGAGTCATGCATGTACTTTATACTGTGCACACGTGCAATCACACTCAGACTAGCAGGTACTCTATACTGTGTCCACGTTTAATCACACTCAGTCAAGCAGGTACTCTATACTATGTCCACGTGTAATCATACTCAGACAAACAGGTACTCTATACTATGTCCACGTGTAATCACACTCAGACAAACAGGTACTCTATACTATGTCCACGTGTAATCACACTCAGTCAAGCAGGCAGTCTATACTGTGTCCACGTGTAATCACACTCAGACAGGCAGGCAGTCTATACTGTGTCCACGTGTAATCACTCTCAGTCAAGCAGGCAGTCTCTACTCTGTCCACGTGTAATCACTCTCAGTCAAGCAGGCAGTCTCTACTCTGTCCACGTGTAATCACACTCAGTCAAGCAGGCAGTCTATACTGTGTCCACGTGTAATCACTCTCAGTCAAGCAGGCAGTCTATACTCTGTCCACGTGTAATCACTCTCAGTTAAGCAGGCAGTCTATACTCTGTCCACGTGTAATCACTCTCAGTCAAGCAGGCAGTCTCTACTCTGTCCACGTGTAATCACACTCAGTCAAGCAGGCAGTCTATACTCTGTCCACGTGTAATCACTCTCAGTCAAGCAGGCAGTCTATACTCTGTCCACGTGTAATCACTCTCAGTCAAGCAGGCAGTCTCTACTCTGTCCACGTTTAATCACACTCAGTCAAGCAGGTACTCTATACTCTGTCCACGTGTAATCACACTCAGTCAAGCAGGCAGTCTATACTCTGTCCACGTGTAATCACACTCAGTCAAGCAGGCAGTCTATACTGTGTCCACGTGTAATCACACTCAGTCAAGCAGGCAGTCTCTACTCTGTCCACGTGTAATCACTCTCAGTCAAGCAGGCAGTCTCTACTCTGTCCACGTGTAATCACACTCAGTCAAGCAGGCAGTCTATACTCTGTCCACGTGTAATCACTCTCAGTCAAGCAGGCAGTCTATACTCTGTCCACGTGTAATCACTCTCAGTCAAGCAGGCAGTCTCTACTCTGTCCACGTTTAATCACACTCAGTCAAGCAGGTACTCTATACTCTGTCCACGTGTAATCACACTCAGTCAAGCAGGCAGTCTATACTCTGTCCACGTGTAATCACACTCAGTCAAGCAGGCAGTCTATACTGTGTCCACGTGTAATCACACTCAGTCAAGCAGGCAGTCTATACTGTGTCCACGTGTAATCACACTCAGTCAAGCAGGCAGTCTATACTGTGTCCACGTGTAATCACACTCAGTCAAGCAGGCAGTCTATACTGTGTCCACGTGTAATCACACTCAGACAGGCAGGCAGTCTATACTGTGTCCACGTGTAATCACACTCAGTCAAGCAGGCAGTCTATACTGTGTCCACGTGTAATCACACTCAGTCAAGCAGGCAGTCTATACTCTGTCCACATGTAATCACTCTCAGTCAAGCAGGCAGTCTCTACTCTGTCCACGTGTAATCACACTCAGACAAGCAGGCAGTCTATACTGTGTCCACGTGTAATCACACTCAGTCAAGCAGGCAGTCTATACTCTGTCCACATGTAATCACACTCAGACAAGCAGGTAGTCTATACTGTGTACACGTGTAATCACTCTCAGTCAAGCAGGCAGTCTATACTCTGTCCACGTGTAATCACACTCAGTCAAGCAGGCAGTCTATACTGTGTCCACGTGTAATCACACTCAGTCAAGCAGGCAGTCTATACTCTGTCCACGTGTAATCACACTCAGACAAGCAGGTAGTCTATACTGTGTACACGTGTAATCAGACTCAGTCAAGCAGGTACTCTATACTGTGTCCACGTGTAATGGCACTCAATTAATCAGTTAAATACGTGCTCTAGGTTACCTTTCACTCATTCTTGTTGGAAATCAGGCAGATAGCCATATAAATAACGTTAGTTTATTAGCTTAATAATTAGATGTGAGTAAATTGTTTCGCACGAGTATAGTTTGATTTTATTGGCTTCCATACATAGGTCAGTGAATAGATTTGCTGTACAAGTGAATTTGTGGCAGTATTATTTTTACCATTTTAAAAACTCGCAATGTGTCACTAACTGTTATCTACGTTTCTTACAAATGTCATTCGTTGGTGAGGACCACTAGTGAAAGAAAAATGAGACATTAGTTTTACATAATATACTCAAATACATCTTCACCTTTGAATAACTTTTTTCTTTTCGCTAGCAGGTCAGCTATATTTCGTTGGCTTTAAGTGTCGTTCAACGATGCGTTTTATTTATCGGGAATGCGTATACATAGATGCCGTGTCATTGTGTGAAATATGTTTGTGGCTATGTTTGCCGTACCGTAAATTGATGTGAACCAAGTATAGCTGAGGTAAATTGGCACGAAGGAAAAGAGAAGGTTAATGCACGAGTCAAACTGCTTTTTAAATGTTTCTTCCTTAAAATACGTTAATATTCAACTGGTGTTAAGGGATACTGCACTACGGCCCATGGTATTGAAGATTGGTTTGTCTCCGTCGGTATAATTTAGAAATCCTTTCGCCAGCCTGTGCATCTGTGTTGCCGTTCTCTGTATTCCTATAATTCAAGAGTAAATGCTACTTCCTTGAAATATATTCAGAGAACTAACCTGTACGTCTAGAAGAGGAGCAGTCCAAGAAAATGCAAAGCATCACTGCAATTGACATTCGTTTTAATTTTGAACACTTATACCTCCTATCTGTATATCAAAACCATTATTTTATAGCCTTTCTTATTATTACATTTCCGTATTCAGAACTAAACCATGTGAATTCATCCCCTAGTACAGAAACTATTAAACATTGTAAAGAGTGGCACATAAACGCTGCTTGCATAAATTGGTTTTCAAATATAATGTGCGCAGTATCAAGGCATGTTGATCTGTGGGGATTTCCTGAATTTATATTTGTGCAACAAGATTAATAAAGTCATTTTGTTCTTATCAGTGCATGAATATGAAACAGCATTAATTCCAATACTATAAAACACCCATTTTAAGTAAATTAAATACTTTCTTTCGAAAGATCCGTTTTATTTGCAATTAGCATTTAATTAAAATATAACAGCTTATAGCATTCGATAAAGACTCTCTAGGTCAGGATAATTGGATTTAGATACTTTAGGACTTTCAAGTTATACAAATACTACACTAATTGTAATAGTTTTATTACTATATAACCAAAGGAATGTTTTAAATACCTCATATGTAATTTTCTTCCGTGTCCTTTCAGATGCGTACATTCCATAGCTAAAATTCTTGTAAGTGTTCCCATAAGTATAAGAAAATAAGGTAACTTATGTTACAAACTTCCAAAGCAATTAACTTAAATTGGAACGATGGTTCTTAAAATACATGATATCATTTCTTTTACAGCATATATTTTACATTGACAAAATAAATTAAAGAATTAAACACTATTTTATATTTTATTACTCCATTGTTTTCCTTTCAGTTTTTCTTTATCACATGTCTGTAAAAAACTTACGAATTTGCAATTCAAAATGATGAATAAATAAGAAAGCTGTAAAGCGTGTCATGTATGCAGGAAGCAATGGAGCAGACAAACTGCAGTCAGGGAAAGAAGTGGAGTCGATGTTTGTCATTGCTGGGGCGCCCCCGTGCGAAAGTAATATTATTATGGGGACGAAAGAAAGCATCTGTACCCCTTCCCACATGACCGTGGGGCAAACGTCTAGCTCCCTCCAGTACTTCTTTGTCGCCTGCCACTCGTCAGTCCGCGTACGTGCTTTATTACTGTTGTGATCCCACCTACTTCTGCAATGAAATGTGTCGAGATTGAGACCAATTAAGCGAGAGAACTGCATTACAGCATCCGTGCAAAACTGTAGCATATCAGCTTTTGAAATATATACTCTTTGGTCACAGTCGTTTGAGATAGCGGAATGGGTAAAGGTAGAAAATAGGTTGCTCTTGCCCAGTCTGTTACGTGGAGCGGCACTTTGCCATAGCCACCGCAGCAGCAACATGACGGATATATCTCCCCTTTCCACTGTCTCAAAAGTTTCAGACCAAGGTATATATGTTTTATTTTACACTGTGTACGTTGTTAAGTATCAAAATACAGATAATGAACAGTGTACATTACAAAAAGGTTACACTAAGTATTATTGTTTTCATTTTGTGGTGCAGGTGTGGTTCCAGAATCGCCGGGCAAAGTGGCGTAAAGCGGAGCGTCTCAAAGAGGAGCAGAGAAAACGCGAAGAGCAAGAGCGCGGTGGTGGAGCAGGAGTAGCAGGGAAGCGTGAACCAGACTCCAAGGATACCACCACCATTGATTTAGACAAGGTAAGTTCAAGTTGTGTCTCTCAATTCTCAAGTCAGGCTCAAGACACATTCTCTACATTCACCTGCCCCTTTGTGACAATAAAACAAAGCTCTCTTCATTCTGTGCTTCACTGGATTTGGTATTAGGATTCAAATACGACACAGAACCGATGCGGTCATTTTACCGGAGGGCGCTTCCAGATTGAAACACTCCGACCGTCGGACAGGCAGACTGGGACCCCCCCCCTCACACACACACACTGGGTCCAACACCTCCGCAAGTGGCCGAAGTCGAGGAACGGAGAGCCATAATGAGCATTGTTTTTCCCTCCACGCCGCACCGAGCACCATCGACGATACTTATAACCCTGAAAGATATCAACGGGTTGAAGGAAATGCCAACAGAAACGACATGGAGGGACAGGAAATCGGGGAATGAAAGAAACCTACACAGCGTTCGCCTGCTGACCCGGAGGCTCCCGAAGGAACGGTAGGTCAGATTGGCCGGCCACGAAGATCGAACCCGCGACCTCCCAAATGCGGACCACACTGGTTACTTGAACTGGAATTATTACCGCTACTGGCATCCCTTAAGACGATAGCGACTAAGAGATGATGAAACGAAGAAAATAATGTTTTTGCAGATTCTGCTGCATGAAGGAAAAACAAACAAAACAAAAAAACAACTGAATGGGGCAACAAAGAGCCAAACACAGTTAGCGGCAGTTGATTTGTTTCAAGACTAAGAACTATGAACGATTTTATTGCGATAAACCAAGTGTATACAAAGAGACTAATGACGCTTCAATGAACAACAAAATGAAAGTTTAATTTTGGTTTATAAGTAGACTAAGGCACTTTTGTTTGTAATGTTGATAAAAGCTACTTAAATCCACAAATATATAAGCGTATTGCAATAAGGA
This sequence comes from Hymenopus coronatus, assembly GCA_030762935.1. Lineage (NCBI taxonomy): Eukaryota > Metazoa > Arthropoda > Insecta > Mantodea > Hymenopodidae > Hymenopus > Hymenopus coronatus. The sequence continues at coordinate 362,409,565 of CM060900.1, forward strand.
AATGCTTGACGCTTGTCGGGGATTAAAAACACAACGTAGATTATATATTTCCACATTTATAACAGATATGTAAAACTGCTACATCTGCGTTTGAATTGGGGCGGGGAGACCGCTACTGCGCATGCTCAGAGTTCGGCGCCAGTGAGTCCGCCATGATACCCATCAAGTCATATTCACATACGCTTCTCTTCCTTTTCATCTTTTGCCGTTTCGGTCTGAAAAACAGAAAGGGTTGTTGACGAGAAGGGATGGAAAATGATAACAAGAAAGAAGCACCAACTCGAAAAGTGAATTTCATAAATGTTTCTTTTCTCGATTTCACGCTACACCTTAGAAGTTTGATACTCACCACACAATGCGACGGCCGCCAACAAACAGGAGAAAAGCGCTTTCTAAATGTAAACTAACTATGCTTTTATTCCTTTTTGTAGCTATGATTTATTTCAGTTAATCTTCATATTCAGCCCTTTTATTGCTGCTACTTTCCCCTCTCTCTCTTTGCTGTTGTAAGCGTCAGACAACTTTATATCTTATTCAAATGCTACTAAAAGTAGATATTATGAATACATTTGTTGAAAGAATCGAGAGGCAACAATTCAAGCGAACAGAGACATGAGAACTGCCGTGGCGTGTATTAGCATAGCATACATGATGCCAAGAAGGGGAATGAGATCTGCATACGTTTGATGTTGGCAAGTCACAGCCTAGCCGCCATCAAGACGAGACCAGGCTTTCCCAGAAAGGTATTGATAACTTATCAACTTCATTACTTCAAATTACTTCCTTCTTAAAGTAGCGATGCTGCGAGGAATTATTTTATAAAAACACTACTCGGACGTAAGCGTGTAGGTTCAGATGACGATTCAGCCTCTATATAATTAATGGTTTTACTTTCTCTACCGAGTACATACATTGTACACATTAGGTAGAGAAGGTATTGTGTTCCACCCTACAATTCGATAATGATGTTTCACCAGAAATAGCTGTTTTGAGATTCCCTGAATCCAAAAGTCAGTTTTAGAAAAATGTTAATATATATGTTGGTTTGTTGGTCTGTGTGTGTGAACAGCATACCTCGAACAGGAAAATCGGTTACATACCAAACTTGATCTACCGGGAGGCGGTGGCGTGGTCGAGTGGTTAGACCGCTCGCCTTTCACCCAGGCGGTTTGGGTTCGATCTCCGGGCATCACATGTGGGATTTTTGGTGTACGAAGCGGCGTCTGAGTGGCTTTTCTCCGGGTTCTCCGGTTTCCCTTCCCATTCATTCCAGTAATTGTCTCCACTTCATTGTCAGCTTATGTCATCCACTTCCTCACTCTCATGCCAGGCATATGGCTGATCACCCATCATGGGTTTTCTGATTCAGAGCCACTGCTCCTCTACAGGCTTCTGACCGCAGGCGCTGGCTGGCTTTTAAGTCCTAGGGGGACCTAAGTCATACATACATACATACATACATAAGAGGAGAAAGAAAGAGCGTTTTACAAGAATGTTTGGTAGTGTTTAACGCCCGCTTTTACTACTTCTGGCACCGTAGGCGATGACACTGGTGATACATCGAATGAAGATGGAGCACCGGTGGAATGCGATGATGGGGGAAACCGGTGTATCCGGAGAAAACCCACCCCTGCGCCGCTTTGTCCACCACAAATCTCGTATGCGGTCGCATGGAATCGAACCCGGGCCGTCTATGTGAGAGGCGAGTGGTCTCAACATTCGGCCACGACGTGGCCTTACAAGGATGCCACACGAATATTTTCAACATAATCTCCCCAAACTACCCTTTACATGGAACGTTATTCGAAAACGTTGATACTCTCAAAAATGGCTCTATTTTGATTAAAATATTATCAGTTTAAGATATTTTATGCTAAATGGAATAAATATCTTAAATTTGCTGGGTATTTCCTCTGAAGACCTGTCCATTCTGGATTACTTTTGCATAATTGACAAAATATAAGAAATAGAGAAAATCTTATTCCACAAAAATGAAGTTCTGCTTATAAGGAACAATTTGTGTCAAGTACAATTTTTCTGGAGTGAACCGTTTTCGAGGTATTCCTAGTTGTTGGTTTTAATTTTAAAATACTTATATGTACACTCTCAAACGGAAAAGCTATTATTCAATTTTCTCTCTCCCAATAAAGCAAAGAAAATGGAATGCCAATGCACCACATAACGACAAGCTCTTGAAAGATTTTAGTATTGTATTTCCCTATTTCTGCGTATCTCCAAGGAAGTGATTCATACCATATTGCTCCAAATGTTTATATCGATAAATGTGAAGCATATAGAAAATTCACCTTTTGTACGAACACTTTGAACTAGAGAAATACATGTGATTGCAACACATCGAATGTTTTAATTATTATGATCACCGAGGGAATATATCGTTATAACTTATCGCTGAATGCAACATGTTTAGGGGTAAATAATATTCCCAAATTCTACTCCATAGGATCTTCTATAGTCATCAAGTTTGCAGCTATTCCCCATTCTTTTTATTGCCTCATACGTTCTGCATTTCACATCGTCATTAATTTGTTCCATGTATTTTAGTCATACTCTCTCTCTCTCTCTCTCTCTCTCTCTCTCTCTCTCTCTCTTTGCTTTCCTTGTCTTCGTTGTACTTTCGGTTATAATTTTCAAAATGGTTTGATGTCTTCAAATGTTATTATTTTTCTTATTTGGTTCCAAATTTCTCTTTTTTGCTTTTGCTCTTTGATTACCTTCTTCATTGGTATCTGTCCAAATTTCAGCATATCACTGTAGTACCATGTTTCAAATATTTCTATTCTTCTTCCATCTGATTTTTAGTGTAGCACATCCATATATCAGTATGATCCATATATGTGTTTTTTAAGAATTTCTTCCTAATTTCTAAGCTGATGTTATTGGATGTAAATAATTTGTTTGTCTTACTGAAAACACATTTTGCCTCAGACATTCTATTAATAATTTCTGCCATCAGATGGTAGTTTCCTCTCTAGGTACTGAAATGTTTAGCTACATATAATAACTGTCCATTTAATCTAATTAGTCAAAAATGTGTTTTCGGCTTATTGATAGTGAAGTGATAATTATTTCTCAGTGTGTTTTCCAATTTAATATAAACACTTCTAAATCCATTTTATTTTCCATTAAAATTTGAATATCATCTGCAAATCGGGGCATATTAATTTTAAATGTGTTCTTTTTTTTACCAATGTCGATTTCTTCAATAATTTCATTTAGTTCTCTTTTTATGCTTACATTAAACAATATAGATAATAATGCCTTGCGTACACTTTTCTTGATATACGCTAATACCTGATTGTTAGGGTAAGGGGGACTTCATAAAAACCTAATTAATGAAGTTGAGTACATTAAACTGATTCTTCTGTATAAATTTAAGTATTTTCATGTCACTTGAAGGCTTATATCTATAATGAAATAGTATTTAATTTTTCTAATTGAAAGATATTTGTAGGCCGTACATTAGAATGTCTTTTTGTGAACCTCAGAAACTATATTTTTCCTTCTTAGAAGGAAAGTGGAAATTGTTGACCACCTGATTAACACATGGCTTGTTCCTCGTAGTTTGCAAATCAACTTTACTCCTAATTGAAGTATTGCAGACGACTTTGAGCATAGGGAAAGAAGTATATTAACTTACCTACTATCATTTTTAAGCATGATATACAGTGGAAATAAATGGGCTATATGTGCATAAACCATTGTTTGATATTGCAGATGGAAGATGGAGGAGGCCGGAGTACTAGTCCCGAAGATGCTGACATGGGTGAGAATACAGGAGTGGCAATTGCACGTGATGGTAGTGGTACTCCGTTGAGTTGTCCCGCAACTGACACCGAACCTGAACCTGATCTGGAATCTGAAGCTGGTGACAGACAGCCTGGAACTCGAGATGCTGATGATCACCAATCCGGCAATGTTAGCTCTTACAGTCCCAGGTTAGATCTCCACAAATATTTTTTTAATTTAGCTATATGTAATGTGACAAAATTTCTTCGGTGGCTAGTATTAGCGCTCTAGTGAAGAGCTCCCTATTTAAGTGATAAGCAATTCTTAAGAAATTTACGCTTAATAGAAATAACGTAACGTCCTAAGGGCTAGAATATTATGTCACAATATGTGAGATGTTATTCATTGGATTAGCTGTTTCGTATAGGGATTTAAATTTGTAATTTCACATCACTTCCTTTTCTATTGAACGCTGGTGTTTGTACAATCTAAGGCCCTTACACAGAAATAAGCAATGCATTATATTGTAAATGTTTATTTTTTGTTTCCAGCATTCCTCTCTCCCATTTAATATGAACGAATAAAATAATAATAATAATAATAATAATAATAGAGTAACTAAACTTCTATATTTAATTTACTTTATTTTTACTAAATATTTGCCTAATGTAAATACCACCAGCTATCAATTGAAATTCCAAAAGCTGGAGTAATTGTTGACAAAGCCATCTAAATAACATTTGAATGGACTTTTTTAAATTCCAAATCTGAGCTGCTATGCTACATTTCGGCCTCTTAAACATAATTCTGTTCATTATCACCATGTGCATGGTGATATCAGTGAACCTTGTCTTTTCATGTCTAAATCCAAACTGTCATCATGAGTCTTGTCAGTATTCTCAGTGCAGGAAAAGGGACTGGAAAGTTTAGCCTTATGAGAAAGAAAGTGCCAACAATATAGTCCAATGTGACTGTACTGTACCCGAAAACAGAAACCGGATGACAACATTTTCTTAAGACGTTGTCATCTATAGTGAACCGAGTTCTAAGTGATAATTGACGGGGATATAAAACAATATCGAATATCGCTTGAGCACTAATGAGCGAGGGAACACGCAGCTTCTTGTAGTGACATCTAAAGACAAGGTTTATTCTCAAGGACTATGAAAATTAGGTGTCATACGGGATCATGTTGAGCATTCATCAACTCAGTGTAATGAGGATAACGTAAGAGGAACACTGTAAAGTATAAAGCAAACATTTTTTAAAATAAAAGACAATTTGATGGCAAAAGACAGAAAAACTTAAAGAAAATGCGCATCCAGGTGTTTAAGTGTAATATCTGTGCTTTAAAACTGTAACATTACTTTTAGTATTTTATAATTATATTTACCGCCTGCGGTGCCATTAGTAGTTAAAGCGGGCGTTAAACACTACCAAAAAAAAAAAAAAAAATAATTATATTTTGATGTCTAAGTCTTTACATTTGAAGTGCTTAGGTGAAATAAGCGCCACAATTGATAGGCGTTTCATAATTTGTAAAACAGGTCAGCTCAGAATTCGAAATTTTGTCATAGATGCATTTTAGTTTTACTTCAGATTTGATTCTCCTTCCGTGTTATGTAATCGGATTTTCATTTATCATTATTGATTGACATAACGCCAATAATACCATGCAAAACTCCGCTAACTAATAGGAATTAATTGCATGAAATGGTTTGCAGAAAGCGGATCTCATTAGCAGTCTAATGCAGCATGATGCTGAAGATATATATCATACTTTTGGAAAATCGTTTACTAATAGCCATTGGGTTGAATGTATAAAATGTGCAATAGAAAATATGCGTTAGTGCTGCAATTTTCTTATCCTTTGTTAGGGAGTTCAGTGATGGAAAGAGTCTTCGGTTCGTTATATGTCGAAGTACTCGTTTCCTTTCTCAATATCTGTTTACATGACTTGAAAACACTCACATTTTCTTTTCTCTGTTTGATTCTAATTTTTACTGTGGTTCACAGTTTGTCGGCGCCTACTTCTCCATCACCTCTGCAACGAACTCTTGCCAGCACGGCTACAGCAGCGGCACCCATCACATCATCAGCTTCCTCAACACCTTCCTCTGTGGTGACGGAGCCGGGTGTAGCCGCATCCACTTTGCGTCCTTCCGTCACATTACCGGTCACTACCATGTCTTCATTCAGTCATCATCTCTTCCCAAGCTTTGCTGAAAGGTGAGTACCGACCTTACTCTTTTGTTAGTAAGCTTCGTTTGACTTGTCGGCTAGTTAATCGCATGCCCAATAGATGTATTATCCATTTGCAACTTCTAAGGCACATGGCAGTCTTACATAATAAAAAATGCCAACGAATTTGTGGTTTTGCACGTTGCGGACAAAACGTGACGTGTATGGTGGAAACATCAAACAATAATGTAACTTAAATAGGAATGGGGTTTAGGGCTACTGTTTACTTATTTTCTCTATCGTACTCAGTGGTGGCTGCTACATAAGAGCACAAGAGCACGTGAACACCCTAACTTTTGGCATTTTGTGAATTATTTGGTTATTTTTTCTTTGAAAGTTGTTAAACGTAACATATATGCGGTAAATTTAAAATATACGCGTTTAAATCTATCGTGCTAATGCTCTAACTCGATAAAATGTGGCATCAATGTCGGTAGCACATCATGAGTTGTGCATGCTTTAAGTAGCTTTTGCGCATGCGCGACTGGTATGACGTAACCGCCTTATGGGCCAAATACATACATTGGAGAGTGTACACGAATGACTAAGATTTTTTTCTGCGTTCTATCGGTACAAATTAACATTAATGATACCAGATGGTAGCTCGCTGCGGTAGAAATCAAGATCGCTAGAGGGCAGGAATGTTAATGCTTCTTACACTGCACTTCTTACGATAATACAGTGGCTGTAATGGTGTGTTAATTCTGCCATTTAATTACTTTGGCAGAAGTAGGCAAGGGGAACCTTATGTTTCATACTATCCATATTCTCAACTGTAATTTAATTTTCACATTACTTAATTCTTGCCTTAGTACGCTGTTTTTAATTATATACGCAACAAACAACCACATAAACTACCTTTTCTTTCGTAAGAAAACTTATGCATACATATTATTATCATCATCATCATCATCGTCGTCGTCTTTGTTGTTGTCATAAACGGCTGCTGTTGCATCAACCTGTTCGTAATTGTAACCATTATGGAACACATGCTATTCACGTTTCTAGGGCTAACCGTCTCTCAAACTTTCGTGAACACCCAAAATGTATACTCACTGATCGTACTTAACCAGAGAGGTCTTTTACGAAGATAAATGAAAAGTGAGATTAATGTCTAATCGGTTTGCTTAGGTACGTAAAACATTACACCAATTTTTGGCTCATCGAAGGATTAAGAAAAACCTCGTTGAAGGTTCAGAAATTCAGCTTGGTCAGACCGTAGCATTGGTAGGTAAGATAGTTATTCTAAAACCAAACATTTAGAACAATCAACATAATTTGGTGCCGTATCCTTGCGCTACAATTAATACAATGCTGTGCCTCTTTATAGTGTCCTGCTTAGTTAAACGATAAACAGTTAAACAGCAGATAAACAGTTTAGTTGAGTGATTCCACCGAAGGAACATTAAATTATAAAATAAAATTTTCATTTAATAATGAAAACAATAACACCAAAATATGTAACAATTCCGTCGCGCTCTCTTTTGATGTAGCTCCCCAAGACAGGATTAAACTGTTTAAGCGTTTGTTTAACCCAAAACGATGAAATCTAAAGACATAAGGGTTTATCCATTTAGAGAGGCAAGTTTGTATAACAACTTGATAGTTTCTCCTGCATATGATCTCTACGAGTGAGTAATGCATGATGACGGGGGCGGAGGGAAGACAAACCTGGTGTGTTCCATTCACATAGCTTTCTCCAGCTGTTCCATATACAAACTATTCTCACAAAAAGATTATTCTTTTATCTACATAATGCTAATCGAGATCAACATTAGCAGAAGTGGTCTTATTACGTGTTTCCTTGTAAGTCAAGGCAAATAAGAGAATACATTAGGCTAAAGCGATAGTCAAATCTTTTAAAAGATGGTCGCTATGTGAAAAAACTGAGGCTCAATTCGCTTTGCATGGTCCAGTTTGAGAAAAAATAGGTCGTTTAAAATTGATACCAATAACAAGGAATATCTCGAAAACGGTCAACTGTACAAAAAAAAACCCACATATGATATAAATTATGTGTTTTACTCTGCAAAACTCGTCCATACACACAGGGGCAAACACTGACGTTTTTCTGAAAGTTCTTTTTTTGATTCAGGGTCCTTGAAACATGTATCTCCGGTGAAATCTCTGTATAACATTTTTGGATAGAATACAAGAACTTCTCTATATACTATGTGCATTGTACTTACATGATAGTGAATGTAAAATGGCTTTCATTTCATTTTAAATTTACCCCTGCGAATGATTTATTACAGACAGTAAAATACGGCTTAGAAAGCGATTCTTCTGTCATTAGTGAAACCAGTCATTAGAGATTACGAATTTTGGCAGTCTACTCTTTTAATATCTGACCACACCGAGAAATGAGTTGGGAAGACTTCGGAATACCAAATTATTTGCCTTTATTTTTGTCTCAAGTTTTTCCTTATTTTATTTTAAATAAGAGTGATTAAGAGTGTGTATTTGGTTGCAAAGGTGAGTCGGACAGCGAACGTTGCAGTGCACAGCAAAGCGAGCATATGTAGTGTTGTAAAGCAGTATTGTAGTGTGCAAGGTTTGCGATGTTCGAATTGAGTGGGAGAAAAAATACATTGTATCAAACATGTTTTAAAAATAAGCAATATTTGAAACGTGGATCAAATTCAACAGCTGTGAGACATCCAAAGATTTCAATATAGAGATAAACTAAAAGAAAAAAATAACTGAATTTAAAAATATACTACCGTGATGGTACTGTAAGTTGTAATATTAATTGGGTTCACATTTTGTCTTTGTTACATTCATTACGTTTAAATTATATCTACCAGTTTTAATAAAATTAAGTATCAAAATTGAATATACTGAAATTAAAGCTGTAATATAATCCATAAGGTGAAAAAAAAACACGAAGAATTATACTCATTTCGCGAATTTTGAGAAAGAAAGATGATGCCAAAAATAACTGCCTCCTTATGCAGTGTTTAATGTCTGATTTTACTACTTTGTTGCAGCAGGTGAACGCTTCTCTAATTATGAGGTACCGCTGAATTAGCGAATCAAAGTGCAAAGTGCAACAATTAATTGAAAAAAAGACAATGCTCGATGCTATTTAAGCACAAGCGCGTGCGTCAGTAATATAACGGTGTTATTAAACTTGGGTTGTCTTAGGAATTATTTTTCAATTGAAATGAGGCTAATCTGCTACGGTCCCGACGCATGGCCTTCTAACATTGATTATTTATTGATTCTAAGATCACATTTCAGTAGAGATACTACTGGTCGGTGACAATCAATACAAGGAATTTTTAACTTCAGATAAATTTCATTAAAGTAATTGTTAAGACGTAGTTACTGAGATTTACTATAGCTTCTTGTGTGAAGAATTGTGCAATGAAGACTTTAGTGCTCAGAGAAGAGAATTGCAACATAAATACTATTATGTGTAATCCATAAAGGATAATCAGATTAATCGTGTCCGAGCGAGATGATTCCGCGCTAACTTGTGAACCTCACATTCGGAGGTTGGCGGTTTAAATTCCTCTAAGACAATCCTCCCCAATAGGTTTTTTTCCCAGATTTTCTTCATTCTTTATAACTGGCAAATGCAGAAGAGGTATGTTAACTTAGGCCTGAAACGTTTCCTTCACAAATATCGTTTTATTGCACGTAGTACTGGGTGATCAGCATAGAGCAGAACAGAGCAACGAGTCATGTCACTTAAACTTTACTACAGAACCAATTTTGCTTCCTAATACCCCTAGAACGTTTAATAAGAAACAGTTATGGTTTCTCGTGCTTAATTCAGGAATGTTAGATTCTACATATTGAAACAATCGGCAACTCGTTCTAAACAGCTCAGTTATTAACCTCCATTGAATGCTCTCACTAAAGTTAACTGGTTTTATCCACTCTGCCTCACCTATGCATACCCTGAGAAGATCTTATATCCTTCAGCTGGAGCAGCCAATGACAGAGGAGACAGAGGCTTTAGATGTCAACACCATTAAACGTTTCATCATGAGTTTTGAGCAAAGTTTGCCGTTGTAATACTATTATAACATTTTTGTGAGTTTAAATACATTGTTAATGAGAAAAATTGAATAAGACTTACCCTAAAACATGTAATTTTATTTTTAAAATATCTGATGTGTTCCATTCTCATGCCATTTCTCTACCTGTTACGCAAACTAATAATAAAGATAATGCTTTTTATCTACATCATGCAAATGGAAGTAAACATTAGCAAAACTGGTCATATTGCTTGCTTCCTTGTAAGTAAAAGGGAATGTACTAGGTCTAATACGATAATTAAAGTTTTTTGCTATATAAAGCAATTAAAATTCGGTTCTCGCTTCAGGGCCAGCATTAAACGAGATAGCTATGGGACGAAAGATGACTTATCGTTTGCTGAAGGTTTAAGGAGCTGTTTAAAATTGAAACCAATAACCGGAAACATTTAGCTCTACAAAAACGTATTTAACATAAATTATGTGTTTTAACGAGACCGACAGTTTCTGCCTATCTCTTACGGTTTACCAGTTATAAAAAAGTCCTCCAAAATGAAGAGGCCTTCAGAGGCTATTCATTTTACACGGAAGCATATTATACATATGGCATTTTAATCAAAATGGCTATAGCCATGTTTGGTGGAATCAAAATTGTCGAAAAATGTTCTGTGTAAAGGGTAGTTGGAGGTGGGAACATTCGTAAAAATCTTCGTGTCACATCCTTGAAAGATATGAACTTCAACACTAATACCTTCTCTGCCTACTATTTGCATTTTGCATACGTGTCAGAGGAAGTAGTAACAAAGAAATACTTTGTCTATATATAATACAACAAAACCTTAGGTTTTAGGGCGAAGAGTAATTACAGTCCCTCTAGCACCACTACAGTCAGATCAAGTAAAGGTTGTCTTTTTTATTTACTTTAAACTCTGAGTTGTTATCTAATAAGTTTGGTACTAACTACCTGTATTTAGAAAATGTAACTATGATGATGATGATTATTATTATTCGCTAGCACACATGTACATACAATGCACATAGTAGCTAGAGAAAGTGTTGTATTCTACCCAAAAATTCGATATCGATATTTCAATGGAGATACATGTTTTAGAGTACCTTGATTCAAAAAACACAATTTTTAGAAAAAGGCACATGTGTGTCTGTAACAGTGTAGTTCAAAAACGAAAAGTCCGTTAAATACCAAGCTGGGCATTTAAGTTCAGTATCTCCCAAGGATGTAACACGAAGTTTTTCAAGAAAATTCTCCACCCCAAACTTCCCTTGAGGCGGGAACTGGTGACCTTTTGGTGCTGGGCTGCGCAGCGATGACTGGTCCTCTCTCCGGCGTTGCAGTGTTGAGGTCGATTCTCGACGCTCCTCGGCTATTTGAGGACTCAGCGACGAGCAATTGGGACCTATTTATACCTAGCTCAGGTTTTGGGCGGTGATGATCTCAAGGGGATGGTACGGGAAATTAACTCAAAATAAGCGTCGGCACTTTTCGTTCAGTCACTAGCGTTCCCGAGAAAGTTCCTGACGCGATTGTGTTCCGGTAATTTCCCTAGAATAAGGGCGTAATGCGCACAGAGGTAACTAAAATTTACACGGTGATGTGTGCAACTGTTACGTTCTGAATAATTGTAGACACTTAACTTTCTACCGTGGCTTCCATGTTTCCGGCGTCGCAGGTTCCGCGTGACATTACGTTTCAACTGCGTGAATCACAATAATAACTTTACTATTTTGCGCGGATTCTTGTTTTAGGCGTCACAGGTTCCAAATGTAGTTTCGTTTCAACTGCCTGAAAATTAGGGCGAATACTCTACATTTATAGCAAATTCTACCCACACGCAAAACTCTCAACTTTTAATCTCATTGGCCCATTTTTGGCGCCGAAAGTAGCTTGGGGTGCGCTTCTGCCGTGACGTGATTAATTCTAATTGATCAATGCGTCTTTCACGTGATTCTTGACCTAAATTTCCTCGTGGTTCCCCTGTTTATTTGTCACCTCCAATTTCTCTTTCGGAGACCTGACGACATAATAGCGTCTTTCCCCTGTTGCAATATACAAAGAAATAGCCTAAACAACTGACTTCGTCGCTTGAGAACTCTTGGGTTGTAGTTGGAAATGTTTTCCAGGAACAATCTCTCTGGACATCCAATATACAATAAATACATTATATTTTACTTAGTAATTAACCTAAACAATTCAATCGATTAAAAGATAGGCTCTGCGCTTATTCGTCCGGGCGACAATCCGTCTCACCGTTTACATGGAAACATTTTCGAAAACTTTCATTTTTTCAAAAATGACTCTATTTTAATTAAAATGCCGTATATGAAATATATTTACATAAAAGTAAAACTTTCACCTTGGATTTCCTGGGAATAGCCTCTAAATATTGGTTATGCAAAAGTATTCATGCTGAATGCGTTTGTATAACTGATAAACCGTAAGGGCAAAAACTTATGTACAAAAAACATGGATCCCGTCAAAACACACAATTTACTTCCTTTACTTTTAGTTGTGGAGCTAACCATTTCCAAGACGTTCCTTTTTATTTACTTCAGTTTTAAAATACTTCTACTTTTCTCAAACAGGAAGCCGTCCGCGTTTCTTTTGTTTTACTCCTGCCATGCAAACAAGCAAATTTTAATGACAACCGCATAGCGACGGCTTTTAAAACATTTGACTATCGCTTTAGCATCGTGTATTCCCTTAGTTCCCGTACACTGATAGGGAGCCAAAAAAATATGACCATTATGCTAATGCTTATCTTGATTAATCTTGAGTGGAAAGAAGGATAATCTTTTGTAAGCAGTTTGTTTGTGGAACAGCTAGAGAAATTCATGTGAATGGAACACATAAGATTTTTATATAATTTTGATAATTCTATATGAGCACTCAGAAGATGCGGCAAATCTCCTAGTAGTTTATGTACAGAAGCACTAGAAATTGTGCCACTGAGGAAATTCAGGGTTTTCTCATATTTTGCTAGTATAAATGAATGAGCTGAACGTCGCTATGTGCTTGCTGGAAGGTACTTGTTACAAAGACAGAATGCTTTCGTTCGTCAACAAGACGTAATAAAAATGACACTGAGTCACATGATCGATCTGCTAATGTCTCCACGGAGTGAATTTATTTAGCGGCATGGGGTCAATGAACAAATCAAATAGAATTCAATTGGCATCGGTTGGTTAATCAAATGTTGAATTATGATTGACTAAAAACGTCCGGTGTAATGCACTGTGCACATGTCAAAGTTCAATCATATGAGAATATTAGCAGAGGTTAAAAATTGACCTCACCATAACAAATTGGAACTCTGGACCCATAGGGAGTCACTGTTCGGCCATGCGGAGGAATCGCTACTGCGGGGAAAAAGCGCGTAAGTTACTCCAGCACGTTGGTATAACACTGTTCCCCTGAGGTTCTGAATGTAACCGCATCCCAAACCAAAACAATGCGGTTGTATATCGGACAAAATGTTCAGGTAGTTTTTGAGGATTGATGTATAAATGTAGCATTCACCTATGAGAAGCAATAAATTCTAAAAATTAGATTTTTTAATTCCCGCATAGTAATGGCAATAGATGGCAATGACAAAAGTTAGTCTGAAGTTTGCACATAATGTATGCAGAACATGACATAACTATCGATTGTTGGGGCTTGGCTCCCACCTTTATAAATAAATACACATTACATGTGAACGTGTGTCTGGCTTCCGTAACGAGCAATACATGTTTTCATTAAAATGGGGTGGGAATACCAGACACTTAAATTTGCTGAGCTAAAATTTTTACGTGCAATTTACATTTGTAGGGCGAATTATAATAAGTGAGATGTTTTATGCCTGTTTAAAGCCATGTCAAAATTTCGGAAGAAAACATTACTTTGAAGAAATAAGAAAGAAACAAAAAGTATCATTAAACAAAGAAAGAAAGAGAGATGCCGTTCCTGCGATATTTACAGTATCCTGTCATTTTCATTTGATTAAAATGTATGTTTATGCAATTGAATTAGTGCTCTGACTTAAATCGGCGATTCTAGATACCATTTTGAACAGTTTTCTTAGTAATGTTTCATCTAGTTCTAAACTTAATATTACATTTGCAAATTGCTTGGGTTTACATTTAAATAGACCTAGAAGTCTACCATTGTGAACTGACCACGGAAATAAACGGAACTTCATACGGTGATAGAGCGAAGCTTAAAGATCGTGCACGAGGTACCAGTGTAAAGTGGTCACGAAAAAGAACTGAATTTCATATGACTAGGATATAATGGAGCTTAAAATTCTCGCACAGAAATGCCAGTGTGCTGAGCGTGGAATAGAGCGGAAGTTGATATATGCCAGCGTGAACTGAGCGCGGAATAGAGTGGAACTTGATATAAGCCAGCGTGAACTGAGCCTGGAATAGAGCAGAACTTGATATACGCCAGTGTGAACTGAGCGTGGAATAGAGCAGAACTTGATATACGCCAGTGTAAACTGAGCGTGGAATAGAGCAGAACTTGATATACTCCAGTGTGAACTGAGCGTGGAATAGAGCGGAACTTGACATATGCCAGTGTGAACTGAGCGTGGAATAGAGCGAAACTTGATATACGCCAGTGTGAACTGAGCGTGGAATAGAGCCCAACTTGATATACGCCAGTGTGAACTGAGCGCGGAATAGAGCAGAACTTGATATACGCCAGTGTGAACTGAGCGTGGAATAGAGCGGAACTTGATATACGCCAGTGTGAACTGAGCGTGGAATACAGCGGAACTTGACACAAGCCAGTGTGAACTGAGCGTGGAATAGAGCAGAACTTGATATATGCCAGTGTGAACTGAGCGCGGAATAGAGCGGAACTTGATATATGCCAGTGTGAACTGAGCGCGCAATAGAGCAGAACTTGATATATGCCAGTGTGAACTGAGCGCGCAATAGAGCGGAACTTGGTATATGCCAGTGTGAACTGAGCGCGGAATAGAGCAGAACTTGATATAGGCCAGTGTGAACTGAGCGCGGAATAGAGCGGAACTTGATATATGCCAGTGTGAACTGAGCGCGGAATAGAGCAGAACTTGATATAGGCCAGTGTGAACTGAGCGCGGAATAGAGCGGAACTTGTTATTACTGTAATGACAATGAGACTAAAAGCTTGCACGCGGAAATGCTAGTGGGGAACCGCTCATACAAGCCATCTTCAAGCTATTAGACCGCTTTTTGCGCATCGCTACCGACGCTCCTTGGTTTATTCGTAATCAGCAGTTCCATCACGATGTGGGACTTTACCTCTTCATGACTTTACTTGGAGGATCGCCCACCATTTCTATGCCACCATGAGGGAGCGTTCGTACACGCCAGCAAACGCGCTTGGATAGGACCTACTTCTGATTGTGACTCTAGTGATTGATGTGTGTCTTTTATCTCAAGTATTGTTGCCTCTTACAGGTAATGTTGGTTCTACAGCATAGCTATCCCTGAGTGCTATTGTCCTGCAATATCCTGGTTATCAACACTGATCTGTAGAGCATTGTACTGCTGACCGATCAATACAGCAAAGAGGGGAAAAATCTGATGTCTTCCATTCGCATGGCTTTCTTAGCTGTTCCGCAAACAACATTTTCTTAGAAAAGATTACTCTTTTATCTACATCATGCTAATCGAGACAAAAATTAGCAGAATTGGTCTTACCATTTGCTTCTTTGTAGGTAGAAGGGAAATAAGGGAATCCAGTAGACTAAAGTGAAGTGAAATCTCTTAAAAGTCGATCGTTGTATGAGGCAATTGATATTCGGGTTTCTTTGCTTACCAGGAGAGACGAAAAGAGAGATGACTTTCTCTTTGAGAAAAGTTTAAATAGCTCAAAATTGAAACCAATAACACGAAATATCCTGGAAATGGTTTGCCCTACAATGAAATGTATACGACATAAGTTGTGTGTTTTAACGAGATCTACATGTTTGTGCAGTAGATTTCTGTCTATCTTTTACGGTTTACCAAATATACAAAATTGTAATAAAGTCATCCAGATTGAAGAGGTCTTTAGAAGCCTTTCTCAGAAAATTCAGGATATACGTTTCGTGTGTCATAAAAATATATTAAACATACGGAATTTTAGTCAAAATCGTTAGAGTCCTTTTTGAGAAAATCAAAGATTTATAACAATTTTCCATGTAAAGGGTAGTTGGGAAAGGGGATTTTCCTGAACATTTTTGTGTCGTGGCCTTGGAAGATACACACACAGATCTTTTCATTAAAAATTCTTTTTTTTTTAATTCAGAGATCTCTAAAACATGTACTTGTATTTCCGGTGAAATCTCGGTACTAAATTTTCAGTGGAATACAATACTATCTTTATCCGTTAAGTAAACTGTACATACACGCTAGAGAAAGTAAAAAGAAATGTTAATGAGAGCCAGCTGCAGAAAAGAACGGTAAATAGAGCTCTATGTTTCAAAGAGGGCATGCTATCTAATGGTGTCATAACAATAAACTTGCCCTTTTAAGAATAAAAAACTCTTCGAATTAATTAATAGTGAATGTATCTGGCGCAGTCTCTGTATGGTAGAGGAGAACAATGTTTCTGCTGCTGCAGAAAATATCTGGGCCTTCCAACTGGACCTCCCAATCTTACCGCTTGAACAATCCCGGAAAATGAGAAGCGCTAAACATACTTAACATCGAAACAACCTCTTATTTGGCGTTTTAGAACGTTGAGTACATTTGATTTATAATACATCGATTACATTCCAATAAAACTCTTCTTCGTTTTAAAGAGATTAAGGTGTGGGTTTAACAAAGCCATTATTCGAGTTTTTCATTGCAACGGAATAAATACAAGTTTGGATAAGAAAAGTGAAAATTGCCTGATATTTACACTAACATATTACTATTCACTTATTCTGAAGGAATAATATTCAATTTTACGGTTTTCTTTACTAAATAATAATAATAATAATAATAATAATAATTACTATTATTATTATTATTATTATTATTATTATTATTATTATTATTATTATTATTATTATTATTAAACTATTCGTGCACTGGTGAGAGATGTAATATGCAGAGCAATGTTTTTAAAGAGCAAATAACATAATCTAAAAATCATACGTATCTTTTATAATATTCTCAATAGTTACTTAGCATACATCTGACTAAATTTAGAAAATGTAACAGAATATGCCGCTTCCGTGTAAGTGTCTATAAACGCAAGCGTTCAACCAACCACGAGTCATGCCGCTTCTTTGTTAGATGCTATAAATGCTTTGTTGCACTGGGATGGGACCTGCTTTCAAAATAACTCTCATGGTCAAGAAACAATGGTAAATGTTATAAGTTCATACAAGCGACATATTGTTTGAACCGTTTCTAAATCTTGCAGCAACTATATGGTTTACGTTAGGCATATAAAGATGACAAGCGAAGTTGTATAGAACAAACTGCATTGGAGCCCTAAACTGCTAACAAGATACTGGTTCTTATAATGTTCATTTGGTTCTCTCACGCATTAACAGGAATGTGATCTTTGATTAATGGACAGGCCTCGTAGACAGCCATAAGTCGCGTTGATCTAGGAAAATGGTAGGACTTTTATGTTGATGTAACACTTTCTTTGCGTATACCTACTCAGCACAGAGACAAACTATTAGTCGCGCGGGTGTGTGAGAATTGGAGATTCTACTCTTGTAAGGCACATCCTGTTTATAGTTAGCATAGAGTCAAGCTACAGCCACGATGGTACATGAGAACTCGAACTTCTACTCTTGTAAGGCACATCCTGTTTATAGATAGCGTAGAGATAATCTATAGCCACGCTGGTATATGAGAACTCGAACTTCTACTCTTGTAATGCATATCCTGTTTATAGATAGCATAGAGACAAGCTATGGCCACGCTGGTATAAGGGAACTCGAACTTCTACTCTTGTGAGGCACATCCTGTTTGTAGATAGCATAGAGACAAGCTACAGCCACGCTGGTACATGAGAACTCGAACTTCTACTCTTGCAAGGCATGTCCTGTTTATAGATAGCATAGAGACTAGCTATAGCCACACTGGTACATGTGAACTCGAACTTCTACTCTTGTAAGGCATGTCCTGTTTATAGATAGCATAGAGACTAGCTATAGCCACGCCGGTACATGAGAACTCGAACTTCTACTCTTGTGAGGCACATCCTGTTTATAGATAGCATAGAGACAAGCTATAGCCACGCTGGTACATGAGAACTCGAACTTCTACTCTTGCAAGGCATGTCCTGTTTATAGATAGCATAGAGACTAGCTATAGCCACGCTGGTACATGAGAACTCGAACTTCTACTCTTGCAAGGCATGTCCTGTTTATAGATAGCATAGAGACTAGCTATAGCCACGCTGGTACATGAGAACTCGAACTTCTACTCTTGCAAGGCATGTCCTGTTTATAGATAGCATAGAGACTAGCTATAGCCTCGCCGGGACTTGAGAACTGAACCTTTACTCTTTAGCGCGGGAATATGAGAACTGATGTTTGTACTCTCCCAACAAGCATCTTGTTTATAGACAGCAGGAAGATAAATTATGAGAGCGCTGACATGTGAGAATGGGAGAGCATACATACTCCGGTAACGAAACTGTTTATACATTGCATGGAGGCAGATTATTATTAGCCGCGGTGCTATATGAGAATTGGAGAGTCTATATTCTGTTTTTACGAACTCCCTGTTTACATCCCAGTCGCACTAGTAACAGGAGAATGAGAGAGCCTATGTACTCGGTTTAGTTTTTTAACAACCCATATTCTGGCAGGTATGAATAAATCATTTAAACAGTGTTCCGTTTGAGCCAGGGGTCCATATCGCTTAAGTTACATTCGTCTTCTCAGGATAAGGGGAAATCCTTGGAAAATCTTATCTGGGTAACTCAGCCTAACTGAGATTCGATCTCGGGATCTCTTGAATGTGAGATAGACGCTCTACCCCCACACTGCAGAGGCGGGCCCCTT
Source organism: Hymenopus coronatus (assembly GCA_030762935.1). Taxonomy (NCBI): domain Eukaryota; kingdom Metazoa; phylum Arthropoda; class Insecta; order Mantodea; family Hymenopodidae; genus Hymenopus; species Hymenopus coronatus. Next base: position 362,428,529 of record CM060900.1, read on the forward strand.
TATACTATTCAAGCGAAATTTTTGTTTATCATGGCCTGTAGATAGGTTAAGAGCTGCTCTGGTACATGAAAGTGAAAGATCCTATCTGCTACCGAAAAGCACTGCTTATTTATACATAGCATGTAGGAAAACTATGAACCACGCAGATATACATGAGAATGGAAGAACTTACCTCCTTTTTAACAAACTCCTTGTTTATATAGGATGTACTTCTCAAATTTGAGGCATTGCAGAGGGATCGCGAACCATCTTAGTCTTCGCGCAAGCCTGTCAATAATACGTATAATTTATGCACGGGATATTAGAAACGTCGAATCAAAACTGTCCAATCCTCTGAAGTATCTGGAGATATATTCATTTAACTTTCCTTAATGGTGACAACTTAGAATCATGTGATTACTAATTTGCAATGGTGTAGAACGTTCCTGTTTTCCTAAAACGTTGACTTTGACAAACTATGCACGCCAACAATGTATACGATTTATTACTGTGGAAGCTACGGTCACCGATGTGTTTTAGCTCATTTAGCAAAGTTAAGGACTGCTAAACAATGTGAAGATGGTTTCTCACTTTTTAATTTTGAGTTCCCATAATCTCTATTAATTACGTTTTAGGTCTACTGATAACACATATAGTCTTAACAATAATGTCAAAAATAAATCATTTGTGATATGAAAATATATTTATATTGTATAATACTGAAATTTCTACCAATTTTAACATAAAAATATAAAAATCAGCAAATATCCTAATAAATATTCGCATTAGTAGGATAACCAACTTAACATAAAAAAATCCAAATAAAGGTTTATGAAACACTCTGAAGCAATAATAGCAGATGAATGACAGCGATCCCACCAAAGCCTTATTTGTGAAGAAAAAAACAGGGAACTATTAGTTTATAGATATGCATTTAATATATGGTGAAACTAGAAGTCTGCGCGGCTGCCTAGACAGACGGCATCCTCATCGCGACACGTTTCAATTTATCCATTGGTGCCCAGTCAGTTAATAGACCAGATGCAGATGCAAATCCAACCAAAGGCACTCCACGTTGCAGACAAGAAAGTGCTCAATAGACTGCAGGCTCATCATAAACTTTCTGAAAACATGCTTAAGATATCAAGAATAAAACTTGGGTGTAATAGGTAGCAGTTGGCTGGGGCAAGTTAGAAAAGCCTAATGGAAAAATGGTTTTGGAGATATGTATGTTATAACTGGCAGTTTTGTGAATGCATTTAGAATGGAAGTAAGACCAAAACCAGAGGATATGGATAGACAAGCATTATTTTCTCAGATGAGGAAGAAAAGTTTTTTGAGTATTATAAAGTGATAAAACTTGACCCAGATATAGAAAAATACATTTTAATTTGCAACGGAAATAAAAAGGAAGGGATAGCCTTGTTTTGACTGGGGAGGTGGAAGTTAAATAGTATATGAAGAGTGGTTATCCCGGGCAATTGCTCTAGCTGTGGGGGAAATGAGAATGAAATTCATATAATTCCTCAGAGAATTATATGAATTCTCTTAAGGGTACAATGCTATGGAGAGAGAATTTGTTAAAGAAAAAGTGGTTAAAAAGGATAAGGTCATTATTGAAAATAGTTTTTATGATCACAGGCAACTGTCGAAAATTGGGGAGTTTTTATTAAAAGTGAAGAGGAAATAGAGATGGTCAGAGGATAAGAAAATTAATGATAGTGGTATAGAAGAATAGGATTTAAGCAATATAATCAAATAGATATTCTTTGAATGTGGCCAAATAGCTAGGGCGCATGACTAGGCCATCACGTGTATGCAATTAGCACATAAAATAAACAAATAAATAAACAAAAGAAACAAAACACTCGTTCAACCGCATATGTATTGAATATAAGTAGTAGCAATGTTTTGCAGGTCCTGCGGGAAGAACGCCTCCGCCCACATCACCTTCTAAAAATGGTGGTCTTCTTCATCTACGGCTAAATGCGCGGGTGTGCCATTAGCTTTAAGTAACATTCCATCGGTATTCCTGGAAGGCGTCCCTTTAAAATGTCGACATCAAAGTGGTTTCAGTATTATGCAGCTGCTTTCCATTTATATATGAATGTGGGATAGCCTCTCACCTAAGCGGCCCGGGTTCACTCTCAGGAAACCAAATGTGGGATTTGTGCTGGGCGAAGCAACGTCTTAGGGTGTTTTCTCCGGGTTCTCCATTTTCCCCAACCATTCCTTCCATTAATTGCTCCATAATCATCTTTCCTACTATCCATGTCACCATCATTTCATAATATATATATATTTCCTCATTTTGATACCAGGCATCGGTTTTATCACTCAGCGTGGCTTCTCTCTGATGCAGAGCCTCCATTTTTTCAGCAAGCGTCTGAACTCAGGCTCTGGGGGCTTTAAATCAAACATATGAGGAGCGTAAACAGAGAAAGAATAAGAAGTGTCGTAGTTTACGTTAAAGTTGAGGCAAACTGTTATTTAATACCTTGAATGTTTGATTCTTCTGCGCCAATTGTAGATATAGGCGAGCCTTTGATGTAGTAGCCCATCCCGTCTGCAATTACAAAATTCTTCCATTTGATTTTCAGCTGATTTTGATAGTGTATTCTATCAGAGGCGTCTACTGAATTATGTGGCTATCTATACTGCAATGTGAAAGTTTGTGAAATTGGCTGGAAACCTGAACTCTGCTCTCAGGAAATGAGTGGTGTATTTCCAGTGAAATATCGGTATCAATTTTTCGGTAGAATGCAATACCTTACCTGCCCACTATGTACGTGGTACAGAAAATAAACTTACGAATGAATGTCATGAAAATAGTTAATTAATAAAATTCTTTGCCAATAACTCCCTATGAAATATTTATATATCGAAACAACAAAAAAGATATGTAGTATTTGAAATGAACATGTAAACAACCAATATAAATTTGATAAGAAATTTTAGATGTGGAAGATAGAAGCAGGCTGAAAACTCAATGCCGTAGTCGGGATTTGAATTCAGAATTAGGAAAGGATAAACCTTCATCAGGAGCAGATAAACCATCATTCCTTATGTACTTATTCCGTTGCAGGTGAAAAATGAGTAAACTGAGTTAAAGCGATAGTCAAATCATTTCAAAGCAGGTTGGAATATGATGGTTTTAAAATGATATTCCCTTTACGTGAACACAAAAAGAGAGAAAGAAAAAATAAAAGAAAAGTGATTTGAAGTTAGGAAAACTTTAAAGTATCTGAAAAGCCAATACAATAACAAACAACGTCTCAAAAATAGCTAACGCCACAAAACACCTTTATTTGATATAAATTGTTTTCCCACGAGATCTATATTTTTAGCTTGTAAGTTTTGTTTATCAGTTACGCAAAATTAGCCCAGAATAAAGAATACTTTAGAGGCTATGTCAGAATATTCAAGACATGCTCTTTATTTGTCGTGAAAGTAGCTAAACATGCGGTATTTTAATCAAATTCATTTGAGTCATTTTTGCATCAAATCAAGGGAAAGTGTTTCAAATAAAATGTAGTTCTGGGTGAGGGAATAATCTTCAAAATCTTGGTGTCACATCCTTGGAAAATGAAGAACTTAAACACTATGGTTTTATTTATGCACGTATTTTTGGTTAGAATCTTTAGAGGCAGGTGGAAAACTGGTTGCTCGTGCACCACCTTCAGGCGTAATCTATTGGCCACCAGAAGAATAGAATGAGCACAAACACAGGAGCACACAACACCAAACATCCATGTCCATAACGGGGTACGGACCCGCGGCCCGTACGCAGCACAGCGTCAACGTCAACGCCAGACGCGGCAACGACCACGGTACCGTTGCGCCAGTCGCCGGTGCGGCCACATAACGTCATACATACATGCATGCATACATACATACATACATACATACATACATACATACAGACAGACAGACAGACAGACAGACAGACACACGCGACGCTCGGGCCTTTCTCTAAAAGTGCCTATTCGGTTTCTGTGGACAATTCTGTTGAGACATCAACATAGAATTTTCTGATAAAATACAATACCTGCTCTGCTTACTGTACGTGGCAGGGAAACTATTAAGCCGATCCCGGTGGCCGCGCTCGCTAAAGTATCTCGCTTTGGCGCTTCGTAGTGCACAGGATCGTGGGTTCGAGTCCCACCTTGGGCATGGTTGTCTCTGTGTTTGTAAATGTGTCTATGTTTGTGTATGTATATGTAAAAGGAGAAACGTTAAGAATGATAAGGTCTACTAAGGAAATATAGGAACCTGGAAAAAATAGAGAAAAAAGGAATACAGCGCCGGAGTCCTGACAAGCCTCCGGAACTGCATTTTTATATTAAAAAAAATTTAAAAAATGCAAATTTAACGTTCAAGGTCATTCAGAAACCCAAATTTACTTCATTTATTTTCTCACATACAGACATATTTGAAATAAATTTGAATTTGAATTTAACAATACAGTGCACTTATAAATAGATTACTTATAACGCCCATTAAATATTTTATGGGAAATCTATTTCAGGACATAATATGTCGCTTGATACAGAAATGGTCCTTCAGACACGTTACATACGGTAGATAAACATGTATAGTGTATATGGGTGACATTGCTATGGCAAGCGCCGGATTGCTTCGAATCGAATTTATTGTCGGGTTTCGAATGCCTTTCGGACGGGTCTTGGCAAATCAGTCCCAGTGGTATTCAAACCCGGTTTAATAGATTACGGACCCGAACATGCCTTCATGTTACCCTACCAGATCCACCCGGTGCAGAACCCTATCGGATGTTCATAGCCCCTTAAATTCAAGTGCACAGATTTTTCAGGTAAATCATTTATATCTCTCGTTCAGTTACCACAGTCTTCCATCATGGAAGATGTTGGAAACAATATCCTGCCATCACACATCTCTAGGAGCTTTTAAGAAAATGTGATTCATTGCTATGTAAATAACAGCAAACTTCGTCCTATAAAGCAATAAATTAATAAAAAAAAAGCTGGTGTGTTCCATTTGGAAAATAACCATTCTTACAAAAGCTTATTCTGCTACACACTTCGTGCAAATCGAGATAAACATTAGTAGAACCGATCTTAATGCTTATTTCCTTGTAAGTACAAAGGAAATAAAGGACTACGTTAGGCTATAGCGATATTCAAACCCTTTAAAAGCTGGTTTCTATATGTATAAAGCTCGGTTTTCTTTGCATGGCCAAGAGTAAAACAAAAGAAACAGGAATACCAGATTCCCAAGTGAGAAAATTGTAAGTATTTTAAAATTGAAAAAATAGTAAGGAATATCTCAGAAATGTATATGACATTAATTGTGTCTGTTAACGAGATCTACAATTTTTTGTGCATTATAGCTATATCAATCTTTAATGGTTTACACAATTATGCAAAAGTCATCCACAATGTCTTCAGAGGCTACTCCCAGTGAATTCCATACACACATTTTATCTGTCATGTTAATATGTTTAATATACGGTATTTTAATCAAAATAGTTAGAAGCATGTTTGTGAATGCCAAAATTTTGGAAAACCTTTCCATGTAAAGGGTAATTTGGGGTGGGGTATTTTCTTGAAAATCTTAGTACCACACCCTTGGAAGACACTGGACTTGAATACCTAATTTGGTATTTAACAGTCTTTTCGTTTTTGAGCTGTGCTGTCCACAGAGCCTTTTTCTAAAAATGTTTTATTTTTATTCAGGAGATCTCCGGTGAACTCTCGGTATTAATTTTTGGGCGGAATACTACATCTTCTCTGTCTATTATCTACCTGGTATTCGGTAGAAAATGTAAAAATAAAAGCAATCGAGATTCCACAGAGCCATCATGAACATTATCCAACACCTAGTTGCAGAAACATCTACTCACATTATCATGTCGTTACGATTCCTGAACTATCGTTATCATATAGGGTTTTAAATATAAAAGTTTAGCAGCACTCCAAACCAAGATTTTCAAAACCCCTGTTTCCTGTGCAGGCTTCTTCAGGCATTTCTGTGAGAACTAGGCGATTTACATTCGATTTCTGATTAGGAATACATCCTGTTCCCTAAATCTAATCACAAGGTTATGAAACATTTCTCTTTGAGATGCATGAACATTAGAGAATTCGTTTCTAATCACCATCTTTCTTCTCTATGACAGCTTGTTGTGAATCATGGATGAAGATTCTTTATGCTAAAGTATGTGGATTTTTTGCCATTATAACAGCATAGCACGCTATAATACTGAAACACGCAGTGTCAAGACTTATAGAGGACACTCCTGTAGAAAGGCTCCATCAATTGATTAGCCCGAACACGGCGAGACAAACTGAGAGGGAACAGAACCGGTTAGAAACATTGCGATGCAGGCCAACCAGTTTCCCGTTATACGGCCATTTTTCAAAATGACGGCTACGTAATTTATACTCCACGACTATAGATGAATGTTAAACTATTCGACACGTCATGAAGTATATCAGAATATCACCAATATCACCTTTCACAGCGTATGTGTCATCCAAATGAAAACAATTAGTTGGCCTAATAGATGGTTTATCAGTTTTAAATGAAAAGCAAGGAAACCTCTGAGGTACATATTGAAAACAAAACAAGAAAGAAGGAACTAGCACATGAAAGGGTTTAGGGTGCGGGAGATCTTCATTTTTATGCCGTCGCAAAGTTTTAAATGCATTCCGCGACTTTCCTTTGCAAAAGAAGGAGAATAAAAAATATGGCACGCAGTCAAAATTATAATACCATTGAGTTTCTCGTTAGAAATATCGCATAAATAAATTATCCTTCTCCTACCCTACCTACTTCCTCTTTACTTTCAGCTTCTTTTGACAAATTACGGAAGTTGGGAAATGGAGAAATGTAATTTTTACAAATTATCTTTCCGTCAAAGAAATGGCACAAACGCTCTACCCCGTTCCTTCCTTCAGACAGAATTAAATTTGGTCCAATGACGGAGTGAGAGAGAGATAGAGTGGGGAGTCTTGCTAAGAATTTCAGTGAGCCATGCAGTAAAGAGGCGAAAGGGAAAAAACTGAGTCTTCCTTTTTTTTCATTTTTTGGAAAAGTTCACCGGAATACCTTTTTTAAAACTTATTTTAGGATTTTCCCCTAACGGTATTTTAGTTTTTTTCATCTGCTTGTTCCGAATTTCCGCACACCCATTTTAAATTAAGACTTTTCCAAGGGATTTTATTTTTACTCTCTAGATGCAATTATCTCCTTTTGGTGACTTTTATTCACTTTAAGGTGAAGCAATGCTTCCTTTCAGCCCAGACCCGAATACAGCACTTTATCTATCATGTTACGCAATTAACTGCTTTAAAAGCACAGATATTTATTTTCCTTTCAATTGAAATGAAGTACCTACCACAATACCTACTTAGATGAAACTCTACTGTTTCTATAACGTGTCTCAGTACTTTGTAAAAGCCCAGCAAAAGACTAATATTTTCTCATTTTAAAGCCCTTAATTTAAACCCTTCAGCAGTTACTTTCTAAAGGCATTCGCAGTGAACTTTAAAGAAAGCAATTTGTATCAGCTGTTTAACTAAATAAGTAATTATTATCGCGCGCTGTGTTGTTTGAGGGCAGGCAATCACCCTTATATAAGCATAATATTTACAATAATTAGGTTATTACTATTATTGTTGTTATTATTATTATTATTATTATTACAATTATTATCATTATCATTATCGTTTACGATACTTATGGATCAAACTAAATTATCAAAAATTGATTTTAAGTGGTTGACAGCTAAATGGAAACCTGCAAGAACTTGGCAAGAGATACAGGAAGATCTAAACACGCGGTCAGAGGCCTATTGTGCAGTATGCAGTCTCAGGGAAGAAGAGGAAAGGTATGAAGGGGTGTTGCCCGGATCAAGAAGGAGCAAGTGCAGATATGCAGGGTTCCTGAAGTCCACAGATGGAGACACTCATGCACGCACCCCTCCTGCGGTCCTCCTAATGAACAGTTCCAAACTGCAGATTCCGCAACAGAGGATAAGGAAACGGTTACTAGGCACATATCTACCACGCACCGCACACCACCAAACTACCCAGTTAAGCCTCATATCCCCTAAGGTGATAGGAAATAAATGAGGGGAATAAGGGTCCGAAAAAATTCGTGGTATTAGGAAAATAAACCTAGCATTCGCCTGGCGACAAGGGAAATCCATGAAGTAAACCGAAGTCAGAGTAGGAAGTCGACGAGGATAGAGCCGGCAACCTAGCAAATGCGGGTCACAGACGAAACCGTCATTATAGTCCCGCTCGGTTAGGGATGACGCTATGAAACCAAGACGGAGAGACAATTTAAAGTACAATGAATAGACAGTCAGAATGGCTTTTTTCTCAAGTTTAATGCGTATTTAGCTGCTGAAGATAATGTAAACATTGTTAAAAGCTGACTACCACAAATTTATAGTACTATTATTATTACCATTGTTATTGTTATCACAATTATCATTATTATTACACACTATACCATTTTAAAGTATTACAGCCTCTAGCAATTAAAATGAAATATTTTCGCTCGTAATTAAAACCTTACTTTATTAACGACGTTGCAACTTCCAGGATCATATCAGCACCACCGCTGTTCCGAAATTTCTCCCGCAGGAGTTCTTTTTGCATGCCAGTAAATCAATTGATATGGAGCCGTTGGTTTTTAAACAAACTCAAAAACCAGCGGTCTGGGTCCGGTTTGAGCCCGCGACCTCGGAATCAGAAGTCCAGCGCCTAACAAACTGAGATACCCAGGCTTTATATTTAATTTATTGATATATTTACCATGTTTGTCTGGTATTTTACAGATAAAAAAAGAAATACGTACATATTGTTGAAACACTGTTAAGTATGATTTTACATATCGGCAGGCCTACTATTTAGGAGCTAGAAGGAAAACACACACGTACTTCCATGTTTATACAGGCCACTTGTAGTACTAGGGTTTCATAGTCTAGTATAATGTTTACAGAACAACAATTATTATTCGACTCTAAAACAACAAAAATGAATCCTTTATTTACTGAATGATATGAAACAGCTGTATAAGTTTGTTTTGGGCATGTATATAAATATACGATTTATTATGGCTGGAAGAAATAAAATATTATGTCCTTGGAGAACAAACACTCACACGAAAAGAAATGGTCGAGGTCGTTAAGGTAAGGCCTCGTGAACACTAAGTTCGCGGTTCAAATTTCGTCATGACCGTGCTCCTTGACTGGCGATTTTTTCTAGGCTTTCCTCAGTCATCATTACCGGTAAATGCCTGTGAGAACCCTAAACTTAGACTCGCTTCCGAAATTTCCATTTGTAAATAATCAGACATATGAATTTCCAAACGTTAAAACGAGGATGAAAATAAATTAGGTTGAACTACTGCTAGACTTTACTCAAATACGTCCTAGATAAGAAGCCACCCTATCCCTGTTCAGTCTACTGGCGTGTGCAAGGCCTGTTTAAGCTGACGTCAATGACTCATTATTCACGTGATTTTTTCAACAATAAATCCTTTTTCAAAACGGAGTGGAAAACTTCTTTTTCAGGTGGCCCAACTGCCCCGCATTTGACGAGTGCGGACATCCCCAAGTGCGTTGAAAGGCTTGCAGAATTCATCAGGGATATTTAAAGTTAAATCCGCCAGTGGGGAACTGGCTATAGCGGCCTTCCTTTTACTCCTTGCAATGAGCGCGAGCCACCTATCGTCTCTGCGGATAAACAAGACCGGTAAAGCGAAGGTCGCCTCTCTCCAGTTCTCCACGGGTGGGTGGGTTTACCTTGAATTAGCCCCGTTGAATTCTGCAACTCTTTTCTCTGAAAATATGGGGCGTTAATTTTACTGAAGCCGTAAATTGTGTAATTATGATGAAAATGAAAGTAGAACCCGAGCCATTATTTTACTAGTTTTGTGAATATGTATTATTTTAGGTACTAAGTGACATCCCTAGTGCAACAATTTCTATGATGTGTGGATTTCCGCTGGTTGTTGGAGTATTTCACAAAGTATTTGCTATTGTTTATGTTTGTTTGTTTCATCTAAGGTCATATTGGGGGCTTTTGCATTTTGGAACAACTCGTCTGTAGGTTCTCTACGTTGGTTTAAATCATTTTATTATTCTCAAATATACATACATACTTCCAGACTCTGTGGGGATAGGGAATAAATCTGGCTAAAGAAAAATTCCCCGCCCCCAGCCGGGAATCGAACCCGAGACCTCCGGGTGAGAAGTCAGCTCGCTGACCACTTGACCACGGAGGCAGTCCAATATTTGCTATTAACGAGTTTTATCTTTTGATGTATTATAATTTTATCCTCGGTGCAACCAAGAGGTACCAATAACAGGGCTGATGTGGATGATCTAGTTGTGGCCTCGGTTGGTAGCCCTGCCCTGCATCAACTTATTCCCCCTTAGTATTACAGAACAAAAGTTAATGCTACATATCACGACATAAAATGTAATTTTGGACGGTTTAAGTTAAAGGTAAGCATTTACGGAAGAGGCCCCAAAAATCTAATCCATGTGGCTTTTGTACTTTAACCTGGACCAAAGAAGCGATGAGAGAAAAGACCCAAGGGCGACCAGATCCAGGTAATGTCGGGCAAAAGCATTGACGGTGTCCCTAATGTTTTCAGTTCAAACGCATCCGATGCCCCCCCCCACACCATCCACGTGCCCTTAACCCCTGGAAGGCTCCCCTGGTGGTACCCACTTCGGAGGCGTATCTCGACTTGACAGTCCCGACAGATGCCAGGGAATAGACCTCTACAGAGCGTACATCCACTTCCCAACCGCAACCCATGGAACACAGTCTCCTGGTCCTACAACAAATGAAAATGAATGAAATTTTGACTAAAAGTAATGAGGGACAGCAAAGTGGCAGTAGAAGCGAAACCACCCCAGATTCGTCTACCGACCCGGGGAAAGCACGAAAAAACCGTAAGTCAGAGTGGTTGACCGCCAAGGTTCGAACACATGCGAATGCAAATTGTACACCTCGCGCTACACCACGTCATTTCACTGCTTTGGAACTCATTAACAGAGATCCCCTTCCACAGCCAACGGTTCCTCAAAAAATAATTAAACACAAGGTAATTATCGTACTGTTTATGTTTTACCTTCACATGCAGCATAAATACTCCCAAAGAGACGAAATTTTTCACATTTTAAGGAAAAATTCAAGTTCTCGCAACGATGTCCTTATAGAGTATGCCACACCAAAAATTCTGTTTTGAAAAGTTTTCAGTCAGCTTAGCTCAAAATATAATTACAGATTTTTATTACATAAACAGTGAAGGTTGTTACTTTTCATTGAAATATTTGTTTCTGTATTCACGTATAACTTATAAGTAGTATATATATATATATATATATATATATATATATAAATATATAATGCGCAGTCACTTACCATTATTCTCATAAGCTTAACGGGAAGTTGAGCGCAAATGTTATACAGGCTATGCAGTATCGTTGAGCTCAATTCCTCCGAATTAGCAGACAGGAATGTTTATCTAATCACGTGTATAACGTTGTTATAGCTTTAGTTCAAGAAAAAGCAAGACTTGAAATATATCCCATTCCTATAGGCCCGTACTGCTTTAAAACTCAATAATCCGCTATATAGAAAAACTGGATGACTTTAACGACCTGTTTTTGGGGTTGTTCAAGAACGGTTTCACAAAAATCGGATGGCAACCCTATTTCGGAGAACATTTTGAAATAGCAAATGCTAAAAATAAGTGCTCAATAAAAACGTGTTTGATTATTACCTTCATATACTTAAAGGAATGTTTCTCAACATCGAACATGAAAATAAATTGTGATGCAACACTAGTATTTTAGGTAGGTGTCACAGCTCAATTACTTTTGTAATGAAGAAAATAGACTTGCTCCGAGCATCCAGTGGGTAAACGGAACGTCTCCTTTCCTTGCAGAGTACGTCGTGTGTAAGTTTATAACGCAATCCAACATGCAAGCCGTCAACTCCCACGGTTATATCTGTCTAGGAGGAATCTTTTTTATTTATAAAATATAGCCGAGTAAAGATTAGTTTGTGCCAAAGTTCTGCACTTAGAAAATTCAATTTGCACCGCCATTACGCAACCCATGCAAATGCTCAGTTTCCCCCCCCCCTAAAATTGTGCTCAATACCAAATAACTACCAAGGTGTCTCTTCATATTCATTGCTATAAGTTTTTCGTTATAAATTAATTCTCATAGTGTTGGTGATGCACTGCGATTACAATGGCATTAACCAGTTTAAGGAGCTCGTTGTTTTATGTTAATAATAATAATAATAATAATAATAAAATTGTTATTTTTGGCAGTGATTTATGTTACGATTGCCAAATACTGCCAAACGTTTCTGTTTTAACAATATTTATATCAGGTTTAGGGGCTAATTTTGAGTATGATTTAAAGAAAATTATTGCTTTATCTTTTTACAGGAGCTACAATGATTATTGCTGTACCAACCGGTATTAAAATTTTTAGTTGACTCGCAACAATATATGGATCCAAGTTTATTTTTAGTCCCGCATCAATATGAGCTCTAGGTTTTATTTTCCTATTTACAGTAGGAATTAAAGTAATAGTTATTGGTAAAATTAATGCAATTTCAACGTCGAAAATTAAAAAAATAATGAGCATTCCCTCGAATAAATAATATAAGCTTTTGACTTTTACCTCCTTCTATTATTCTATTAATTATTAGAAGAACTGTTGAAAGAGGAGGAGGTTTAACAGGAGTAATTCTAGCTAATTCAGCTATTGATATTATTCTCCATGATACTTATTATGTAGTTGCCCATTTCCATTATGTACTTTCCATAGGAGCTGTTTTTGCAATTATAGCCGGTTTTGTCCATTGATATCCACTATTTACAGGATTATCCCTTAACCCAATATGTATATGTTCATATCCAAAGTATAAATCAAAAAAAAAAAAAAAAAGAGACATAATAGAGCAATTATTTTACCAATCACGAACCTATAATAGGTATATCAACCTGTGAAAGGTGGATTACGTATTCAAACACAAAATGTTACATACTGGCACAGCACTGAAGGATTTTTCTGTTCTTGCTTTCTTCACAGTTCATGTTGCAGTGCACAGTTCGCAGGAGCATTGAGCGAATTCGTTCTTTACTTTACTCAAAGAACAACCATTTGGTGACCCCTGATTTAAGAACTTGCATCTAAATACTTATTTTTATCAAATTTCAGAGATATATGACTGTTAAATATCATTGCTTAGACAGACAAAGCGAAGAAAACACAACACAGCGCATGAGCCCTGCAAGAATATGTTTACTATTGCAGAAATGGACACCTGTAAGTGAAGCGGTGGGTCTGCCCTTTAGCCATGTAGCTTATCCCAGGAAGGCTCGTATATTGAGTAGAAATTCTCTATTTATGCTTTATTTTCAACGCTATATCGATTCGGTGCTAATATCGATACCTATTTACGTTACGGCTTATCTTATCTAAATTGACAAGAAATGCATAGTCCGATTCAGTGTACATCCATACTATATCATAAAGTAATTTTTTCCTGCGCATAACTTGCTTTAAAAATTCTGTGGGAAAGAACGCAGATGTGGCTACACCAAAAAAATGCGAATGTTACCTCGATATGTCAGACCTTTAAACAGGCCATATTCTGAGTCTAAATATCGTGTAACGAGTATTTTACGAACGAGATGGCTGCGCGCTAAAGATTGAGGTTTGCATTTAGGAGATCCAGAGTTTGAAATCCGTTGAATGGGTCGTCCTGAACTTTTTTTTTTTTTTTAAACAGCAACGGAGTCTGATCAGGACTCCGGTACTGTATCCCTATTTACATTTCCCCCCCCCCCCCCGTAGGCTTTTTTTTTTTACTGATTACTGGTTTACTGTTTCTTTTACAAACATATACACATTGCATAAACATATAACACCCATGCCCAAGGCGGGACTCGAACCCACGATCCCCTGCCCACGAAGCACCAAAGCGAGACGCTTTAGCGAGCGTGGCCATGGGGACCGGCCTTCACAGTTCGTAGTTTTCCCACGTCGGTAGCCGAATTCTCGGGTGGTTCATTTTATACCACAAATATCCTATTCGTATCACTTCCTTTCGTCTCTTTCACCTTCAAATGTTTCAGGGATACCAGAATACGACGACTGGTACGTGGCGGAGGGACGGTAGAGTTTGGACCGTGTAAAGGATTTCTCTCTGGAACTAGGATAGCCGGCTGAACCCACTTCCTGAGGGAGGGGGTATGTTCATTCTCAGGAACCTCGGGATAATGGCGCAGGCAGGCATCAGAATTTCTGTGACACTGGAAATGTTCCCGACCTTGCTAGCGTCATCCTAATCCGATCCTCTCCTTCGTCCCTTCATCCCAAGGGTCACATAAAACACTATGGGCTTACAGAAGAGGCCTAAGTGCCGTGCTGAGCTCCAGTGGTTGCGGATACCCTCGATGCGACTATTCAGTATTAAAGAACATTTTAATCTTTAACACTTAACTGGTCGTTAGCTACAGTTTCTTTTGGCTTCTTCCATCTTGCCGACGCTCGAACAGTGAGAAGTGCAGTCTTCATTGGATGATCCGAGTTTAAGTCCGTGGCCCATTTCCTGACATACTATGTTACAATTTTTGACATATATTTGTACATAGTTTTCGGATTTCCTTTATATATATAAAATACATGCATTTATAAGTGTACGTTATATACAGGTTACTTTTTGTGTTTATAACTTATGAAGACTTCCAGCTCTGTTGAAATCGAAGTATTCAATTTCGTTTCTGTGAATGCGTACAGGACGTAATGTGGGCCGTCTGTCCCGCCCTATATTTACAGAAAACATAAAGCACTATGTGGTCTCTGGCTGTAGCATATAATGTAGTAGCTAAGACACTATAAATAATCAACATGCATCATAGGGAATACTATGTGACATCAGTTTCCCTCGTGTTTAAATTAGAGCTCAGTACTAACAAAGAAATATTGTGTTTATATTGTCAGTAATAATGAATAATGCTGTAAAATAAACACAAAACTAAGAAAATAAGATGCTACCAGAAAATTATTCGTTTACCAGTCTCTATTGCTACCTATAGTTTGATATTAGACTAACAATGCTGTTACAGAAGCTGTTCATGATATCCAATTACTATGTATGTAATGCATGCCCTGACCAAGTAACTGTTAACAAGGAGTATTCACTTTTCGTCATCCCCGACTAAGCAATGCACAGGGGCATACGTATTTCCAGCAATTCAGCCTCAAACATACTTAAAGGTATGACTTGGTTGATTTTGATGCCTGATTATAACAGTTACTTTAAGTAACCTACTGATAAATAAATACAGCAGATGCCAAGTTTGCTTGTTTGTTTGTTTTTTGTGCTATATGCTCATTATAATGATCCCACACAGGGCTGTACAGCGGGTATCAAAACTGCAAACAAGCCAGTGTCAGTCGAAGAACCGCTCCTAAATTGCACTGACATTGCTCATTAAGATTAAATTAAACTGAAACCTGCAAGAAGTCTTATATATCTGCCAGTTTTATTTCCATAATATTAAAAGCTTTTGAATGGACACATTTAGTAATGTCACTGTAAGTAAAAAGCCAAATACAACTTGTTTGCCCATTAGTATTTCATTAAAGCAATCTTTTATTTTATTTAACACAGTTAATTTATTTTATCACTAAGTTTTCTTTCCAATAAATTCCTGTTTTGCGGAATAATATTCAAAACCGTGCACAAATATGGCTTTGATCCAATAAAACCTAATTGTATACACCGGGTTTTAGAGGGAGAAAGAGTTAACATTTTCCTAATATACTCGCATGAAAGAACACGAGTTCATAATACTAGAGAGCTCAGAGGTTAAAAAAATTTACCAACCCAACATTTTAGTCAATGTGGTATCACTTTTCCAATATCACGGCTTCAATCTTAGCGAACTTGAAGGCCATTGAATATGAAAATTTTATTTTTGCTATTAATTTCAGGGTATAGTTCGCAGCCATAACTATACCGAGACGACGCTCCACGCTGCTGAAAACAAGCTAAACTGAGCAGAAATCTCTTGATTTTAACAGCGCAATTGTTGTATGGGCCATTAAATACCTACCTGCTACATACTGTATCGCGCTGTCTTTAAAACTGCTTCTTAGTAGAAAACAATAAATAAAATAAAGATAAATAAAAGCAAATGCAAAACAAAACAAAGGCTATTTTTTCTAATGATGTACACCTCAGTTTTTCATGTAACAATTTTGAAAAATATGTAAGAATTTGTTAAGAACTGGAGATTAAATTCGAAGCAAGTTTTATTATTTCGGAGAGGGAATTTGCTTTGTTATTTCATAGCAGCTTCATATATCAAAAATCATTGGCGCATACAGACACGCTATGGGACAAATTTGTCTACCTCCAGGGTCAGTTATCTTTCGTGCCTTTGCACCACAATGCAGTCCTAATGAGCAAGCTCTGCCCACTTTAATACAGCTTCCTGTGTAATGTACAAGGCTGTTTACTTTAGTAATTGTGGCGCTCATTAAGTCCTTAATGTTGGTAATTCCGACTTATAGGAATTATTGCATTCACGCCACATTCCCTTTATACATTCATTTTGCGACACTCGATTCATTTGTTTCTTATCGTGTTGTAAGCATTACAACTTAAGGGGACAGTAGAAGTCATTTTCTATAGTATTAGAGCCGGAGCCTTGAATTCTTTTTGCACAGGCATTACTAGCAACAAAATGCGTGTATGGTATATATAGTTTCTTTTAGAAAAAGTGTATCACAAGGTCAAAAACTCAGAAAAAGCCGAATATGATTACGTTAATTTATTTTTTAAAAAAAATAATTATTACCAATATGGAAATTTCAATATATAACTTTATTGCACACATTTTGAAGTATGTCGGGGAAAATTGTCAGATCTATAGCAGCATTTTTGGGGCGCAAATAGATTTTGAATATGGGAAAATAAGGGAAAAAACTTAACTTGAGAAAAATGGCTTAAAAGTTTCACATAGAGTCATTTAACCAGCTCAACGCTTTAAAATGGTATCCAAAACATGTGTTACATCCAGCCTACGAGACTCCAACTTTACAAATATATACCTTAAAGTGTTTACATACGAATACTTTTAATTATACTTTTAACTGAAATAACAATGTTGCTTGTTACGTCAAATGCAGCATTGTCTCTACCTAGTAAAGTGGTAGATAATATAATAATATATAACCTTATTCATCGTGAAGGTGAGACATTAGAATCAAAGAGTACCTACTCCAGGATTGCAAACAAAGCTAACTTCCTACTTCAGCATACGATTCACTAACATTTGTAACACTTTAGCCTGAGAGTTTTGCTTCAATACGCAGATCACAGCGGTAAATGAAGACACGTGACAGAGGTTTCATTCATACAGGCTCTCAAGTAGAGAGCATTGGTGAGATATTGAAAGAGGAAGAAAAGACCTTGAGACCAATGTGGCCAACCTGTACGATCCGAATGGAAACGTGCGGTAATTTAGGCGAGAATACGATGTACAACTTGACAAGTACAATATACGATAATTATAAGCCCAGAGAGTAATAATATACTTTCGCAACCATCCACAGTATACATTATTTATATATTTTATACATAACATTATTTCAATCTGTTTTGTACAGATGTGATGATCTGATTTTTCGCTAGATAGCATTCTGCCAGATGTTACAAATACTGCTCACGCATTGTATGGTTAATAAATTCAAAATAGCATGAAGTATATAGTTTTACAACATATAGCATAGGCATGCTATTATATTATGTGGCATAGGCATATATTATGTAATTAGTCTTGTTTTTGTACTTGCTAGCTTAATTTATTACATCTAATTTATATAGCATTGGGTAGTAAGACTAATACCGGTTTTTAAAAACTTTTTATTCAGTTTACAGTTTGAGAATCTGCCGTAAGACAACCAAATACATTACAAATTATCATGTTCAATATAAGTATCGATACAATTTATCGAAAAAGATATCGGAGGGCAGGATCCAAACGACCAAAGACGACAATTTTGAGTTCCATGTACTATCCTTGGAATGGAAAATGTTGACAACACTGTATGAAACTAATGTGTTCCTTGACAACCTGGAGAACACTAAAGACTGCTGGTCGCCCAAGGTAACTTCTACTTTCTGATTAGTTTTATTACCTATTAATTAAGTAAACACTGACACTAAAAAAGGAGAACCTGCGCGGTACTTTACCTATTATCAAATATTCCAAAACCAAAATTGTACACTCACGCAGGTGAGTCGCTTATTTCTCATAGCAGCCGCAAATTATCATGAATAAACTCCAACATGTTTAACAGTGAATATGCAGTGCTTAAAGCTCAAAGTTCACTGAAAATTTGCATACAATAGAAACGTGAGCCATGGCATTTATCAATCTCTCCAACAACTGGCCATATATCCAAACACTACAGTACGAAGGCCTCTATTTATATTTTGGGTCTTGGCAACACTCATTGCTGCAGGTGGCATCTGATGGTTCACCTTATGCTACTTCATACATGGAGCGTTATTTGTGTTGTTTACAGTGCTTTTAAAATTGTGTCTCAGCGAAAAGATGGAATTAGCTCGTGAAAATGTTCGTGTGATGATTTGTTAGAATGTTTGACGTGGATTATCATAAGTAATGGCACGAGTGTTTTCATCTTATCGATAATTCATGACCGGAGCGAAGCGACGGGAGTGAATTGTCCTGAGAAATAAAAACACGAGTTGTATTTGGTAAGACAATTCAGCAAAATAGACTGTATATACCTTATAATATATAGGAAGGAAGATTTTATCAGACTTTGATTATAATATTTACATTAGTTCTCAAATGGTATCTGACGCATTCGACCAAGTTTATTTACCGAATGTTTCTTTTTGTCTTTCTTCACTGCCTCCTTAAATATGAAATGGCCGACCGTACCTACACCCAATGTATGAATATCGATTGCAACAATAGAAATAGGGAACAATTATTTTATTTCAGCTTTTAATAACTAATACATGAAATGGAAACAAACGCTATTTTATTTGAGGTTATTGCACTCATCTCATACACAAGCAATACAAATAATGATTATTTTCACTCCCTTTTTAAACTAAATAGTACATTATGAACTGGATAAACTTGAAATAAGCATTATATCTGAATTAATTCAAAGTACAATTGTGGAATTGACAGTTATTAAAAGTGAAGTTTGGCTCGCTAGATTGTCACCTTGTTACCAATAACCGAGACAGGATATTAAACAAACGAACGTCAGGTTCAGCAAGATTTCAAGGACATGAACATCAGCTGCAGTAACCTTTGGCGATGAAGTTTTATACTTTGCCACTATGGAATACTGGTATAACGAGTTTATACGTAGCCGCTGTTCGCTCACTGACGTAATTTGTGAAGGACGTCCAAAATGAATTGTTATCTCAGAAAACATTGATGCTGTGCAAAAATTGATAGCGTAAGATCGTCATGCATAAGATAGAGGCAACCCTAGGCATTAGTTCCACAAGCAGATATAAAATATTGCATGATGATTTAGCCGTGAAAAAGGTTTTCTCTAGTTGGAGTCCACATAATTTGGCACAATCTCAAAAGGATATTGGTGTCCATTTGTGCACACAAATGCTCAAGAAGTGGGGCTTCAAAAGAGGTATATAAGATTATAACAGGTGACCAATCTTGAATCTATGCATATGAACCGGAACTTAAACAGCAGTCGAGTGATTTTTTCAGAAAAACTGGACCTGTGGCAACAGTGCCTTTAGAGGAACGTAAAGTGGTCCATTCTGACTGGTACACAACTACTTGTTTTCCAGGAGATTTCGGTGATTTATAAAAACAAACAAGTTCCGTCGGATAGTTCTTCATCAAAACAATGCAAGAGCTCACACATCTCGTCTAACAACCGACTATTTGAACATTCAAACAATCGAATTGATAACTCATTCACCGTACAGTTGTGGTTTGACACCCGACTTCTCTTTGTTCCCGAACATGAAGAATAACTTGCATGTACAATGATTTTCGTCGGCAGAAGAAGCCGTTGATGAGCTCAAAAATCATGCTTTGGAGATGTCTCAAGCAGATTGAAAGAAATACTATGACAGATGGTTCGAACGCATGCAATTGCAATGCAAATATGTATTTAGCTTAAAGGAGAATATTTCTGGAAACTATAAAGCAATTTTCAAATTGACAAATTATTGTTTTTTCTGTCGTTATTTTTTTATTAGGCTCCAAATATAAATCGTGCCCCTCGTAAACGATTATCTTAAGGTAAATTCCCATTTAGGCTTTCAAAATGTGTATGTTGAACTCAGAAAAGTATACTAATCATAATTTGGCTTGGAAATAATCGATAAACGCTGTAAAGATAGGCTCAATAAACGCTGTCATTGAGTGTAATCTAAAGAGAATGTGTGGTCGAAATAAATGAAAATATGTTATACAGGATGACACACATCCATTATGAAGCAAAATTTATTGCTGCTGTCAGTACTTCTGATTAAAAAGAAGTTTTTATCTGAGGCATCAGCTCTAACCATATATTACGTCATACTCTAGTATTGTACCAGAGAATACGGAAAATATTGAATTGAAATATTCTTCAGAATAATTTTCGATACTACCAACAAACGAAGTAAATATTTTAACAATGTAGAATCAACAAAATGTTACAACTAAGTTCGTTGTACTTCCCATATTTTATTTATAGACATACTGTTAGTGATTATCATTAAAATATGCGCTTAAAGCCATACATTGTGGAATAATTTTTTATGCTCACAATCAATAATACACCATATTAAACGGACAATGTGTAATTACATTTTAATTTTCTAAAATGGAAACAGCAGGTTTTGACTTAGCTTATCCGGAATACTGAAAACTGCATACGATATAAGTGATCCAGAAGGCAATATACATTTTCATTATCCTTTAATGCAGGTTCAATTGCAGCTAAAAATACCCGCACACTGCAGTCACAGAGAAAAGACTCTGCTGGTACATATGTTTGAAATTGTGTTGGAGTTGTAAAGAGAAGGGAGCGTTCTTAATGATCACTTCACGGAATAACAACCGAGTTAAACTGGAGCCACTAAATCCAAATTTTTTACCATCTTGACTCTGTGGTCTTCGTCTTCCCTGGCGAAGACCACACTGTTAAGATGGTCGAAGGGTTGCATTTTTACGATTCCAATTTAGCTCGGTTGTTATTCCGTGAAGTGATCATTAATAACGAACACTGAGGAAACTTCAAATATTTAAGAAGGGAGCGGTACCCATACATAGACACGAGTTTAGTACTGCTCTTTGGGAGAGGAAAAAAAACATTTTCTAATCCTTGACGCCGGTTTAGTACCGCTCTCTGTGATGTATTTACTACAGAAAAAGGAAAGAAAAACACAAAATCTAATTCCAGATACCAGTTTAGTGTTGGTCTCTGTGAGGTACTTAACCCTGGAACACTTACCCAGTTTTTATATCTTTTAACGTTTATTTGGGGGTACTTGAGTACCCGAGATAATAATCCAATAAACTTTCCATTTAAACGCTCTTTTTATTTTGTCAACTGCATGACCATATTATTCTTGATCACAATTAAACGTATAGGTCAATGTCACCTGTGTCCGGTGTACATAGACAATAATGTATAAGAATAACCTCTAGGTAATATTATCTTAGCGTACTAGCTCACGAGTTTAAAAGAATAATACTACGTATGTATCCATTGGTCCAGAGTATCAATACCATCTTTGGTATCGTTGTAGATATGAATAATCCCAGGTATATTTGTCGATTCATTTATACTTTTGTTATAGTGGAATTACACTTTTGCCTTTCTTCTGACAATATGTTTCTTTGCATCAAACACCACATTCTTTCTCTTAGGAAGAAATGAGGTAGGAATCTCATCCTTTTTTCGCTGAATTGAACAACAGTAAAACTGTAGATTTCTATCGTTGTTTCCGCTACGGTGATAGACATGAAAATTACATTTACTAACAGTGGGGAAAAAGAACAAGTAAACACATACCGGTGTACCGCGATTTCCCACACAGTACATTGTCACCAATAATATGACAGTTCTAAAATTCTTGCTAACCCAGAACAACAAAGCAGCCGTCACGCTACACAGCAAAATCTTAAATGAAGGTACCTTGAATCCAAGCGCAATATTTGGAGTTTATCACCATCTAACGATAGTTCTTTAAAACAATGGGGTACACCAACACACCGGTAAGTGTTCCAGGGTTAATACAATAGAAGAGAAAAAACGGTATCCAATTCTAGACAACGGTTTAGTACTGCTCGCTATGAGACATTACAAAAACAGAAAAGGAAAAATAGCTATCCAATCCTAGACAGTTGCACGATATGAGATATTCACATATGCTTAAGAGGAAAAACGGTTCATTCGAAGACGCCGGTATAGTGAGATATCTACAGGAGCAGAATAGGAAAATGCTCTATCCAATCTGACGTCGGTTTAGTATAGCCCACTATAAATTAATCACCGGAACAAGAGGAAAAAGCTGTGTGCAATCAAAGACGCCGGTTCAGTAACCAAAATGACTGAAAATGATGGAAAGGTGTGTACAGGTGTGTATACCTGATGTTATCGTACCTTTGCCCATGGGTAGGCGCCCCCGGGAGGTAAGACGATACACCTGGCGGCCGGAACTAGCAGCAACAACACAGCAATGACAGAGTCCCTACAGTTTCCTGATTGAAGTACCCCGACAGTCGGATAGGAAGACCAGGACTCCCGTAACACATGGGTCCATTCCGGCAACCAGCTGAAGTCGAGGGAAGAAGATAGTCACTTTGAGCATCCGTTTTCCTTGCTACGCCGCACCGGGCTCCATAACTGACACATTCAACCCAGAAATAAACTAACGGTATGAAATTACAATTGAAACAACATAGAGGAACAGAAAATTCTGGGAATGAAAGAAACCTACCCAACATTCGCCTCACAACCCTAGGAAACCCCCGAAAATCCCATAGATGAGGAAGACTGGCCACGGGAAGCAAATCCGCGATCTTCGGAATGCGGGCCACGGACTAAACCACTTGAGTCGTCCCGCTCGACTTTAAACAATACTTTATAATCCTTTCTTAAGTGTGTAGCATGTGCTTTTTTTTTTTTTTTTTGCAAGCATTCTATATTATTTTCTTATTATTTACATGACAGCCAGAGTGTAGTCCAAGACCTACCATATGACCTCCGCATCCTCCTACGACAAACACACGGATCTCCATGTACAAAGGGCAATACTGAAATGCATGAGGTCAGCAAATCGAACCTTCCGTTCGTTTATTCATGTTCTCCTGTTATCCACTAGCTTTTCCATCTAGCTGCTCATTTAGTTTTCAGGACTTCACGAAGTTCATGTTATCTAACGTGAGAACAACTGCATTGTGGTACTGTAAATCGAACTCCGATCGTTTCTTTCCACAAGCAGCAGGATACCGTATCACCATGAGACGGGTCATTATAGATTTGCGATATAGAAAATTCATGAAGGGTAAACGCTGGGTATAGCATAGAGTAAGAATGCAAAATTAAGTCCTATTTATGCTTTTTATATCAATATTATGAATATATCAAAATAAAATTAGAAATTCCAGAATTTTATTAGAGTGTACCATAAAAAATAAATAAAAGCCTTAATTGTCTGCAGAAGCAGCGAAATCTAAATTTTGGGTAGAACGTACTCAGGTTAAGTGATACAACAAAACTGACAATCGTCTCTAAGACTTCTTTGGTAGAATTTTCTCTTCGTTGGTTAATGTAACAAAGAGGACGTTTTGCTGATTTTCAAAAGTGGCACAAGCAGATTCTGAACAGAATTTACTTAGTATTTAGAAATAAGTATTGATCGTCTTTAGAAAATGCGCAGGCAGATTCTGGGTTTAATTTACTCAAGGGGCGTGAGATATTGCAGTGTTAACCGTCTCTAGATGCTGCAGAAGCAGATGCTAAGAAGAATTTAGTCAAAGTTGTAAAGTATTTAAGTATTGATCCCACCAAGAAGTTGGGTAAGTTGATCTCAGGTAGAATTTGTGCAGCGTTGTGTGATATGAAATTTTTGCTCATCTCTATATAGAACTTGCACAGACAGAATTTGTTCACATTGTGTGATATGAAATTTTTGCTCATCTCTATCTATATAACTAGTACAGAGCATTCCAGATAGAAGTATTTGTTCAGCATTGTGTGATATGAAAGTTATGCTCATTTCTAGAACAAGCACAGAGAATCATAGACAGTATTTGTTCAGCATTGTGTGATATGAAAGAGATGCTCATTTCTAGTACAAGCCCAGAGAATCATAGATAGAATTTGTTCAGCATTGTGTGATAAGAAAGCGTTGTTCATCTCTAGAACGTATAGAGTATCATAGAGAGAATGTATTCAATATTGTGAGATATGAAAGCGTTGCTCATCACTAGAACTAGCACAGAGTATCATAGACAGTATTTGTTCAGTATTGTGAGATATGAAAGCGATGCTCATCTCTAGAACTAGTACAGAGCATCCTAGTCAGAATTTGTTCAGCATTTTTTGATGTGAAAGCGGTTGTCATCTTTAGAACTAGCACACAGCATCGTAGACAGAATGTATTTTGTATTGTGTGATATCAAAGAGTTTATCGTTTCTAGAAATGGAACAGGCAGCCTCTAGGCAGGATTTGTTCGGTGTTATGTAATATAAAAGAGACAATCGCCTCTAGAAGATGGACAGTCAGATTCTACACGGCATTTGTTCAGTTTTCGGTGACATAAACTAGTCTGTCATCTCTAGAAGCGGCAGATTATAGGTAGAATTTGTTCAGTATTGTGTGATATGAAGGAGTTCATCATCTCTAGAAGTGGAAAAAGAAAATCAGTACTTTGCAGAATTTATTCAGTGTTGCGTGATATGAAACAGCTGATCGTTATCAGAGGTGACACAGGCATATTGTAGGCAGAATGTGTTCAAAGCTGCATGACAAAATGAAATTAAGCTAGTGATCGGCCCAGAAGTAGCGCAGACCGATCCTAAGGCAAAATTTATCTAGTGTTGTGTGTTATGGAAGTACTGATCGTCTCTAGAAGCGACACTGGCAGATCCTAGGCAGCTGCAACTGTTTTGCCTGTTTTACAGAGTGACTGTACTGATGCAGGCTGGGTAATTGAGCGGCTGGATGGTAGGAGACATACATACATGAGACAGGGAGAGAGGGGGAAAGAGAGAGAGAGGTGATTCATGATAGCCATTAATTCCATTTCGCGCCGCCAATTTAATAGTAATGAAGCGGTGCTGAATTCCCGGCCAATTGAGCTAACTGTTATTATATGCGCGCGCGCGTGTGTGCGTGCGTGAGTGTGTATATGTGTGTGTATGTATGTATGTGTGTGTGCAGAGGGAGGCTGAGTGAGGCCTGAGTGTATGTGATCTAATCACCAGTAATGTAAGCCCATACACTGTTCACGATAGATTTAAACCGCGAATTCCCCCTTGCATCATGCGCGGCGGCAACCCTCCGTACATCATCACGTTAAACTGGATGGAAACTCAGAGAGAGAGCGAGCACACAAATCCTGAGCGCTGACAGCACCCCAAACAAATCACACTGTGAGGGCAGATGTGTTCTACCTTGCTCTATGTCTACTATTAAGTATACTGCAAGCTCGGAGTACAATATTAAATGTACAAAGTAACAAACTATACGTGAATACGCATAAGGCTAACTCATTAAACACTATACTATATTATTACTGTAATTATTTTACTATCATCGTAGTCGTTATTGCTAATGTAATTAATGGTAACAACAGTAAGTTTACATCTAAAGTAATTTTAACTACATGAACCTTCAAGATTAAAATATTTTGAAACAATTTAGTAATCAGTAATCTAATTTATGTTCTAAAACATGAACTATTAAATTTTACGAAAATATATTTATAAAGAAACTAAAGTATATTTCTTAACGTAGTTTTAAAACAATAAATACAATTTTCTTAATTTTCTTCAAAATGAAAGATATAAATAAAGAAATATGAAATTACTTTCAACCAGGATGGAAAACATCGCTTTATCAATTTGAACAATACTCATTATATGCTTTATATTTCAGTTTATAAGCATTCGATAACTATTGCTAAAAAAAATAGATACACATAAACAGGAGGAAACAAATTGTATAGTTCTGTGTTTTAATTGTGCTCCAAGGAGTCTTTGCTTATTCGCACGATTAAAATATAAAGCGTGAAAACAATTAGAATGGCAGACTTAGTCACTTTATCGTCTACTTTAAATTCTTCTCACGGCGCTCCGAGTGGAAAAGCAAAACATTAGTTGAAGAAGGATATTTGAGGCGTCTCCGTAATTCTGCGGCAATATATTTGTATAATAGTTTAAATTATTTAGTTTTTTCATTATTGTACATTAATGATTTTATACATTTTTATTTATATATTAGAATAATTTTGGCTTTTTTAGTTAAAACACAAATATATTTAGTACATTTATGATTACCTAAGGTACATGTTAAAACTCCTGTTTCAAGTTCAATAATTTTGGCAGCAATGTCAGAAGGGCTGGAAGTTTTCACTTGCTTGGAAGCCAGTCTCATACGGGGTGCACTCAGTCTTGTGGAGTTTGATGACCAATTGACGAGCCACTTGATGGCACTGAGCACTATGCTTAAGCGACATGCTAACCATAAGCAAACCCCATTTCCGCATCCTATCCATGGTTTTCGTATCAATAGGGTATAGGGTGAAGTGACTATGCGACAAACCTTGGTCCTTTTTATGTTGCACCTCGAAATGAATATATTTGAAAGGGCATATAATATTCTGTTGTTTTATTTTCCATCAACACCACTATCATCGTCGTAATCATCAATTTTGTCACAAGTTTGGACCATAGGAACCTCCAGGAAGTGTTATCATACTTAGTCAACGATTGTTACTAGAGTCTGCAGTGATGCATGATGAGCTCAAACCCCACCAGATGACACCCAGAAGAAAACACATTAATTGGGTATAACTGATCCAACACTTCTTCTCAGGGTATCGTTTGAGTAAACATCAACCGGGACCAACGGCTTTATCTTCCTTCGGAAGGAAGTAATGCTAAAAGACAGTCCATGGCCGGCTTACAATCCGCGACCTCAGGAATTAAAGACTATTGTGGTAACTACTACACTACGGATTAGGAATCAATACACCGTCCGTGCTCAGGCTGTAAATAGCTCGATTACGTGATGATTTAAAGCATTTAAAGCATTCCTCCATCTTTCAACTTACGGGAGAGGGGGGTAATTTTATTTCTTTTTACATTTGAAGTGAAGTATGATGTTAGTTTAATTTTACGATCCACTTCCATTAACACCACGCCTAGTAGGTTAACTTGCAACATTTTGTTTATCTGTCCGATTATCATGTAGTGTTCGAGTCGTTGTAGATAATTTTCCTGCAAAGAAATTCTTAACCAGCCGCAGTCTGCGTTTACATGTTAGTTATTTATCAGTCTCGGAAATACAGTTCCCGTCATTGTCAGTAGATGTACCAGTAAGTAAATGTGAAATCTAATGAGTGATTTTGTAAAAAAAAAATGATCAAAGTAAGCATTTCTACACGTCTTATACAACACTAGTAATTTATTTAGTTTTGTAAAATAAAAAAATGCTGAAACTATTTTTGTTCAATGGAGTTTTCAGTTAAATATTTGACTCTGTTAAGTAAAAATACAATGAATGAATACACAAACAAACTGCGACAAATATATTTTCCTCATACTGGTACTTCAGTACTCAGATTTACAAAATGTAACTAGATAGGTAGAGTCAGACTGAAAAATCCAATGCGACAGCGGAGATATGAACCACAGATCTCCTGATTTCCGTCCAGTTGCCGTGACCCCTGAGCTAACATGGCAACATGCCGATATGGCATTTATCTGAGTCAGTTTATTTCCGGTAAAACAAAAAGAGTCAGTGAGGTTCACATTTCGACTATGGCATTGAATTTTTCAATCTGACTCTACCTATCCAACTTCTGTCCTACACACGACTGATGTGGAAGAAAACCAATTCATTCACAAAGTTTAACTATTCAATCGCAAATCCACATTTTCGTTTCAGTACGAAGGTTGTGCGTGTTTATGTAAATACCAGGTGGTCCAACTGACCCGAATTTGACGTGTGTAGACATTCTTTCGTGCGTTAAAAGAGTTGCCGAACTCAACGAGGTTATTTCCAAATCAAAACCGGTCAGTGGAGAACTGGCTAGAGCGAACTTCGTTTTACTCCTCACAATGAACGAGACCCGCCCACCATCTCCGTGATAAACAAGAGGGGTAAAACGAAGGTCGCTCAACCAGTTCTTTATTTACTGGTTTTAACTTGAAATTGCCCCGTTGACTTTACAACTCTGTCAGCACTCGGCATGACTACACACGGCGAATACGGGGCACCTCATACACATCTTTAATGTTCTGTTTCACCTAAGTTAATTTTAATCTCAAATCGGGATTGGTGTTCAACTTAAATTTGTACTCAGTTTTGGTAATTAATAAAATCTACATCCACCAAGCAAAGTAGTCACAAACACAATATACA
Source organism: Hymenopus coronatus (assembly GCA_030762935.1). Classification (NCBI taxonomy): domain Eukaryota; kingdom Metazoa; phylum Arthropoda; class Insecta; order Mantodea; family Hymenopodidae; genus Hymenopus; species Hymenopus coronatus. Next base: position 362,457,220 of record CM060900.1, read on the forward strand.
TGATCAATTCGCATTATATTCTCTACCCATTCTTCAACAAGCTTTCTTACAACAGTGGCTTTTTTTCTTTCCTTCTTTCTTTCTTTCTTTCTTTCTTTCTTTCTTCCTCATGTTAATAGAGATAAACATTTGCAAAAATGTTTTCATTACATGCTAGTTCTTTGCAGGTATAATAGGAAGAGGGGGATACTTTTGGCTTAAGCGATAGCCAAGTCTTTTAATACCTTGTCACTTGCTATATGAGGGATTTGAAATTCCGTTCCCTTTGCATGAAGAAATGAATAAGGACTTTCCAATTGAGAAAAGTATAAATAATGGAAAACTAAAACAAATTATAACGAATATCTCGGAAACGGTAAACTCCACAAAAAAGCAAGCACATAAATACTGTAGGTATTTAACGAGATCTACCTATTTAGTACAATAAGATCTTGTCAACTTCTAAGTCATTATGAATAAAGAGGGCTTCAGAGGCCATTCTTGGAACATTCAAGATACTATATTTCATTTATTATGGAAATATCTTAAACATGTGATATTTTAATGAAAATCACTTCAGCCATTTTTTGAGAAAACAAAAATTCTTCTGAAACTTTTCCGTGTAAGGGGTAGTTTGGGATGGGTGGATTTCTTGAAAATATTTGTGTCGCATCCTTGGAATTTAAATATCAAGTTTGGTATTTAACTGACTTTTCGTATTTAAGTTATGCAGTTCAACGCACACCCATACACAAGTTATGCAGTTCAACGCACACCCATACACAAGTTATGCAGTTCAACGCACATCCAGACACAGACACAGATACACACACACACACATACACACACACTAAATGGAACTGTTTCTTAAAATGCTTTTGGGGAGGGGTCCAGGGGAGCATATATTTCCTGTGTAATCGCTTGACATTGAATTCGAAAAATAAATATTGCAGTTGTCTTTGAGATCATTGTTACTGATTTTCCTTGCGCAAAAAAAAAAATGTATTAGGTGCATATTCATGTTAATTTGCCTCAGACTTCCGTTAGCTCAATCAATTCATCTTTCTCGAAATAAGTTGAGGCTTATGTAAAGTGTCAGGAAAAACAAGTCGCTAATCCAAAATTCTAATTCCAGGTTTTCAGAGAAGTGAAAAGCCTCGAAATCTGAGAGGATGATACACTGTATAGAGTTCAATGGAAATATTTTAAAAATATATTTTAAAAAGATGCAATGATCAGGTCTAAATTTTTAATATTTTATTGTGTCCGTTTTCAAAACTTTTGAAGTAAGGAGGGTTATTAGCAATAATGACGTTAATGATGTAATAATAATAATAATAATAATAATAATAATAATAATAATAATATAAGCAACATTAGATGATGAAGGAGAAAAATCAAAGTTGCACCTGTAATAGTGAGTTCGAAAACTGAAAATGAACGGCGTGTAGATACGGAGGAACATATTGAAATTCCTGACTTAAATTCGATGACAGAAAAGAAAGGAAAAAGCTCAGCAAAATGTTTACTAATTACAACTTATTTAAAATGTTTATGAACAGCTGCATGAGTAATTACTCGGTCAATGCGCAGCCCTCTCGTACTACACACTCAAATGAAGCCTTAAACTACTTTAAACTTTTCTCAAACGGGAAGCCCTCATCCGTTTCATATCTCGTTTGTTTTACATCCAGCCACGTAAAGAGAACCGGATAACAATGGCAATCGCATAGCGACAGGTTTTAAAAAAAATTGACTGTGGCTTTAGTCTAGTGTATGTCCTATTTCCCCTCTACTTATAAGGAACTAAGTAATAAGACAATTTTATGGTAACGTATATCTTTATTAGCATTATGTAGATAAAAGAACGATTTTACTAAGAATAGTTAGTTTGCAGAACAGATACAGAAAGTAATGTGATTGGAGCACATCAGATTTTATTAATATAGTTTTTGTACCATCAACGGTCACTTTAGTGTGTTATGTGTTGCTTGGTCTACATAAGTGATAATAAAATTTAACCAAAATGTTTATTCAGCTTACTAAAGCATTTTGTTCGTGGTGTCGCAAGTGACCCACGCTACCACTAGTTTAAGCCGCAAAGCACTGCCTCTCTGGTGTAGAAAAAGCATCCAAGAATGGAAAGGAGGGTTTGTTTCCTAGAGTGGTTTCTAATGAACGGGATGGCTCAGGCGGTAACGTGCAGGTTCCCGGGTACTGTCCACTCAAACCCATGGATTTCTCGCGGTTTCATCGGGTCAGGAGGTGGTTCATCTTTATTACAAATGTTCGGTCCGTTATTTCCTGTGCTGTTTCTTTGTCATTTATTTCAGGCCACCGTGGGTTCATGGTATTGTGGGAGATAGTCGGGAGATGTTCAGATACTTGCATATAGAAACGTTAATGATCTTGCTTGCACCCGTCATCATTCGAATCAGATCACCCTTAGTTTTTCTCTCTGCATTCTCCCTCACAGGGGTTACGTGAATTCGCAAAGGGCCGCCAATGTCCTACATGCAGTGCTTCGCCCCAGAGCAGGGGGAGCCCCATCCAACTCTTAATACTAATCCTAATATTCATTTACGTTTTAATGAAGCCCAGTTTTTATTAAGTGTCACAATTTAGCCTGTACTTTTATGGATATTGAGTTATTTACCCCACTTATACTATATACGTATTGTTTTCGTCCAGCAGGTGCGTTAAGAGAGACAAGGTCAGACCAGTGTAGAAAGCGGCACCTCCTCCCCATCCTTCAAGCCGTAGCCAAAATAATATGAATGAACGAACGAACTGTACTCTATTTTTTTCTTTGAGCTTTTGGAGAAGAATCATTCAATTTACCAGTTACCCATCCCCCGATTTATTTCTGAATCTGGCATTGTGTATGTGTGTGTGTGTGTGTGTGTGTGTTTGGCATTCCGGAGGGGGTCTCTCACAGCAATCGAAACCAACCGCGGGGAAAGAGCCATCAGTCCAAATAGTTCTTCATCCCAAGCGGGGAGCGGTAAGAACCCGCGCACTGGACGCGCTTGATCTTCCCTAGTCCTACAGATGACTTCAACGCCAAGTGCCACCGAGAGCTGTATTTCCAAAGCGCGTTCACCACATCGGAGGGTCGCCATCACCGCTGACACGTCGACGCAACCCTGAAAGAGAGCGATTGGAATGAAATAGATATGAAATGAAGTGATATGAAGTTCAAGGGAGAAGAAAACTCTCCACCATTCGCTTGATGACTCAGAAAAACCATGGGTCAGAGGTCGGCCACAGGAATGGAACCCACGACCTCCCGAATGCCAGTCCAGAAGAAACGGCTGCCACCTGATTCGGCTCTGAATCTGGTACAAACGACATATAAATGTAACAATTTATTCAATAAAATATGACATTAAACAACAATATTCAATCAATTGGTTTCTTATTTTTGTGAGTCATACTGCTAAACAAATGACAAAATATCTCCAATTGTTACCCGATGAAACATATTTGGGTTACGATCTGTCTCATTGCAGGAATTAAAAAACATTTCCATTCGATTTTTGTCCAGTGTCACACAAATTCGTGCACATATATACACTCATATATAATGTAAGATCTATTGTTTTCTTTTTGATATAGTAGAACTATCAAGCATTTATTGTTTGTAAAAATAATGCTGAATAATGTATTTGCTGAAGATTGTGCGTATTAACAGTGACAACAGCTCGCCTACTAGGAACCTATAAAGCACGTACCATAGTCGGTGATTAAAGGTCAGACATTACCGGTAACAAAAGAAACATCCATACAAAGTTTGTGACTTTTATTCTGAATATAGTAATTAATTTTATTCAATTCAATTAGCTTAATTAAAACGTACCTTCTTCTGTAGATGATGAACTAAATATACTATTTTTTTTAAATTATATTCCTTAATATTTTATAACAAATTTTGTGTTTGACATTTTCCTAAAGTGGGTAAGTAGTATTTTCTAAAAAATTGTTTTACATACAAAATTGGAAAGCAGCGAAAAAAGCACATAATTACGCTAATAATTTTAAGCTAATCTATAATCAATATTAAAACTCTAATCAGACATTTTATTACACATATTCTACGGTGCTTTTGGAACACGTTTTCAGAGCTCTAGCTGCAGCTTTGTGGGAAAATAACAACAAATTTGAACATGAGACAAATGCAATTTAACTAGCGCAACACTTTAAAATGGCTTCCAAAACGTGTGTTGCATCCGCCATACGAGAATCAAACATTGCAAATATGTACTTCAAAGTATGCTGCATTTTCTTGCATCAAAAATCCAAAAATTGACATTTTTTACCAAATACTCTAAAAAGGCATTTCTGTGTTCCCTTAAGGTTCGGCCTTGTACGCTACCGTGACACAATCTAGCCCTCTGTGCTGAATAAATCTACCTCCCCTATACGGAGTACTTCTGCACACTGTAGAGCATCAGTTTGCATTAAACATACTATATACGCACCTTTTATTGGACGCTGATTTTACGTGGAAGTATGGGGCGGGGGGGGGGGGAGGGAGCAGCCCGCTCGTCCATCCAGCGTTGTCAACCAAAGAAGGTTTCTTTCTTTGAAGCCCTCAGTCATTATAGTGAATAGGTTATCTAATTTACCGCAACCTAGCTGAACTATTAAACGAAACACTACGCACGTGCATCTATGTTAACCCTGGGATCTACAGACAATGAAATCTTAGCATTGAAACTTCTTTAAGTCAGGTTGTATAGTGTACCTTTGTCTACCTCCGAAATTGCGCGAAACCTACCGAATGAAGACGAGGGTGCCAGGCGCCATAGTAGCCTATTTTCACAGAAACAAAGAAGCCTTGTGACGCTGATCTTGTAACATATTTATTCGCTCCTGTGCGTAATCAGCATTAATTAGCTACCAAAAATAGTTCCCGTTGGCCTGAAAACAGGATAATGCAAAATAGTTACATAACTATTGCTCAGAAAATAGTGACGTGGATTTGAAGATTGATAGTTTAAATCTGCTGGCACGAGAACAATTATATTTGTCTTAGGTTCATGCGTTTTGTCACCCGTGCCAAGCAGAGTAACAAATACTAAATATGAACACGTAATTGTAAATAAGTGGCGGCTCGTGACCTAAAATATAGGTGAGATACTTACCACAAAATATCACAAGGAACTTCTTAAATATTAGGTTAACTCTTCTGTCTTTTGTGTTGACGTATTTCTTAGCTATGCTGCCCTGAAAACGCCGCAGGTCCAACAAAACAGGTTTTTTTTTTCATTTAATAACTACCATTCAGCCACTCGTATTCACTGTACCAAAAGTATTTAAAGTGTTTTTGTAACATTTCGCACCTTTCTGTTCCATTTTTTTGTGCAGACAAAGTTAATAATAACATTTTGGTCTTCTCGTTAATAGCACATCACTTTCGTGACAGTCAGTCTTTCGTGAAAATTGTGTGTGTGTGTGTGTATGTGTGTGTATGTGTGTAATATACTTAATTAAACACTCTAAACCAGTTTGCGGATTCATCTTTACGCTAACTTCAGGTGAACAAAACAATAGATGGAAATAAAAAGTCATGGCGCAGCTAACTTCAGTGAAATAAAAGAACACAACTGGAAACTGCACTATTCAAATGTACTGACACTTTACGCGCACAATGTTGCTCAGTAATTGTGGACTTCTTGGGGATTCCAGAGAAGTTCTAGAGAAGAGGGTGACTTGGCAAAGTTGTCTTTCTTTCATAAGGCCAATAAACCGATGGGTTAGCCTCAGCAAGGGGCTGTCATTCGCTGAATTCCTGTACTATTAGCGGCACTGAAGCCTCAAAACAGGTGTATTTGGTAACACATGGAACCTTAATTTCTCTAGTCACCCTCCGTGCTGACTTCATATACCCAAGGTCGCGGGTTCAAACCCGGCGGGTGTAAAAATCTTTATCATGGCTACCTTCGGAAGGGAAGTAAAGCCGTGGGTCCCGTGTCGTACATTTACGGCACAAAGTACCTCAAGCCTGATAGAGAGGCCTCTGAGTAAAATTAAGCGGTCTTTCACGCCCAATTTAGAATGGGACGCTGAGAACCACAGTAGTTAAAGAGCGTCCATAAATAACACGCCATTTTTTTCCTTAATTTCTATTTCATTATAATGGCAACCGAGTATAAACATACAACTCCATATCTGTTGAGAAAAAAACTACAAAACTACAGAGCTTCGGCCATCCCCTACGACCCTTTTGTCGCTCTTCGAGGTCAGAAGGCAAGTAGCTTCCACCCCTTCCTTTTTCCCTCATAGATATGTTTCCAACTGGTTGTTTGGCTGCTTGCGCATACAACAAATTAAACACATATAGTCTATTCGCTTTCTTTTCAGCCAGCAGATGGGGTAAGGTAGGGAAGGGCATGCTTATGCAGCAAGTGGCACCTCTTCACCCCTCTTTCAAGCCGTAGCCAAAAAGAATTGACTGTACAGTATTTTTCAGAACATGATGAATGTGCCCCACTATTCTTCCAAAGCGGCCTGGCCTGACTTTAAAGTTTGGGATAAGGGTGGGTGCGGCTGGAAACCAACCCTGGCTGTTGCCAAGTCTTCCACTTCTTAACTGAGGCGCGATTCTCGACTTGCCAACAATGTCTCAAGGAAACAGAATTTACTACGTTGCCTCTCGCCCCTGGCATAGGGTCATCTCTTGTTTGCTAATGGCTATTGTTCAGTGTTAGGAGGGAAGCGGTCCTGTTTGAAAGCCATCATTTTTTGGTAAACACTATATATTCAGATTCAATACAACTAAAAATGTGTGAAGCACAGCTTCACTAGCTTAATTTGAGTAGCCGCCAATACTAATTCATTTTACTGTACGCAGTCCTATTCAACCATTTGATCTATTAATTTTCTCAAGTGGCCCGAGAAGTGCACCACAAGTATTATTTTAATTCGCTCCAACCTCTCTCTCTTTAAAACTTTAAATACGATTGCTTATAAGCAATTTTGATAAATTAATACATATCCCGTGCAAGCCCACCAAATCCTAAGTTCAAACCACAAAAAAATAAAAAAGTTAGGCCATTATTTGAAATTCGAACTCAAGCGGAGATTTCGTGAAACTGAATGAAAGACACTCTGCCTCTCTGATTTCAGTGACCTCAATTTCTAATCAGACTTGATATGGAAAGAACTCGGTTATCATCTCGAAAACTATTTGTATAATTATAGTCGTTTAGCATAGATTTAAGTCTCACTTAGACTTTTTCACGTTATTCCTGAGATGGCGTAAGCTACAGTATGCTATGATAAAGTGTTTGTGTGCAGCTGACGCTTTAAAGTGATACATCTGTGAAATTTGGAACATCCACAGCATGTAAGATATCTTATTGAAGTCTGTACCAGGTACTGTACATAACCATAGTGGTTTTTTGCCATGTTCAACATTTTAGCTCATATGAGTGTTTAAGTAATACTTTGTTATTGTCTAAATTCACTGTTCTAGTAAAGGTCAGCCAGAGCTATTCACATACAAATTTCCAGTTTAGCACTAAATTAGTTTACAAATATATCTGTAATGTCATAGTTTTGTTGTTAGGTATCTCTAATTATTGCAGAAAAGTGTTTACTTTTCATACTCTCCAAAATTCTTAATTTTTCAAAATGTAATAATTTATTTATAAAAATTGGAACATTATTTCTGAAAACCATATGACCGTTTCCTTTTATGCACTTTTGAGAGACAGTATAACCATTTTGAAACAAATGAGTAAAATGTTGCATCGTGTGGAGCATTTTGAATTTTAAAAAGTGTTGGAAAGAACAAGGCTTAAAGTTTGTACTACCGATTAATAGGCATGCGCCTGCGCATTTACAGGCTCAGTTAATTGGTAGTTAAGGTGCACCAAGTGAGAAAAACGATATATTTTCCTGAAATTTAGAATTCAAATAATCTCATTATGAAAAAATATGTTTTTAATTTTTCACAGTTTTGGTCAAACTTTGCATATCCAGCGCCTTAAATGCAATGCGATCGTTTTAATTTAACATTTTACGTGGGATTTAGTTTAGATATACTTAATTTTTTAGTTTTCCGTAGCATGTTGAATTTCTAATTGCATAGATCCACCATTTTCGTTTGCTGCTTTTCACTGTATGTTATTGAATTAGGGTCCGTTATACAATTAAATAAAAGCTATAAAATATGCTGGATAGTTGGTTTTATTTATTTCATTATGCATACCTTAATATTTCTATCTACACAGTTTTCACAAACATTTCAATTCTGGTTGTAGTGTAGAATATATTTAGTTGTTACTTCTCATAGACGTTCTCGGACACCAGTACATTCAAGGTCCATTCAATAAATAACTGGAGAAGTTGTATAAAAAATACAAAACTTCGGCAAAGCATGTGCCTCTTTGTTATATTTTAGTGTCTCAGAGCTATTATTGGATGGCTTGGTACCACTGCTTCGCGAATGGAACGCTGGTATTTAGTGAAAGCAAGTTACAGGTTTGCACCAGCGTGGAGTAGCAGAATGTCATTAGACTTTTGTGAGTAGAAGGGTTGAAACCAATCAGAATTCACCGTGGCAATGCATAATGGTGAAAGTTGTTTAAGTCAAATACAAGTGTTTGAGTGGGCAGATAAATTCAAACGAGGAGTTCCAAAACCAAAGTTGTGCTTAACAACACTTACGTGTCAAAATTTGAAACCAAAAATTTTGAGGAAGTGGTGTGGTGTGATGTCCAGTGGCGTACTGTTTCTGCATGACAACGCGAGGCCACACACTGCTAGAGTCACTTTAGATACCAACAAAGACCTGAACTTTGTCTGCTTGCCCCCCCCCGTATTCACGGATCGGGCACCTTCAGATTATCACATATTTAATCCACTAAAAGAAGCTCTTAGTGACTCAAGGTTCGCAGATGAAGTCTAGGCGGCAGTGCATTTGGTTAAGCATATGCCCGCAAGAATTCCTTTCACGCGGAATTGAGAAGTTTATCTAGCGCTAGCATAAGTATATAGAACTCGAGGGGGAAGGGTAGTATTGCAAAATAATACCTCGTATTCCATTCTCGTAATAAAAAAGTTTAAAACATTATTTCCGGTTATTTATTGAATGACCCTTGTATAACGTACATGTATTATTCTGCACTAATGACGTCATGGAGGTGTGTGTGTGTGTGTGTGTGTGTGTGTGTATGCTATTTTAAGACAAGTCTTCGAAAAACATTGATAACTGGTGGGAACGTAGTATACGACTTGAAGAGTTAGCTAAAACATAAACTTTGAAAAATATTAGTGGTTCGCACTTTATAAGAAAACGGACCTTATTTTAAAAATAACTCTTGTACATTGGATCCATGATATTGATTCCTTTGAAGGTTTCAGAGATTGGAACACGTATAGCATAGGCAGAGTCAAAATGTATAATATTGGCTATAACAGGCTTGTCCAAATAAAAGGGGCACAGCGCAATAACTCATTCTACTCCGTGTGAAGCATGGGGCATGCTGCTATGCGACGTAATGACGTAATAGAGGCCTTCCTTATCTGCCTATACACACACACACATTGTGGTGATGACTTTTACTTTGGACGAGTGCCTCTATATCTGCTTGCTGCTAAGGACTGTGCTCAGACCGTAATAGATGATCCGAAAGATGGACGCGTAGTCTATGGTGATGATGGTTTTAATATATTTCATTTTAAAGAAAAGGTGCTCGCAAATGTATGTAAAGTCAAACATATGATGCAAATAATCGCAGTTCGGAAAATGAATCCTTGGGCAATTACTTAAACAACTCCCAATCTCCTTATTTGGAACCTTTTAGGTTTTCAGGGCAAGTAATTCCATTTGTAGTTCCTGTGGACTCTGAAAATGTCATGTTTCGAAGCTGACATTCTGTTTATGTTTGCTTTTACCAGCATATTCGCTAGCGAGCACTGTACGTTTATATGACAGTATGTGTGACCCACCATTTCCCACCTTGATTAGAGTTGGTGAAACGGATTCTGACGTCGGTAACTCGCAAGAGTTGCATTTGTAAGTGCCTGGGCTAGAACCTGGCGCATCTATCAGTAGAGGGTTAGTGACAGATTTTTGAGTTCAACTTCAAATCAGTAGTACCTTTCACTCTTAATTCAAAGTAGAGACTTCGACTATGTAAATATGTGCATGAGCTGTTAATGGGCGAAAAAGACCGGCTAAGACAACCTCTACCATTGAGTTGGTTGTATAAATTAAAAAAAAATCAGATGTGTTCCATTCGCATGGCTTTCTCTACCTGTTCTGTAAACAAACTCTTTCTACAAAAATGAATATGAATATATATATATATATATATATATATATATATATATATATATATGGTTGAAATTTCTGATACTCCTATACCACGTTAGTCATCAATTCATGAGCAAAATTGTAAGCACAGCTATAGAAAAACTATATATATAATTTTCAATTTATCCCATTTATGTGCATTTCGCTTTATGTAAAATCTTCAGCATAGCACACTGACGATTTTATGGGTTCTTTTTACATTTAACTAGGCACTGTTTTAAGCTTTATGCTTTACTGTGTTCAATACTACATACATTTGCTAGAAAAAGAGTTAAAATGGAAAAAATAAATATCTTGGTGCAAAAAGTACTATTCTCTGAAGGGATTACAGGCAGAATGGGTCCAACTGAATCCAGGCTACAAATGAAGTCGTGATACCACCAAGTTAAATGTTATAATACAATAAATAAATTCATATAATATTTATTCTATTGCGTCATCACCTATACAATGTTATACTTATTCAAAATAAACACAACTAGAGACACAGGCTATCTGAAGAAGAATTCCAGAGCTCTCATTAAATTCCTCTAGATAAAAGCAAAAGCCAGTGACGGGGCTCGCGTCCTCTAATTCCTAATAACCGAATAGACTGGGTGCCACGAGGTGAGAATGCCGGTACCTCTGCCTCAGGAGTACGTTTCGACGGGCAAGAACCACTGCTTTTACTCAAGTACGTCAAGACTTGCTGCAGTATCAGGCTTCCCAGAGTGAGAAAAGTGCTGAATTTTAAACTACTGACGGCGGTTGTGTTGATAGATTCACAAAACAAATGGTCATACTTTAACACTAATACATGTGATTCTCTCCCTTATTTGATGTGGAATCACAAGATATTTAGAACTAGTGGCATATTGCTTGGTAATTTTTATACTTCCTAAGTTCTTATTTATATATAAATATTTTTAAAACACCAAAAAAAGAAATCTATTTTATATTGTATCAGCCTATAGTACACGTTGTAATATTACATTTTTTGACAAGTACATTCGCACAAAAGCGTATTTTTATTTTTTATTTAATAGACGTAATATGTGGCAACAGCACAGGACATTGTGAACATCCATTTTTGACAGCAACATAGAAATTTTGTTCGCTTACCTTATGTTTTAAATTTTAAATTTCCAGCTTAGAGCATTTATGTGCTGAATAATCACTAGTCTTATATTCGGTCCATATATTTCTCGGAGACAAAACCCGCAACACTTTGTTTAATTTTAAATAAATGCTTATGGCTGACATTTTGACTGGAATAAACCTCACGGACAATAGACGTCTAATTTTCTAAACACTTGGATTGAATTTCAATCAATGGTATCTCTTTCTACCTTATTTCGCTGCACGTGTGTTCCACTTTTAGAGTCCAGGTAATGAAATGTTTCGACGATAAACGCATTGCGAAATGCAGAGAGCTGTTTGGTATGCGTACATTAGGCAATCTTATGAAGTGATCGAGAACCAATTCGCATAACGCAATTTGCCCACAGAGCATTAGTGGCAGTCCTATCCTACAATCAAGGGCACACCGACTGCAGTGACTTCCTAAATGCCAAGCAGAGTTCACCTTTCCAATCCATACAAATTAGAGAACTATATCCGAGTATATGCACCCAATTCGAGTTGATACATTAGTCGATTGAAATAGCTTTGTTACCACGTATGGATAAATTTGTTATTCTTGCAACGAAAGTCTGTATCTGCTACAGGAAGGTATGGAATATCAAGAAACACTCGAAGTATTGGAGAGTCCACCACTATGATAACGAAACTATTTTATAATATGCCGTATAGATGTTATTATTTTAAAACCATTTAAGTTAGGAAGTAAGCTAAACAGGAAATTTGAAGATGAATTGTAGCAGTCAGCTCTCAAGAATTATTAAAAAATATTAACCTCTACAGGAGTACAACGAGATGTTCCATTTTATGTTTCTTTCGTTTCTTCTTGTGCTTTTCTTTTCTCCTTTAATAATGGTTAGGCTACTCTCATTATGTAATTTTTAGTGACGTTTGAGATGAAATCTGAGAGATAGTGTCCATGTTGTTTGTCATGAACCTTTCAAAACCTATTTGTCACACAAAGGACTATACTAGTTCAACAATTTTCAAATATTAAGAGAAAGTAATTTATCTCTTTTAATACATTTTAGTTTTTCCATAGGGTTACCCATACATTCAAAACTATTTGCCCTTGAGTCAATTATCTTATCGTACACCTAAAGAGACACATATTTTCGTTTTTGCATAAATTTTAGGTTATACTATATGTACCATAAAGAGCATATTATTCCATTTCTACTTTTTATCAAGTGTAAGTGGCAGCGAGCCGAAAACTGCACATGCTAAAAGGCTGTGTTGCCAGACTTTACATCACGGAGACCACATTATCCGTCAGAGATTGAATTGCCACATAAGTTTAAGATAGGAACCATAAACTCACAGGCACAAGAAGCACAGTATACTTTTTCAAATGTAGTGGTTTGTTGCACTAAATTGTACTCCTTATATAAATAACCGATGTATTCAAGTATTTATACGTGGTCAGCCTTTATTCACTGTCTCACACTATGTAGCTCATAGGCAATTTATAGGACACTTTGATAAAATGCGTATAACACATAAGAATATCTCATTTTGTTTGCTAATTATTAGAATTGTCATTAATGAGGCACACATTTCAGGATGTAATATATTTCGAACTGCCTATATCTGTCCTGTGTTTACATACATAACGCAACGGCCAGCTCCTCTGTATAGTACAACTAGCAAACTGCCGACCTGCATTGTGACTCACGTGAGGAACCGAGGAACCAATTCAGTCGTAAACTTTCCTTTACGCAATGAATGGTTTTAGATATGCTGAATTAGCAGATATCCATCTAATTTACCGAAAACTGGGATAATCTGCCAATGCAGCGAGGGACTGTATCATCTGCGATTTTTAAATTTCCGTATTCCCAAAAGACGACCGTTCACTGCAGTGTATCAAATTATTTTTGACACATGTTTTCTTAATTCCCGATTTGAAGGTTTTTCAAGTTTTGAGGTTTAATTTTAATTTCTCAATTTTGTGAGAACAATGAAAGTGATTTTGTAGTTTAAAGAACGGAAGTACAAATGGTTGAATGTTGGTTTGATATTTGTATTTGATCAATAAAACCAATTTATGTAATGTATAATAATGCCATTGTGTTCAATACTTTTAGTTGAACGCTGAATACATTGTGAATCCTAATCAGATAATTTTGTATCAAAACAAAACATATGGCTACGTAGGTTGAAGTTTCAGCGCGAGTGATATTCTTCCCCCACATCACACCACCAATAGTCGGGCAGGGCAAAGGGGGAGGGTCAACCGTGTGACCTGTTACGTAAATAATGAATGTCTTAGATAAGGAATAATAGCCATCCTAAGAGCAACGTGAAATTTTTACCTCATGAACATAACTTTAGAAAATAGTGTAAAACTGCAAATACTGGATAATAACATCGTCCGCAAACGCCGATACAAATATTTGCACTTGTTCACCTCACATCCTGTATATTTACAGTGTTATATGAAGCAATTCCAGCTAATGCAATGAGAAGAATTGAACAGGCTTTTCTATATTGCAAAGATTTGTAGATCTAATCGGACACTAATCTAATCAAAACAGACTCTAAATGTTCATATCATCATAGCTTTATAGTTTTGAAAAGTCATCTAGATATTTGTTGATGTGAACACTGATATTAGTCCTCGAGGAAAGTCTTTCAAATGAGCAAATATGTCACCAAGTAGACAGTTGTAAAAGTCAACCAAATTTGTTTCCTCGTATTTGTCCTGCACTAGGTCATTACGTTGTTCAAAAATTGAAGGTCTGAGCAATTAATTTTATATAATCGTTGGACATTCGTTAATAAATTAAGCAATAACAGGCATACCGTTTCTTTTTGTTTATATTTTTCGAAATTTAAAGCTGGACCACACAAAAGTAATTCAAGGACCGGGTTTGGCCCCCGGCTTAAATTGGCAAACCCTGCTGTATGGATATTTATAATCACACAACCTCTTATGAGTTTTTACGGAGAAAATGGGATAAATATGCAATATACAGCAGTATGTTACTATAGGTGCATGCCTAAAGTAAGTGTCAGATTGAACCTTACTTCATAAAGTACGTAATTCACATATCCTGGAAATGAATCAACAGTTTTCCAGCGGGTCTGTTCTAGGATGTCATCGACGCGGGAGTCGAGGTTTTTAAAGCCTGTGTACTCATGAACGGGAGGTCTGCGGTTCAAATCCCGCCAGAACCGCTTTCCCTGACCGAGGTTTAATCCAGGTTTTCTTCAGTCCTAATAAGTGGCCAATCTGAGCGTCGTTAATTTTCCGTAAAGTATCTCCTAAACCAGATAGCGTCACCAATTCATATGCTTTTGTGCTAGAGCAAGCAGGCTTGTTCCGTGCATGCAGTAGGTAAACACATGAGAGCAGGGGTTGCCTCTCTTCCTTGCACAGTTTGCCGTGTGTCAGTTAATAATGTAGGGAACAGAAAACAATCGAACACGCAAGCCATCGACTCCTACGTTTATGCCTGTCTAGGAGGAAACATTTTTATTTATAGAAAATGGTGGAATAAGTTTTCCGCAGAGTGCCTCGGAAAGTTTTGCACTCTGAAGTTCAATTTACAGCGTCCTTACACAGCCTATACAAGGAACAGATCGTATCTTTCGAATTGTTTTCAAATTCAAATAATTACCAAAATTGTTGCTCAATTTCAGTGCTTTAAATATTGATGGTTTCAATCATAAATTGATTCTCATATGTTGGCGTTACAATGCGATTACAGTAGTGTTAACCACGTTAAGGAGCTTGCTGTTTTATTAAGTTAAAACCATAAGAGTTGTCATTATTTTGTGTGCAATTATTTACGTTAGACTACCAATTACCACCAAAGCTATGAAAATATGTATATGTTTATATACGCAGTATAAATACTTATGCAAAGGATGTAATAGAGCAGTATTTCTCCCAATCATGATCCCACAATAGGTGTGTTAATCCATGAAAGTTGACATTTCAGACACAAAATGTTGCATACTGCCACAGCACTAAAGGAAATGTCTGTTCTTGCTCTAGGAGAAGTTGGTCGCGCAGTGCACAGTAGGTGAGTCGCAGGGGCATCGAGCAAATTTTCTCTTACTACTTTACCCAAAAGGCAATCAATTGGTGACGCTGTCCTAAACTGTTCCTCGTTTCAGGTTTCCTTGGAAGAGATGGGAATCAAACAGGGTTCCTTTTGCACGCAGCGGCAGTATATTATTTACCGCTGTAAAGGTGTCTGTTTAGATTTTTAACCTCACTTTTAACAAACTAATAGTTTACAATGCTCAGTCCTCGAGTTTAACATTAACGGTGACCCTTGCTATTCCTCAGCCAACTCAGAGTGTAGCGATTATATCCAAAAAGTTTGTGACTTAAGAGCACTGCTGACAAAACAAATATTTCCTGCTAGTTAAAGGATAACTACGATAATCCGCCTCTGATGAATAAGACACATTTTCCCGAGCGCATTTGCAAATGAAGGTGACAGACTGTGAACGTATTTATGTGTATGTTATTTTTACATTCAGATATCGCACTTAAGGGGGAGATTTTCAATTGTAAAGGCCTTATTTGAAAAATACTCGTATCGAAGTAAATTATTTACTTGACGTCTCTTTCTATTTTCCACTCTCTCGGTTCTGTTTTCCCCTGACAGTTCTAATGTGTCGCCTCCACTTTTTTCCTCTATCTCTCTCCCGTTTTCTGTCTCTCATCAAAACGTTTGCGCGATGATTTCACAGCATTTGAAAGGCAATCCACCATATCATTTCCAAAATTAGGAAACATTAACGAACAAGTTAGGACATGTGTAATTCTCGCTGTAGCCTACAACGCCACGCTACGGTCAACAAAGCAATTATACTAATTACAGTTGTACTGTCTGTACCGACGCCCTGCGTTGCTGGACGTCCCCGTGCTGCGTGCATATATACTTCAATTTAAATTCATCAGAAAACATTATGATAGAGAAGTTATTTAAAAAAATAAACGAGTGCTGGAAAACAGAGGAAGAGCAAAGAAACGAGTGTTTATTTCAAGTTTGTGACGAAGTCTACTGCGCCTTGTAGTGCCGACACACAAATTATATGATGTCACGAGCCTCTTAATTATTATAAAATGTTTGAGGAATTTTTCCCCTCCTCCGTCTCTTGTTTCTTGCTGCTGGACTTAAACAAAGCTAGCAATGGACCTTTAAGTACATAAGTGGCAATTTTCTCCATAATTGGCATTAATATGGGATGTAGCCGTGCCGTCGGCCTGCAATGCGTGGTATTTTGACTGCGCGCGCACATACGAGGAGGGAATGAGAGATACATGTCAGTATCCTCTAGCATTTGATTTGATTTTAGAACAATTCGGCACTAAGAAATGTTCTGTAATCATTTTTAATCTTCATTATATTAAGGTGATGCATCTGTAACATTGAACCAAAATTGTAAAAAATTCAAATATTATATTTTTAATAATAAAATTATATGAATTCCAAACTATAAGAAAGCATGTAATTTTTCTTATTTGGCACACATTAACTACCAATTAACTGATTCTATAAATGTGTAGGCGCATGCCTATTAATAGTCGCTGCCAACTTTAAACCTAATTTTCTCGCAAAAGTTTTTCCAATACTTTCCATATTCAAAATGCTTTACACTATACAATTTTTCATTAATTTAATTCCAAATCTTTAGCTTGTCTCTCTAGGGTCTTTCAAAAGTCACTTAAAACTTTAAACCGTTAAAAATATTTTAATATTTGAGATAGTATTAAAAGTTAGTCATATACTGGATAAACAATGGGGTTTTATAAGACACGGGAAGATGTCCATCGTTCCTTTGCTCAACGTACGCTATTTCTACTATGACTCCGCATTTTGCAGATGATATTTTGGAGTATTAGCAGTTTCTATGGAGATAGCATTTTCCAGTGTCTGTCACGTTGTTGGATGTGTCAGTAAAGCTCGTCCTTTAAAGTAATTCCACAAGCAAAAGCAGTACGGATTGAGATCTGGAGATCACAGAGGCCATTTTGGAACTTAGCTAATGGAACACAGGCCTGCTTTTAATTGTTAAGAGTTCTATATCTTCTCAGATCTTGAGGAAAGCTTCTCTTGTTTTCATAATGACATTTAAACAGCAGTATTCTATCACTTAGTGACAGAGCCATGATTTGTAACTTACAAATTCTTTTCGCAATATGAATGAAATTACAAATGCTTTATTCAATAAAATTGGATCCATGGTAGCAATGAACGGAAAAACAAAAGAAAACCAAACCTCATTTCCTACATAGTATGACTTATTTTATTTTTATGCATTCTCAAACTTTATATTTATAGCGGTTGAAAGTTTGAAATTAGTTTTGAAAGACCCTGGACATTAAAGAAAGTGGTCTTATACTTTCTCAAAAGTAGTGGTCCAATTTTGAGAAATAAATTATTAAATTTTGAAAACCAAAGGGTTTTGAAGAGTACAAAAAGTGGGGAATCATTTTTCTACACTAATTTGTTTAATATAAACAAGTAATGTGGCAGATTTATTTGTAAACTCATTTATTGTAAAATTGCACGTTTATATGAATAGTTTTAATAATACATCACGTGGCCTCTTTTTATTAGAACAAGAATTTAGATAGTAAAACACTATATTTGAATTGCCATACAAGCTTGAATTTTGATTCACCATTATTATATATAATAACCGGTATCAATTTCAGTAAGATATCTTACATATTTTGGATTTTCCAAACTTCACAGATGCAACACCTTAGCCTGCTGTTAGCTCTCGTGTGCCCCTGCATAGCTTCAGGCAACGCTTTGGTACAGCATTTGTATTTCTGTAAATATTCTCAAATTGCTATTTTATGTTGCAAATAGCAAACAAAAAAGAAACCAGTTTAAAATGACGTATTTGGATGCAAGCTATAGCAAAAGTGAAAACTACGATCACTAGCTCCGAAATAAAATATTGGGTATATTTTATTATATTTCTAGGCTCACACATTTAAAGCAATATCTTTCAAAAATGGTTTTTAAAATCTGGGTTTTTTATTCCAACCAATCCAAAGAAGCATTTGAATAATAAGTTCAGTTTCTATTTGTGTATGTGTGTATCCGTGTCTGAACATCATATCACAATCGAAAAGTCGGATTAACAACTCACATTGCAATCAAGAATTAAACTTTTAAGCATGAACAACTAAGATTTTTATGCCATTTCTTAATGCAAAAAACATTTCAGTAAGGCCGCGTCGTGATCGACTGGTTAGACCTCTCGCCTCTCCTTTAGGCAGCCTGTGTTCGATCATAGGAAACCGCATGTGGGGTTTGTAGTTGACGAAGCCGCATCTGGACCGGTTTTCTCCGAGTCCTCCGGTTTCCCCGCCATTGCTCCATACAAGCCAAGAAAAGTAAACTGAATCAATGACGAATAACGCCAAAACTTAAATTTAGTACAATATGTAGAAGAATAAGTAGATCAGCTACTCAAATGCCATAAACCTGAGTTGTAAGGGGCGAAAAGAGCATGAGAAGTTTTGCATAAAGAAGACTAAAAAATGTAACTTTTCGGATCAAAACTGCAGATAATGAAAAACTCCGGGTTAAAAATCCATGCCATGGTTTAAATTATAAATAACACAGTAAACATTTATTTTTAAACAGTAAGTACCTTTTTGGTGTTTAAAAATTGAGTTTTATTTATGGACGCTCTGTAACTGCTACGGTTATTAGCGTTCCATTCTACATTGGGCGTGAAAGACAGATTGAGTTTGCGTAAAGGCCTCTTTCTAAGACTTCAGGTTCTTTTATGTGCTCTAAATCTACGGCAAGGGACCAACGGCTTTACTTCCCTTCCGAAGGAAGTCATGCTAAGGGATTTTACCTAGAAAAAATCAATCGCCCTCCGCCGGGATTGAACCCGCTGCCTTGGGAAGCATGTTACCCTTAGACCACAGAGAACGAACCTCTTTAGGTGATTAATATACTAACATACTAAAACCTACAAATATACTGAATGTAATACATTCATTAGTACTGTAGTTATTAGAAATTTGAAGCAATGGTTAGAAAGACCAAGATACCGGTTACATGAAAGGTGGTTATTAGCATAGCAGTCATATAAACAAAACTAGTCAAGGGTTATTATTATTGGAAATGGAAATGGCTCTTTAACTGCTGTGGTTCTCAGCGTCCCATTCTAAATTGGGCGTGAAAGACCGCTTAATTTTGCTCAGAGGTCTCTCAATCAGGCTTGAGGTATTATTATTATTATTATTATTAAACTCCTATTTCACAACATTTTCTTTGTTGAATGCCAGAATTTTCACTTCCGTTACGTTGCTTGCAGAATAGTGTAACCTACTATAATAAAGACAAGAAAATGAATTGATGGATTCATAAAGAAATGCATTTTGTTGAGCGTCATAGCCAGATAACTGTTATTGCTAGCAGAAGTGAAATACTTCTAACACAGTACTACTTTACATATATCACAGAGATGACACCGAGGCGGCCCGGGTTCGATATCAGGCGACCGCATGCGAGATTTGCGGTGGACAAAGCGGCGCAGGGGCGAGTTTTCTCCGGTTTCCCCCAGGTGTTCTATCTTCATTCTATGTATCACCAGTGCCATCGCTTACGGTGTCACGGTGGGCTTTAAACACTATCAAAAATATATATACCACATACTAACAAGAAGAAAACCTGACACACGCGAACCACTGAAAACATGTTGCAGGCAAAGCGAATACTACATCTTGGGGGAAATCTTCAATAGAACAATAATCGTATCAGGATACATTCGAGAGTCAACCAAAAAGCCAAGAAGCTATGTTATAGATCATGCGTTGGTCTGTCACAACCCGTGATTTTCTCAAATGGTGTGCTTTGAGAAGTAGGAGAAGCACTACCGCCGTTAATCAAGCACAATAATGCATTTAAATGATGATGTAATGCCAGCTTGGCTCGGATGTAATTATTTTATAGTTTAGATCGTTAACTTCATCACTTCTATTACGAAAAACAGTGAATGGAGCAAAAAAAGAAACAAGTGTTGGTTGTAAAAAAGGCGAGTTTCCAGAAGGACGTCAGACGCGGCGATCTCTTATCTGGTGAATGAATCTTGTGTGTAGGCTCCGACGGTTATGTCGCTATGCGGAAGGTTAAATAAATAATGGTAGGAATTGTCAGCAATTTGGGCTACTGTCTTATGGCGGGCTCAGACAAGCAGCTGCAACCTATTCTGATTTCTTGCTGCCACGCGTCCGGCACACAACTTCTGCAACTACTCTATTTAACAACAAAAATAAAATTAGCATCATGTGATTTGTTGTATTCATATGACTCTCTACAAATTGTTGTTACAAATGAAAATTCTTCTATATACATATGTTAATCCAGATAAGCATTAGCAGGCATTGGCTTATTGCTTGCTTTCTTGTAAGCAGAAGGGAAATAAGGCAATACACACTAGGCTAAATTGACTGTCAAATCGTTTAAAAGCTCGTCGCTACGTGAAACTATTGAAATTCGATTCTCTCCTTTGCATACCCGGGAGTAAAACAAAAGGTGTATGAAACGAAAGTTTATTTCCCGCTTGAGAAAAGTTGAAGTAGTTTAAAATTGAAATCAATAGCAAAGAATATCTCTAAAACGGTTAACGCTAAAAAAAAAAAAAAAAAAAAAAAAAAATGTATATGGCATAAATTGAGTGTTTTAATGAGATCTAAGCTCCTGTCTATCTCTTACGGCTTATGACTTATACAAAAGTGATCCATAAGGAAGAGTTCTTCAGAGTTTTTTCTCAGAAAATTCAAGATGTACATTTGATTTGCCATAAAAATACCTTAAACACCTGATATTTATTCAAAACCGTTTAGAGCCATTTTTCAGAAAATAAAAGTTTTCGAAAAGTGTTCCATCTAAAGGATAGTTTAGGTGGGGGGTTTCCTGAAAGTCTTTGTGTCGCATCCTTGGAAGATATTGAGGCTAAATACAAAGTTTGGTATTTACTCCAATTGTCGTTTTTGAGTCATGCTGTCCACAGACGCAGACTGTCCTTTTTCTTATTTTTAATAGGGGACCTCGAAACATATATTTAAGGTGAAATTTCTACATCGAATACTCTCTCTATCTACTATGTGTAATGGTTACCATGCTAACTTCGTACAGCCAAGGTCGCGGGTTCAAACCCGGCGGAGGACGATGGATTTTTTCGGGTGTAAAAATCCTTAACATGGCTTCCTTCGGAAGGAAAGTAAAGCCGTTGGTCCCGTGTTGTAGATTTACGGCGCGTAAAAGAACCTCAAGCCTGGTAGAGAGGTCTCTGAGCAAAATTAAGTGGTCTTTCATGCCCAATTTAGAACGGGACGCTGAGAACCACAGTAGTTAAAGAGCGTCCATAAATAACACACCATTTATATTTACATTTACTATGTACATTGTACATGCGTGCGAGAGTAAGTAAAAGGGTCATTTATGAGGGTATGCAATGAAAGAACTACACAAGATAAATGACTATAATATGGTCGACAACTAGAAAAACGCACAGGCATTTAAAATGGCACGTAATTATGAACTGAAGATCGTACGCTAAAGATGTTAACAAAATACATATAAGTTACATTAAAGGGTAAGGAATTGAAGAATTATAAATTAAAAGATAAATATAAACATAGATACGTTAATCATAATTTATTCGCTAAAATGAAGGATTCTTCAACATTTTCCAGTGAAATATTTTCGTTTTGATTAAAGAAGCAATAGAGTGACTGTTTATGATGCAGCGCAGCATATCAGTTGAAGAAAATGTCCAACATGTGGCACCATTGTTTATTACATACTAAGAGCATTATTACATACTTATTGTTGAAGTACAGAGCCGATTCCTATCTCCCACTTAATATTAAACTAACTTCGCTTAATACACGCTGGAAAAAAGCATTCGAGTGCGGCAACTAAGAGCCGAAAATGTAAACTGAGTAAACTCACAATAAAACTCACTCATCAACAACCCCAAAACTTATCAGCTAGGGATGGCATCTTGGGGACCGATAGCGGACACCAGTAGTGTACTGTCGACTGCATGCGCTGCATGTAAACAACCCGTTGTAACGTGTTGGGGAATGTGGCTCGACGCATCAGTGTGCTATGCTGTATATTACAATACTGTTTTACAGTGATTGATGCCCTTGAAGACAGTGCATGCTCTCCAATCAAGATTGTAAAATCTATTGCTTTAAATGGATTGCATGAAGATTTGCGATTCATACAGAAAAGCTCTGAGGTAATATCTACGACAGTAACATATCCTATTTGGAAACATCGAACATCGACATGCCTCGAGCCCTGAAAGCTGTCGATAAACTTGTGCAAGCAATTAATCAGAGACTCAAGACTCCTGTTTCAGACGGGTGGAAAAGAAAGTGAAGACAGTGGAAAAAATGTCGGATTTTCAATAATGCGTGAAATACGAAATGTGCTACGTGGTGTTGCTACGGAAATAATTGTTGATGGAATAACTTACCCAACATCGATGATATTTTCGTTTTGCTCTAACCACATCTTGTAATGTGATGTGCCAATCGGAAACGATTCACATTTGAGACATTACGAATGTATGTTGTTGTGCATTGCAATCTATGTATCTTGAGAGAACATGACATGGACAATGGTGCTGAAGATCTTGTTGCACAACAGCAATTGAATGTATGTAAATATTAAAATTGTTAGTTCCCGTAAATAGGTGGTATTATGTTTACCACCCACCCAACCTCAATCGCCTTCCACTGCTAATGCAAAGTTTACAGTCAACCACGCCACACCACTTTCCCATTTTCCTTCTATTAGTACCACTACGTACACACTGCAATGTAAACACATCACAACTATATACCATGCTGCGCTAACTTCGATTCTGTTCCGCTATCGGTTCTCAAAATGCTATCCTTCATTTGAATTAGTGATAGTTTCACATCCTATGGAAGTGTGGTGCCAACCTTCGCCTTGCGCCATGTGTTTTCTATTTTTTCAGTGAAGGTTACGTTCTTCGCTCTACATCCGCCAACGGTCTTTTCGGAGTGAGGAGAGAAAGCAATGACAATAATGTATCACCAAAGTTGTGGCTCTTTTACTTTCTCTACTTGTAAAACTTCTGCATCGTAGTAAGTATCTCAGATGGTGCAAGGAGTAAGGGTTGTCCAAGCAGTATTCAAATTATAATATATAGTATACTCAAGACCAATTTAAAAATGATTGACTTATTTCGTAGGACTGTATTTACTGCGTACGTTTCAATAGTCCAATCGTACATCGTAAGATGAGACCAAAAATCGCAAATGTACGGTTTCAAGCGTGAGGTTGGCAACACTGAATATGGTATTGTCAGATTTGAGCAATACAATAAAATAATATACTTATGGCATCCAAAAGAGAAGGAATAACAATACTATCGATGCGTGTTTCGGTTAACTGGCGCCACTGATATAAACACTACCAACAATAAGATAAGACTTAGTTGCAGTTGTGTGCGCTTTATTACGACAGCGACCTCTTAAAGCCATTGCCATTTGTTCAAATTAACCAGAGGTTAGCCACATTATTTCAAAACTCATTAATTACGTAACTCAATTGTTTTCCCAGCTATATCTCCTCCAATACGTAGTGTAACTATAATACATATATAAACCGCGTTACCCACTTATACGGTATTGGCTGTCACATGATGAAATGTGATTTCTAGTAAATGCAGAGAAAAGTATTAGATCTCGTTTATGATAAATTGACTGTCGGCACATCCACTATTTTATAGATATTAATATGCCAAACATAAAATATAAAATCATGTTATTTAAAAATGGGTTTTCAGGGGAGAATGCCATAATGCTGTACTATTCTAACTATATTACAAATAGGAAAATGTCATTCAACAATCCGTTCAGTTTCTATGTTAATACGGAGTGAGCATATATTCCTTGTGTATCTCCGGTTCTTGTACTCTTACATTTTAACACTTGGTTGTTATAACAGGGCAATCTTTTGGAATATCATACACATTTATTCAAGTAAACGTACTGTCTGTGTAGTAATTTGTTTGTTGTTTAGTTATAAAATATAAGAACTACGCGAGATAAGCTTCCATTTGGTTCTTGGAGAGATTTGTTCGTTCTTTGGGACGGCGGAAATCGAAGAAAATATTAGTCCTGTCTTCGCTCCACGGAGGTAAACGAAAAATTTAATCTCACTTTCGTTTCACGGGGTCTGTGAAAGGTTTAATCTCACTTATACTTCACGGCAATCTGCAAAAGGTTTAATCTCACTTTTATTTCACGGAGACTTATGGCTTTGGCTTTGGCTTTTTGGTGATCTATAAAGATTTTAATCGCTATTTCAAGCGCGGAATTATGAAGCTTTTAATCTCATTTTCGCAGATGGATATCTACGTTACCTTTGTCTCACTTCTGCTTCACGGAAATCTATGAAAGCCTTAATCTCACATTTTCTTCTAAAAAAAGCTCCAGTCTCCTTTTCACTGCATGGAGATAAATGAAGACTCTTTTCTCATGATCGCTGCAAAGAGATTTGTGAAGGATTTTCCCCCACTTATAAAGGCTTTAATTTAATCATCGCCGCACGGAGGTCTATATAGCCTTTAACCTCACTTTCGCTCCTCAAAATCTATGGAGATTTTAATCTCACTTTCGGTCCTCAGTCCTCAATGAAGGCTTTAATCTGCCTTCCGCTGCACGGAGATCTATGAATGCTTCTCAACTTTCGATGCATGGAGATCTATGAAGACGTTGATGTCCTTTCCGCTGAACGGAGATCTATGAATGCCTTAATGTCACTCTTACTGCACGGAGATCTCCGAAAGCTTTAATTTCACATTTTCTCCAAGGAGATCTACGAAAGCTTAAAACGTACACAGCACGATATTTGTGAAAGATTTAATCTCTTCCAGTGGATATCTGAGAAAGTTAAGTCCCTCATTCGCTTTAGGTAGATCTATAAAAACTTTAACATTTTTTCGCTTCACGAGAACCAGAAACCTTTGGTCTTCCATCTACTCCATGGAGACCTTTAATAGGTTAGCCGTCCCAATTGGTCTAGTGGCTAGGCTTTCACCCAGAAGGTACGGGATCGATTCCCGGTCTGGTAAGATATTTTAGCCTGTCTTCTGCTCTTTGGGCCCATGCGCGGGATGACTTCCTTAGGATTTTGAACTTCCCTAGAGCATATTTTGGGGCACATTATCTGGTGGTGCCTGTATTTCAGTGTCCGTCATCAGCATTGCGGAGTAATGTGATTCACCGTATTGGGCAACTCTTGCTCGATTTGTTTGCATAATTTGGACTTTTCTAGTATTTCATCATAGTTATTAATCTAGTATGTAATTTCAATATTTCCTTGTTTTGGCCATGTAATATTCTAACAGCAACTAGATTCCCTTCAAAATAGATCTGTGACCTCAATCTTGTCTTGGTTTGAACATGTAACTTATTATGTGGTATTATGGATATATTATTTGTACACTTGATAATTTAAAAAAAAATAGGTATAGTTCCTTTTACTGCATGAAGATCAACCTATAATAGCTAGCATGTGTTGTGCTGCTAACTAATAAAGGACTTATCATAGCATTTTATTTTAATCTGAAATACGTAAATGGTCGCATGATTTCGGTACATCAAACGAGCCAGCATACGCTTTCCTTCCAGCAACCAGAATGGCGGCTAAATATAACGCTTAAGAGAAAATGCTAAATGCAAAGTTGCACTTCAAGTGTAATTGAAAGAGAGTGTGGAAATGCACAAACCATTGCCTACCACCCATTTGTCCATTATAATGAATACTGGCTTATAGTGCCCACACACTGAAAAGTATAGTCAGGCACACATAAGAACGGTTTAGTAGAGTTGTATCTATGTGTAGGCTATCTTCAGATTGTCATATTTGAGTGATTCAATTAAATTTGCAAGTAAAATAGAGCAATATTTCCTGCTCTTGTCTACCGCTTTACACAAATTAATTTTGGTAATATTAAAGGCTATGATGTAAGCAATTGTATTCGGTTTAATGAAGAGTACCAATTCAATTATTTGGCGTCCCACTTAAGAATCAGAATATACACGAGTTCGTAATTTTTTGTGGTGGAGAATAGCATAGCTAGTAGTAGTAGTAATAATAATAATAATAATAATAATAATAATAATAAACAACTCCACATATTAGCACAACTGTTTTAAATTTCGGGAATTAATTTAATTCTATTGTTATTATTTTATCGCAAAGTTATTTCTACTGAAAGCAAATAAAAACATGTTAATTGATAAGACAATGGGTGTCTGCCTGGCTAGATGGGGAAGGTTACGTTACTGAGGATGCTTACATTCTGTCCTTACGTATAAGGCTGAACCATACCCATTCATTATTTATTAGTTTTTTCTATATGAATATTCCTGTCATTTTGTCGGCTCTTGCGCCTTTGTTGTTGTATAATGGTTCTAACTTAACGTATTTTTATCCTCAAGATTGAACAGTTTTTGCTCCATGTATTAAGTAAACACGTTTCAGTAAGAGTTAAATAAGACAAGAATCAAAGAGGAAATCCAGTTTAACAATGCATGCCTATACTGTTACTTCAACCTATTTAGTCGAGGGTGTTACGGCAATGTGAACCTGTCCAAAACGGACATTGAATATGCCGGAATTATATATATATAATTTAAAAATTGTCTGTTCCGATGAACATTGATGTGTAACTTTTTTTTTTGGATAGTAAGACAACTTCTCTACTTGGAAAAGGAAACTGTCCTCAAAGCTTTCCAAAGCTATTAATGCAGGGACACTTGTAAGAGTTACATATCATGACCTTAACTTCATTATATATTTAGAGCAACTTAACATGCCTATGTTAAACAAACTGGCATGAATATGCATAACCTTATGAAAAAGACATGATATGAAGTTAAATCGCTATAGATCAGCTAAAATTAAGGGCACCTATAAATACCTTCAGATTAAATATTTAACGTCCTGCCTGAATTTATTAATGAATTGCTCACAAATATGTTAACAAATTTGTGACGCTCGTTTTAATGTCAGTATCTATTTTACACCTGTATTGTTTTGTTTTATTGGACATGTTTTTCATATTGTATACAATTAGTGGTTTGAAACAAAGATCTTCCAAATGTAAAATTTTAGAATTTCAACTGCTTAAAATGCAATTATGCAGTATTAAAATCCGTTTGTTTTTTTATATCTTGTGCTTTCAAGGAAACTCCAAATGTGTTATGTATTCTCTTTTGAGTCATACTGTAGTTTTCGAGGAAACTGAAAATGTAGGCCATTGGGGTAAAATAAATAATATTTCCCTGTAGACGTACATACCTGTGCAAAGACCGCATCCAGGACGAAATATAACGGAATTTGCTGCTGTAAATGTTTTTCCTTCAGTGTTGTCTGTTGCTTGGAACGGTGCATTCTGAGAAATTCCATGCATTTTGTGATAAAGAATGTCGCGTAGAAATATTAAGTTTTCACTAAGGATAAAGTGAACATTTTTTATCTAAAGGAAAAAGAAAATTGCGGTGAAAGAACCATTTAAAAGAGGCGAAATGCAAATACACGAAAGTTATAGAAAAAAAGACTTATAATCAGTAAATAAGAGCAGAGATATTTGAATAATGTATGCAACAATGTGTTCTGGATTATATTTATGTGCTTAGATGAGCCATTTTCAATAAAATGCACGATATTAAAAATGCTGTCATGGTGTTATTCTAATTAAAACTATACATAAGAAAAACATACGGAATATTTTAATAAGGTGAAAACCTCAACAAAACGGAAAAGGGCTAAGTCATGTCACCTTGAAGAGATTTCGCTGTACTAAAATATTTGATGAGGTGATAAATAACACTACACCTCATCAAATACCAAATCATAAACAAATAAAAAATATATTAATGATATCTATTTTTTTTTTATTTTGTTTGTTTGTTTTTTTTTCTTTGCCAAACCTCCCTTTAACTTCTATGATCATGCCGGAGTTTTAAGTTGTGAAATAACACTTTGACTGCAAGTTACATTGGGTTAATCACTTCTATTTTCAAATACACGCACATTCATTGTTACATACATATTTCTAGACCCTGTGGGGAATAGGGAATTTTTCATTCTGCCCCAGCCGGGAGTCGAATCCAGGACAGTGAGAGTAGAATTCTGAACCACGGAGGCAGGCGATGCTACTTTTGTTCTTATTTTAAGAACAGCAAAAGCAATACATTTCTTTGAGAACGCAACCACTTCAACAGGAATTCTTAGTACCAAAACAGCGCTAATTGTAGTTCCAGGGTATCAAACAGAGTAGTAGCAATTGTTATCTGCTGAGATTTATTTTCTAATTTTGAAATATACTCCGAACTTACGGACTAATGATAACTATGCAGTGAAGGAAGTGGAGGGAATGGCTAATGATTTCACTTCTGAAAGAAAGCCATGTCTGCAGAAAGTTCTTCAGAGGAAAGATGCAACGAGGAGCGTGATTATAATCACCAGGCGCAGCATTAAAGCCTGGACGAAATGAAATTAGGTTAAAACGCCACCGCATTCGACCCTGTGCTGTCAGTCTGCTGGCGTGTGCAAACCAATCACGAGAAGCGTCTTAGGTGCCGTCAGCTGATGTGTATTTTCTATCTGTTGATGAAGGTTTGATTGCAGCAAAGTTGAAAGCTTAAGAATTCCCGAACCTGGTGATAACATTCTAATCTCTGAGCATTTCTTATGAATAAGATGGTGCAGGCATATTTTAAAGCTTTACATTAATGCTGATTAAAAATAATTAACTCAATAAATACTTCACTTCACTCTATCAGAAAACTAAAATGCATTAACTAACACAGTTTTGCAAGAAAAGTTAATTTGTACCTTAGTTCCATGAAACCTTTCAGAAACCCAATGTTTTATTCGTGTAGCAGGTAGTTTTATGAAACTATTATCTACATTCCAAGAGTACTTGCATTCTACTGCTACTTAATTTACAGGTATAACGGTTTAGGGTTAGGGTTAAAGAGCAGGACTTCCGCACTGTGGCCAAGACTAAGCTGATTGTGGTTACTAAACCTCCGGGAGAAAACGATCAGGCGGAACAGGAATAGCAGCCAGATCTGGGGACACCACCGCAAGCGCCGCACACCAACGAACTGCATATCAAGCCCTGAATCCTGCAAAATAAAAACAGTGTAATGTGAGGATTGAGGGACAAGAAAATTCCTGATAGTGGTAATCTAAACTAGCACTCAAGTACCGACACGAAAAAACCACGAAAACACAGCCAGGATGGATGATCTCATGGGAATCGAACTAGGAACGTCTGAAAGTGAGCTTCAGACGCTATCGGCTGAGCCAGTTGTCAACAAAATGCTACTTATACAGAATTTTCTTACCAAAAAGTTAAGTAGATTACCCATTATTGCAGTTGAAATAAGCCATAATGTGTTTTTCATTTACGAAGTAGAACATTTCACATTCTCACTTGTGTGCCTCCCTCTTTAATATTTTGTAATGTAAAAACTATCTGAACACAAATTCTTGCGATCTATTGATTCTAATTTCACTCATAAAGTGCTGACTGTGCTAAGTACTTACTAAAGCTAAAGGGCTGCTGATATCCTTGCCCTGCTCTACAAATGCAATTTTCGTTAAAGTGAACAGAAAGTGTGAAATTACAGGAAATACGTTCAAACGTTTTTTATTATATATTGCATCTGTTTTAAAAATTATACATTTGAGTCATTTTCAGTATTATTACAAACCTTTTTTTTTTTTTTTTTTTTGCATTAAAATTGTATTAAATCAAATTTACAAGTTAAATTGCCGGTGTAAATTTGAAGTAACACACTTTCTGCACAAAAAGCACAACAAAGCTGGATATACCAATATTGCAGTTGCAAAATTAAAGTAAAAATGAAACATTAATTGGGCTACACCTGAAACCGTCTCAGTAACATCCTCAGTAGTAGCAAAAACAGCGTTATGGAATTCAAAACGTCACGGAGAGTATGGAGAAATTTAATCAAGGGCGTGAGATATTGTCATTTACTTTATTTACTGAAACCGTATCATGTTCAGCATTATTCAAAGGAGTTGTTTATTTTCCAATGGTTTTTATTGCCCCTCACAACACTAGTATTTTGCTGCGTTGCACGTTCATGACCGTCGCCGTGGTGAAGCAGGAGTATGCAATTTGGTTTGTATCCATGGTATAGTGGATGTGTAGGCTTTTCAGTATGTAGTATTGCTTCTCTGCTGAATAAGCAGTTCGGAGATACGATAGGGTAAATTGGCAAGTGTGGGCAACAAATTATTTATATGGAAACAAAGGGCAGAAAATCACTTCCCACTTTCGTGAAACAAATGAATTTAGAACCTGAAACTATGATCTTTCAAACAGTGTACGAACCAACATCCAACAAGTATATGTCTGAATGCAATTCAGCTTCATAGCAATCGCTGCAGATGCCCATTTTTGACAAAAATTAAAGGTAATACGGGCACATTTGCTGGGAATATGTGCAGTGGGGTTTTAAACAACGAATTTCAAGGAATTTTTCTCGTTGTATTAATAGTTTATTGTCAGAGACGCTTTAGCAACTATACATTTAAGATGCATTAAAAACGGCAAGTAAACTTGATAGTAAATCAAATCTTAGCAAAGAAAACCTAGAATTCTATTTTTAAATCGCTGTACAGAAACAAGTTTTAGTCCAGTGTAACAATGAAAATCAGATAAACTACTGAGTTAGATTAGGATTATTGATAGTGCTAACACAACAGAAATTAGTTGAGAAATAGAACTTGCAAAAGTTTCATTTGCTACGCTCATTACAATAGAAAAAATAGGCGTTCAACTGAATGCATTCCTCGTGAAACCACAGAGAACACGAGCCAGAGCACTACACCCACTTCTGATCCTGATTTTCATTATAATAATTGGCGGAACAAATGTAAGAAAACTTAGGAATTTTCTACACTTCTTGGAGCTTTTCGTTTTGTTCCTAAACCTCTCGTACGGTTTGTCTGCCGAGTTAACTTTTTTCGTTGCTGAATCCAGAGCTTCTACGCTTGTCAAATCTTTTGCAATATTGTTCTTTTTTCATGCATCTGCTGGTGGTGGTTTTCAGTTTGAAAGCTGGATGTAATTCCTCAAAAAGTGATGCTGCTGACAACTAGAATACAGAACTAGAAGACGAATCATGTGTTGCACCAATGCGGTTGTCATTTGTTAACATTCATTGAAGGATGTGTGCTGGTAGATGATTCAGGAAAGCCAGAAATGAATCTAGATGCGGAGATTGGAACAGAAAGATGGACCAAGTGCAGAGCGTGAGGATAGATTATTGAAATCTGAGATGGACTGAATATACGGTGGTATATGGTCCAGGACGCGGATGTAAATTGAAGACTCAGCAGGAAGCGAATTTGCCACTTCAACAGAAATACACGCACTAATAAATGCTTTTTCACAATCTAAGGGATGCACTTTGAATTTTGAATTCAGCAATATACACTATAAATATTTATTTAAGTTTTCAAATGAAAACCAAAACTCTGCAGGCATCATGTAAAGAAAGGTATCTGCTAATATTTGTTGTGTTCATAATACTTGTTATTAGACTGGCCATACATGCTTTAATGATGTTTTTTCAGAAGTTGGTACTACTGGAAAAGAAGCAACGCTCAACCATACTCCCCTTGTGCGGGAAATGCTTCTACACTAACCTAAGAATGAAGACATCAAAAGTATTCTTGAAAAATAACCTGATTGTGCATGTGGTATCTTAAGAAATAATAACAGCCCTAATATAGCAGGGCAAGCAAACGTACTGCTCCTGAAAACTGTTAGTTAGTACTTATGCTATCAGCTAATTCAACTGCATTCAGCATATATAGTCACTATAAAACTTCAGCATGACCAACATCGCACAACGGATGTTCCAAATCGCTAACATTGCTTTAAAATAGCAAGTTGCTTAAATTGCCTAAATTACATTAGTGCCCATAAATGCTAAGTTTATCTAAGCTGACCACGCGATCGTTACTACTGTCCATGGTGAACGAAGATACATGTCCCATTGACAAATCAGTCGACCTTGCTCCTTTTTTGGAACCCTTTAAACTAGAAGGGGTAAACTTTTCCAATTAGTCATATTTTTTGTTAGTAAGTTTGGGTGGCATATACGTTTTCATAAAATAATTTATGCTGCGGACAGATATTTCATCATCAATTGATATATCTATCCTTCCTCTATTATTTTTTGAAAACCGCAGCATCCGATCACAAGATAGAAGACAGCATCTTTGGAGCGTGAATAATAATTTGTCTTTTTAGCCTCCCTACCTGACCTGAGCAAACAAGCATTCCCTTGTATTCAGATTCTGATTTAGATCTGCACAACAAGCGGCAACTACAGACCGTTATGAAAAAAAAAATTCAAGCATGGGTTTGGTCTGCGTCCAAATAAATATCTTCTTTTAGCAGTTTTAAGACTTTGAATAACAAAGATATAGAAATATTTCTGAGATAATGTGATATACATATAATGTGATATATACAAATACACGTTTCGTGCTTCATTGATTGATTTCAATATTATTACGTGCATATTCAAATTGAAAAAATGTTTTCCGGATCAGGTTATTTGTTCAGCAGCGATTTTCTTACGGAATTCCTCACAAATGCAATAAAAGTCTTCTAACCTGTAAATGAAATAACATATTTCAAAACTCACACATATCTAAAGCTGTATAATGTAGCTTGGGCTCACTCCGTATCACAGCACCTGTCTGCTGTAAGAGGGGTCCTAACCGAGTTAACCCTATATGCTCCAACGGTAAAAGAAGCCGATATGGCCACTTCAGCTAAAGGCGGTGAAAAACTGAAACAATAAAATGTTTCTTACGAAACTTTGAGTTTCCAAGATATAGGGGTTAAATGATGTAACTGGTTGAAACGCATTTTAAATTTCTGTAATAATATGGAAGAAAAATGAAGATCTCATTTGAGTGCGTAGTGGGCCACGCTGTTTTGTTGAAAGCAAAAAAACAGTATAAGAATCAGTTTCAATGAAACTCGAGTCAAACACAGAGCTTAGAACTCAGTAAACGCTGAAAAGCGGATGGGTACTTTGCTACAATATGACGGACCATACGCAAAGTGACGATTTTTACAACTTTGCAATCCAACAATGGAATAAGAAAGGAAACCTAAGCTAAATAGAAAAAAGAAGTAAATTCCATCCTTTTTATAATGCCTAACCCCGCACAACATGTGGTTTTCTGAACATGATCTCCTGTAGTTGTTGCTGAATACGAAATGTAGCAGTCGTTTCGGGGGAATGGCTAAGATGATGCTAATAAGAAGGAGGGCCAGTGTTGTAGCAGATTGTGGATATCCCTGTGTGCATGGCCGTGTCGTGTGTATGTAACGCTGTCAGCACTCAGCGGCGTAAGGCCCCACTCTCATAGGGTTGTGGGTGGGGGAAGGATTTTGCTCCTGCAGCCTCCTACTCCCGATTAATTAATTATTACAGCTTGTAATTTCATTAACATTGTAATTGCCTGTAATTAGTCGCGCTTAGCATCGTGTTTATTTTATGTGGGTGGATAGAGGCAGCATCGTCAGCTTTCCCACATACAGAGCTGCACTGTCTGCCTGTGACAGTAAGGTTTCACTCAAGATGTCTCATATCCTGCACTATACAGTCCATGTTTTGCAATAGTCTGAGTCTGTTCAAGGAGTGCGATATATTATGGGATTCACGTGAGCTACGCTTATAGGAGATGTTTAAAAACGGTTGCAGGACGTTATTGCTAAGGCAGTTGGAGCAACACACATATTGCCAGAAGTTTCTAGGTGTTCTGCTATTTTCGTAATACTGATGCCTAAAATGAGTAACTAAGGAAAAACGCCAAGTTTTATAAAACATGAAACACAACCATGGACTTCTTTAATACTGATCCTATTCGAGGTTCTTAACGCAGATATTTTTAGGAAAATGCATAGAGACTTCAATTTTTAAAGATATATCTCACGGTTTATGTGGTTCGGTAGTGGTTCAATACATATGACTCAGCGGTATTTTATCACTCATTATAGTTCAGCATAACATCCCATACGGCGCTCTCGTGTACAAATTGAAGTCTTGTAATACAAATGATTCATATCCAATTCGTAGCATATGTTCCAGTACCTCTTGGAGGAACTGTACACTCCATGTGATCCAATAGCCCTAATGTCATATTATGCACTCCATCTGGTGCAGCAACACTATTAGCATGTGAAATATGCGCATGCTAATAGTGTATATATATATATATATATATATATATATATATATATAGAGAGAGAGAGAGAGAGAGAGAGAGAGAGAGATATTTGGCTACACTCCATACAGTCCGGTAGTCCTAGTATAGATGGATATTTGGTGCACTCCACATGGTTCAATAATCCTAATGGTACCTGAAGATTTGGTGCCTTCTATGGCATAGTAATTTTAATAGATCAAGGAGCACTATTTTATATAATCCTGTTAACCTAATACCACCCAAAGATGTGGTGCTTGGTCTGGTAACCCGAAGAGCACCTTGGTGTTGGGAATATTCCATATGGTTCAGTAAAGCTGATAGCATCTGTTACATTCCATACTCTAAAAGCTCCTAGACATTTGTTTCTTCTCAAATTTGCTGAAAACTGTGATAGAACCTGGATATTTAGTACACAACTATAGATAGAGCACATTCCATTACCTTTATAACGCCTGAAGAGTTGGTGTATTCCATGTGATTCCGAAAACCTAACAGCAGCTGGTACGATCTATATGGTCGGTAATTCTGATAGCACTTGGAGATTTCATTCTCTACGGTGTAGTGGTAATAATAGCGCCTGCAAATGTGGTGCATTTCATATGGCACAATAATCCGAAGGTTTCACGTACTTCATAATTATATTGCAGTAACCCTTAAAGTTCAATGATATTTTGTGTATTCAGCACCTGAGGATTACGTACATTCCACATGGTCTAGTAACCCTAATAAAAACTGAAGATTTAATTTGGTTGACCGAGTGATACTAGGACCATTGATACACACCGCATTACAATAATTCTGATGGCAATTTGATCGAGAAGACATAATACAAACAGTTTACTATGATTATTTATTAGTTCACTTTAAAAGCAAGTTTTCCAGAAGTATTGAAACTACGTGGATCTAAAAAAGCAAACTAGTTTACCGATATGCTCCGTGGAGTTTATTTCCGTTTATTTCCGTCTCGCAACTAAGAATTAAGCGTTTGTTTTTATGAACAGGGGTATATGGTGCGAGGACAGCCCTGGTTTGTGTCTCTTAAAACTGTGTCTTATATAAATGGAACTTAATTAATTGGAAGAATAACATACTACTAGTAAAAATAAAGAGTTTACAATCATTATTTCATTTTTCAAAAGGCAGTGAGAGATCTTAACCATAACTATAAAGATTTAGCTTGAAAAACAATATGGAAAAGTATTAGTCATCTATTAAACTTACTTTTTCATTTTGTTTCGGTTGTGATAGAACGCAAACTAGAGATAGTTTACAAGTGAGACCTAATTGTTAGTATCATATTATTATTTTCCTGTAATGCTCGAATTAGTTGAAATAACGCCGAAATAATTCTCGCATTGAAAGTAAGAAATGCATATAACATGACAAAATATTTGGTAATAAAAATTAAACTACTAATGTTATAATAATAGTAATAATAATACTTCCATTCTCTGACATAATTTCAGTATACAATCTGCCTATATTTTCATTACGAATATACTCGTGAGTGTGAACTTAGTCCTGAGTATACTTATTTTGGCAGTGTTTAACGCCCGCTTTTACTACTATGTCACCGCAGACGATAACACTGATGCCACATGGAATGTGATGGCGGGGAAAACCGGAGAACTCGGAGAAAACTCACTTTGTCGACCGCAAATCTCACATGCGGTCGCTTGGGTTCGAGCCCGGGCCTTCTGAGTTAGAGGCGAGTGGTGTAATAAACTCTGTGCATGGTAAAGTTTACATAAACCATAGATATGTCATAGCCTCCAGATCTTTCCTTTATTCTGTAAAAATGCGCCTATTCACGATATTGAAGTCCCAACACGGGATTGTATTAATCAATTGGAGATTCAAGCTTCGCCTTAACTGCTGGAGAAATTTATGGAGTTGCAAAAGATGCTCAAGCCCTGATCTTTGTGACGCTGTGTTAGTTTAATTTAAATGTTTGTAAACTTATCAATATTTAAAATAATGTTGTTTATCCATGGCTATGCACTTTGGTATGCTCTTGTATTTGTTTAGCATGCAGATACGTGCCGGATGATGTTTCTATTTGCTCCAAGTCACAGCCGGAGATGGGAAGGTTTATCCCAAATGGCACATGTGCATTTAGCACAGTTTATATGATCCAAAAACCTTAATGGGCTATGGATATTGGGCACGCTCCGTATGGTCCAGCAGCACTAACAGTTTACGTATTGCAAACAGAAACATCGGTGGTATTTTATATATCCCATATAGTTCAATTAATTATATGCTATCCCAAATTAATTTATTAAATTAATTGGACTGCGGCATTTGAGCAGAATAAAATGTTTAAGTGGGCAATTCAGATACTAAAAAGTATCCTGTACCAAATACTTTTGGACTGTATAAAATTACATTTTAACGGCCATTAGTTGAAACAAGAAAAATTGTGTTTTATGTGGGTTTTAACTCAAACACAAATTGACAGTCACATGTTGCTATTTTACAGCGGTTAAGGGTACAGGATATCTCCGATATACATGACTGCAACTGACATTGGACAGAAGCTTGTTAATAATAATAGCTACTATGTATAGGGAATGCATTTTCGTTGCGCCATATGCTAATAAAAGTTCAGCTACGTCGTATCATGTGTACATATATTGAAGCTAAACTCAGGACATATGTTGGATTTGTCTTATTTATTTATTTATTTTAATCCGGGTTCTTTGAAATTAATTGTTATTACTGCGCTTTATTCCGTACTGTAGATTTCTCCTTTCTTAATGTGCCTTTTATCAAAAGCAGACTGGCGTTATCTTCTATCAGAACTACATGCGCAATGGTTTGTACCTGCAACAGAGGAGTTGTTACGTTTGTTATTACAAAAATGTGGCTGTTTTCTTTTCTTATCTTTTTCGGATTAGCCTCTTATTTGCAGAAGTTACATCACAAAGATTTACAATCCAGTGTCTGGGGTCAGAAGCAAAGTCTCGAGCGTAGTGTATCCAGAATGGACGGTCAGCCCAATGTCTAATGTGGTGGTGACGAAGAAGAAATGAAATATGGTTGTGAAGGGATGGTAGGAAAATTCGCGCAACTACCTCTCCAACCCATCATTCCGTTAGAGACCGAGGAAAACCGCTAAAAGGGCCTTCGACTATATAGGTCGATCCAGGGATTGAACCCGGTATCTCCCGATTACGAGGCATAGGTGTCGACTGAGCCATTCCACTCGGTTGTAGCTGTTTGTAAGTCATAAAATAAATAAGTAACCGGAATTGAAATCAGAGAGAAAAGAGAGTGTGCCAACTTATGGCTGATGTGGTCAACACGATAGCATTAACGAACTGGTCACATTATCGGTCAGATTTTATTACAACACTATCTTGTTTAAAGAAGAAACATTTGTGCCTATAAGTGAAGTGTTTTGTAGTTGGTTAAATGAAAGAATTCTCGCTGGGTATTATCAGGAATTAGTCTGGTAGCTTAATCCTGAAACTGCAAATATGGAGGACTGATTTTGATGCTGGTTGCCTGATTTCAGAGAGGGTTCGTTCGGCTTTGAAAGGACTATACGAGGAAGAAATAAAGCTTGCACATAGTATACTCACAAGATAAGTTTGATTCTGCAACATAAATCTTAAAATAATGTACAAAACTATCCATGTAATTTAAAAAGGAAAAATACTGTATTTCTTTACATTTAGTTAATCTAAGCGGTCCAACATAGCAAAAATGAAAACTAATCCAAGTAAAACATAGTTTAGCCATTAATAATGCCATGATGTGGATAAATAATATATTGCACTACACAGAGATTCACGTTATATCTATTTGCTACATGTTCTATTCATATTAATATAGCAGAGCGCAGTAAAGTGCATTGCACTGATTACATTTTGCAACCTCAAGAATCAGTACACTACGAATAGGAGTGGTAATGCGTGGAATGTGGATATGGGCTTACTAACCCATTGCAGGCCATGGAAGCGGACTTATAACCCAATGGTTAAGAGCGAGAAGCCCTTGTTCTTTCCATAGCATGGCAATCGTCGTCTTGTGCAATGGAAAAGAGCCAAAACCCCTGTTAATTGCAAGGTAGGATGACCGACTTCTTAACAGGGCCAAATAACAAGAATCTCTTTTTCAGTGTAGGTTACGACAGCAGATTCTCAACCAATGACAGAGCGCGAGAAGCACTTCTTCAGTTCAGGGTAATACAACGAGCACACTTCTTACCAATGACAGCGAGAAGTCCTTGTTCAGTGCAGGGTAAGACAACTTATGATGGCAGATAGTTCAACATAGGATAGGACAGCACTCGTTTTCCCCAAATGCAGAGATCGAGATACCTTTGTTTATGCTGCGCATGGCAACTAACTTCTTACCCGACGGTAAAGAAACAAAATCCCTTGTTCAATGCATGGTGTGACAAAGCTCTTACCCGATGGTAAATATCGTGAAGCACTTTTTCAATGTAAAGTATGGCTTTTTATCCAGTGATAAAGAGGAGAAGCCATGTCCAATGCAAGATATCAGAATAGACTTAATACTCAATGGCAGCGACCAAGAAGTCGTTCAGTACAAGGTGTAAAAACAAACTGAATAGCCAGTGGCAAAGAGTGAAAAGCCCTTCTTCAGTGCAGTGTATGAATACCGACTTCTTACCCAGTGATAGCGAACAAAAAGCCCTTTTCCAATATAGTGCATGGCAAGATACTTCTTATACAATTCGCAGCTAGCGAGAAGCCCTAACTCACTGCAGAGCATGCTAATAGATCCATAATTCATGTAGCATATAAGATAAGTCACTTTTGAGTGCACGTAGCGACAAAGATCCTAAACCACGTAGCAGCCCTGCTTAGTGCAGGATATAGTATACCTCTAACTCTTGTGGCAGCTAGACAGAAAGCCTTTTCACTGCAGGGCGTTAAAAAAAAAAACTTCTAACTCAAGTGATGGCTAGAGAAAGCGCTATTCAATTCATAAAATAGAAAAGACATCTAACCCGCGAAATAGCTACAGAGATGGGTCGTTCAATGAAGGCTGTTACAAAATATCTTTAACGCAGGTGGCAACAAGCGGAAGTCCCCTCCGCTCATAGCTGATAAACGTATCCTTGACACGTCCTGCGCCGCTTCCGCGTAATGGTATAATACCGAGGTCACTGCCGTCTCGGCTGGTACACACATTCGCGCGATCCGCGGCCTGCGCATAAAACGATGGCACTGTACATGTATATTTGAATTTGGTAAATGATGTAGCGCTATGCAGGATATTCTTGCAGTTAATAGAAGGCCACTAACAGCTATTACATCAAATTACGTTATCAAAGCTAGCAATTATAAACTAGATAAGCAGTATGTTATGGCAATTTGGGAGGAGGGTATATCAATATTGATAGACTCCACTTTCCTGTCCAGTTTATAATAGCATTTTGAAAACATGTAACCCTAAGATGGTAAACAATACTGTAATTAATATTTTAATGCATGTTTAGTTGATTGCTGGCGCAGTCAATAAATGTACAACATTAAAGCAATGGTGCGGCGATTAAAGAACATGGTTTGAGCCAGTGCGACACTGATATGGATACTGGCGGCACCATCACAGAAGCCGATTATAGGAGCGACTACTTGCTAATTGGTTACATAGAGTTTTACTGCACCCCTTTCCCTTCACCCATCCCTTGGGGACAGACCTGCATCCGAGTGAAGGAAACCACCATCTGTAGCTGCGTGACAGAGATAGAGAACTTAGTCTTGGAGTGGCCACACATTTTCATAACACAAATTCTTTCACTTTACTTGAAATCTAAACTGATTAACGTTGCCCAGCGTTATCAGTTATAGCTGAAGATGAAAGCATCGTGTCAATGTCATCAATTTTATTTAAGCGGTTTCTTTATTCTACAAATAAAACCAGTACATGAACTGTATTTTCTACCCGACAAAGGCTTTGAGAACTTAAATTTTATATTGGTTCAGAGAAAGTAATTTAA
Organism: Hymenopus coronatus; assembly: GCA_030762935.1. Classification (NCBI taxonomy): domain Eukaryota; kingdom Metazoa; phylum Arthropoda; class Insecta; order Mantodea; family Hymenopodidae; genus Hymenopus; species Hymenopus coronatus. The sequence goes on from CM060900.1 coordinate 362,497,955, forward strand.
TGTAATAATTATGGATGTAGTATATCTTAACTTACCGAGCAAAGCGGCTCCGTGGTACGTATGGGGCTCGCATTCGGGAAGTCCCGGATTCGATTCATGTCAATCGCCCATTCCCACCTTAGGTTCAGTTTTTCCTGGTCACTAGGAGAACATTGGGGTGGTCGGTCATCAAACCACGATTACTTATCCATCATTTTCATTTGATTCCCGTCCCTTCTCTTTTTCAGGTGTGCTTATGGGTCTTCTGGAATAAACCACTATGGACCGATGGCGCGGATATTTGTTCAAATGAAAGATTATTCCGTGGCCACTTAAGGGCTGCTACGGTGAACGGATCGTGTATCGCTGGGCAGGTCCAGTAGTGGGACGGGTCTCTAAGCCGGGGATCACTGTTAGGAACCTCCGCGTGTCTCTGTGAGCTGTAGCCTGCTGTGGTGCATTCATTTCAACCCTTTTTCCTGGGAGGGGGTATTCGCAATTAATATTCCGTATATCACAATGTGCGTGTTGCCCGCCTTCGTTGTACATCCTGTACCGGTTGTACCATTTGTATTTGGCTGAGTTAGAGTGCTCACGCGTACGTAGCAAAGGTTCTCGGAACTCGGGTAGAGGGGGAGTTTATAGCTAATAGAGCACTGGACAAAGGTCATTACACAAGAGTTTCCTCTTCCTACACTTCGTTTCAACACCGATTCAGCCGTGACGATAGCTTCCGTCCAAATCCGAGCAGTGTTGAATTTTGCAGGCAGGCCTCTGCGAGTCGTTAATATTCTGCTACTGTATGACCGGATTAGACCCCTATATCCTATAGGTTTTCTCATGAAATTTTTTAATGCAAACATATACCTCTTTCTAAACATTTAGTGCAGAATGCTATCATTTTATTCAATCTTTATAGGCGCTTCCGGTGTGCCTATTGGAGATTTTTTTATGATAATTGATGTGAAAACGCAAATAATATATTTTACTTTTAAAAATAAATAAGATTGCAATCTAGTGATTCGCTAATGGCATTGTCAGATGCGCGTTTGTGGTTAGAAGAAAACAAGAAATGCCTATATGCTGAAAGAGTCTACTGGGTGAAAACTAGGATTAGGATTTGAATTACGGCAGACGAAGGGGTCTCCAATCATTGCTTCCAACGTAATTTTTGGGAGATCGGAATGAAGGGGAGACCCGAAGGGCTACCAGATCCGGATTTTGATGCGCGCTAGCTAGTCAGGCTCCTTATTTATGAGCGATACCAATCCCAATGCCGGCGATCCTTCCTTAGCCTTCTTCAATCTGAGGGCGAGGAATGAAATGAGCTACTTCAAGGAAGAGGATTCAACACGGCCAACCAAGCGCCGGCAATAAATCTCAACAAATTCCATCGTCTGGTCCTACAACCCAGAAACATGCGAAAGGACATTATGGGGACAAGAAATTAGTAGAAGGGAGGAACCACTGCAGTATTCCCTTACGAACCTTGGAAAACTACAAAAACCTGAAAGTCAGAGTGACCGTCCCCACGGGAATCGAACCCAAAGTCTCCTGAATGCGAGCCTCACAACGTTACTGCGGAGCCATCACTCTCAATGTGAAAACTGGGCATACCCTTATATGCTAGGGAGAAGACAAAAAACCTCTTGTATATTAGTACCATTGGTAATTGTGCAACAATTCAGCAATACAATTCGTGTAAATAACAAAAGCGACGACTTTTAAAACTACTGGTTAGTCGTTATAGAAATGTTCCAGACGATAACCGATAGATATGATAGTAATCATTAGGCTGATAACATCTCAAAGCAAAGCAAAGGATGGTGTTTGGAGTTATGGGACTATTTGAGATTACAGTTATATGAAGATGAACTTTCTGCAAATAATTAAGCGGTACACATGTAGATATAAAGAAAATATCTACTCAAGGACTAAAATATACAGACAGGGACATTCACACAACATGAGGAGGCATGTTCAAAAGATGTATATCAGCTGTACCTTTTCGAACCAAACGGAAGGTTTAGGTGGTTCTGTCTGTGGACTGCGTACGGGAGATCACGGGTAAGAACCCTATGGCCACACTACCTGACCTGTGGGAGGAGTTTTCGGGGTTTCCTCGGATCACCAGGCGAATGCTGGATAGGATCATTATATCCTCTGAATTTTCCAGTCCACCATTTCTGGTTTCCATTATTTCCTTATCACCTCTTTCAGGGTTGAAGGACCAGGCGAAGCAGTTCGGCGTGCTGCGGCTTGATGGTGGGTTACGGATTATAAAATGTTATTTTGGTGTGATCGTCGGGAATATTCGGTCGGGAACCGCCTTCGAGTTTGGGGTTCCGCTGGGGAGTTCGGGGCCCGTAAGCAGGGCCTGGGGCGGCGTCGGAGGCGTTCCAACTGTAACCGCTAGGGACCTCGTCCATGCTTGCTCCCGTCGTCATCCGGATCTGGTCGCCCTTTGGATCTCTCCCCTCATCCCTCACTCCCTGGCATCACGTAAGAGGCAAAGGGCCACGAGGGCCTATGTCCGATGCTCTGTTCTAGTGTTCTGGGGACCCCTTCCGTGTCTAATCCTAATTCTATACCTATTGGAGAAGTGATAGGTGTGACTTATAAGCACACAGGGTTGTAAATAAAGTAGGTGATACAAAGCGTCTGGAAAATGAAAATGAACTGCACACACACACATACACACACAGAACTAATATGGTACCAAACGGAGCAAAAGCAGTTTAACAATGCATGCGTCAATTGCGGCTTATGATTAGTTGGTTATTATTATTATTAATTATTATTATTATTATTATTATTATTATCTGTCCTCTTACACCAGTACTACCGGCGCATTTTACTAAAGACAGGCCTCTAATTAATTAGTGATGAGGACGACATCGCAACTTCTCGAGACCTGCTGGTTACTGGATACCAATTATGATTTTCGAACACCGATACTCGATATTCACTTCAAAAAGTACTGTAAATCACAGCTCTTTCTCTTAATTACATTCTTATTAGTAGTGTTGTATATCGATTATTGTGGGTACCATTTTATTTGATGTGGCTGTTGATAAACCTATATTGCGTATAGACAGACTGTGCGTTACTCATCACTTTACGATGTCGCGGCACAATGATACGACAGCTTCACGCGCTACATGAACGTGACATGCTTTTTCAAAATTGTCTTGTATTGTGTGACTTACCATCGCCCAAAAAAGTTCCTCTGCATATTTACGCACTGCTTTGTAGTTTTTATGGTACTATCTACTTCAAAATTACATTGACTCATGTTTTATTCAATATCACTGTTGAGCATTGGCAAAACAAAATATTTATGGAAATTGGTCTTATAGTGTACTAATACGCAAGCTAACAGATGGAGGTAAAGATTGGTCACTGGAGTAGGTAAATGTAATGACAGAGTAAGTCACCAAGTCAGGATATAGCGCGACAACTTGACCAGCTTCATTCACAACTCTGTTAATGTTGCACGTGCAATGAGTACCTGTATTACTTGCCCCATTGTTTTGCACGGCTTCATTTAGACACAAAAATGCTGTTTTGATTCACTACAGAAAACGTAGTGAAGGTCTATCAGAAACTACAGTCTAGCAAATCCTGGGCGAGACAATAAGCTCGATTCCTAGTCTAGCCATAAAGTTTAATGCAGCAACTTTCAATAATACTGAACTTAAATTTAAAGGTTTCGAATATGTATTGAAGGTATATCTCAAGGTAATAGACATACTTCGATACCACCGAGCATCGAAAGTATTGAGGTCCCATCTCTAATCATTAAAGACTTTCTTAAATCAATGCATTAAAAATGTTATATTTGGGTAGTGCCGGTTTTTGTAAGCTAAAACTATTTATTTTTATCATATTTATTTATACCTGATAAATCAAGTCAGTGAATAAAATAGTTCCCCACCTCTAGGCAACCAGCTCTCTCTATCTCTCACTCTCTCTCCGGTCTTTACTGTCGTCTTTCCTGCGAAACGGAATTATGTTTCCAAAGTCTGCGTTGAATATGACGATGATAGTCCATCGCTGGATAATTTGTAGGTATTACATGATGTGTAACACTTCTTTAAAACTTTGCGTGACTGCCTCCTTGGTTGAGTAATCACCGAGCTGGTTTCTCACTTAGAGGTCCCAGGTTCGATTCACGGCTAGGGCGAGGAATGTTTCTTAAGCAAGAATCGTTCCCTATCTCCCACAGAGTCTAGAAATGTGTGCGTGTTTGGAACTAGAAATAATTAAAAACCCAATGATAAGGAACCCACAGTCAACGAGTTGTGTCACAAGTCAAAGCCCCCCGACAAAACCATAGATGCCAATGGGTCTATTCATACGAAAATCGTTAATTAGTCCGATGCTCAAACGTTGAAGCTTTCAGGCGGTTGTCTGTCACATAGTTCCACGTTGGTGCAAGTTCTCTTATTTATTGAAACCACCTAGTAGGTGAGTAGGGTTTCACAGCCCGAGCCCGAACCCCAGAATAGGTTTGTACCGCTGGTCCTGAGTACGACTTTCTAATTTTGTTTTAAATACAATGAGTTGTTCACTATATTATTATTATTATTATTATTATTATTATTATTATTATTACACGAAGCGCTGCTGGGTGGTGCGAAAGGACTCGGGTTTGTCTTCCGACACTGACATGGGTACTTCCTCCTCTGCTAGGAAACCTGGTAAGAGATGCACTTAGGTCCTTTAGAACAATTTAGAGCCTACCTTACAGGTGTCTGAGGTGTTGGCATGCAGTATGTGACATGCTGACGGCTTTCTGCCTTATTGTCCATAATGCCACCCCTATTAGTGCAAACTGCGCAGGATGTACTTAATGGTTGGAGGGAGGAGGAGTTTGCAGCTGCCGTGCTGTTGTAACGTTATTCGCAATTGACCGAAGTAAGCATTTAGTTATTACTATGTAGTGGTGTTTACTATGCTTAGGGATGTGTGAATGCTGTGATAATTGTGCATTTCCGGGAACACCAATGAATATGACAAAGTGTTGGTTTTTTCGTTTATGTTTTCCTCTTACATAGAAACATGTTCATTATTTTTGATTACCTCAAAACACACTACTCGTACAAAATACCACATATGGCAAATCAAATGCTTATGTTGAACGCGATAAATTATGTTTTATTTTGTCTTTATTATCAAGCCCAAGCCCAAGCCCAAACATACCCCTACTGTGCACCCCTCCTCACTATAAATCGGTTTTTTCTTCTCTTTTTCTATTTATACCTAGACTTTAACTGCACTGTCATATCGTGGGCATTTCCCTTTGGAATACATTGCTTATTTGCAATGGTATTAATTACCGTCATTGGGTTTCCGGTTTTCTGCAATTTTATTCATTAGATCACATACACATTCACACTTTCAGACTCTGCGGAGGGTAGGGAATAATCTCGGGTAGAGAGAAATTCCCATCCCGCCTGAGAACCGAACCCTGACCCCTCGCGCAACAGGCATGAGCTCTACCCACTAACCTACGCGGCACAGCAGGACCACTCTCTGGCGTTGCCAATGTTGCACATTAAGAAAATCACGGTTCTCTGGAAACTGCAACATCGCGCAATGTCTTTTTATATAAGCGCACAGAAGAAAGCTAAACACAGTTTCTGTTAAACTGTTTACAACCTCAAGCACGATCGGATACTAAGAGGTGTTACAGAATATATGCTAAGTAACGCACACAAACCACCTTTTTACACGTAACTGCTGCTCAGAGAAACATAGTTATAAAACGTTTCACTAAGGGCCGGTTGTATAAAGTTGTTTAGTTTTAGTCGTAATTCAGCAAGTAACTAGCTATAAACACCATTCATGTCCTATAAAATTAAGGCGAGACTATTAAACCACGAGTTTATTTTCACCATGCATTACATGGCAAACGACCGAAATTGGAGGGAAATTCCTGTACGGCGAGAAAATGTTCAAATATTTAATTCACCAAAGAAATTAATTCACTGTGGGCATGTATCGAAATATTTCATATCGACTTTGCCTAACATGCATGCAGGCAATATAATAATGTGACCATAAATCGAGATATTTCATATCGACTTTAACTACTATTACTCTCAGGGAATACAATGCGTTTGTGTACACAGTCTTCAGACTCTTACCAGGTAAGAACGAAAGCAGGAATTAAACCAAATTTTTACTCATCTGCAACCGTATTACTGAAAACTATATGTACCTCTGAAGCCTTTCAAATGAAATCCTCATTCTGCGTTCCGACAAACCAGATTTGTAATGCCAAAAAAGGTTCGTTCCACTTCGCATGATGTATCAGTATTACCAAACAAATAGCACTTGTTGGGATCTAACAGTGCAGCTTGTATGTGTTACATCACACTGAACCCTGCAATCTTTTAATTTACACTTTTCATTTCCATCTTTATTTCAGGTAGGATGCTCGTGGATTAGTAGATCCGTCTTGACAGTGCTTCTACATGCCGCACAGATTCAGTTCAGCTCCATACCTCTAAGCTATAACAGTGTTTTAGGTTTCTGAATAAGTACATGCATAGGTGCACTGCTAGAAAACTTACTAAGGTTGTAAAACAAATTCCTTTTGCTCACATTTGAGCAGAACAAAGATATTATTCGAACGACTTCCTTCCTACCGAAAGGCTCTGTGTTATGCAGTGATAGCTGTTTTGCCGTAATGAGTTGCAGTATTATATTGACCTTTGTTCGCGCAAGTAGCGCCACATGGTACTGCCAAACCTGGCGGCTCTTACTCTGCATAAGGAAATCGGTACGAACTTCCTAGATTTGGTCATAACACATTGATTAATCCGTTTTAGCATCATAATCTCAACAGCAAGTAAATCTGTAAGCTGTTATTACTTTGCATCACATGGAAACTAAAAATCTATGCATAGTATTTCTCAATAAAATTAGAATTTAATTAACAAGGAATTGTATTTATAAAAGCAATTATTTCATTCTGTTCTTCTACAAAATGTTTTCAATTTCTGCTAAACTCTGGCTATCAAGATTTAACTTGCCGAAAATGAGCAACTTATGGTTTAACGTTCAGTTAAGCCGAAATAAACATGAATTGTTTATACTAAACTTAAGCTAACGAATTATACAAACGGTCCTTAATGTACCACGTAGACTCACTACTTGTGCCATGGGTGCCATGGATATCTACCTACAGTATAAGCGGAAATCGTATCAAAACTTATAGATATTTCCAAAGGTATTTACGTACATACATGGTTATAAATAAAAGCTTTGCTCAAAGTAGCAGAATTAGATTTATTAGTATTTTTATTATTAATATTGTTATTATAATTATTATTAATATTATTATTATTATTATATTTTTCATGATCATGATGACCATATTGATTTTCATTATTATCAACATCGGTCTCTCGGGCTCAAACCAAGCCCATACCGTTTATCGTTATATGTGCTTAAGGCCTTATGCTAGTGGATTTTCTGGCATGTAAAAGAGCTCCTGCGGTACGAAATTCAGGCACACAGGTGGCACAGATATTGTCCTGGCAATCAACACCGTCGTTAACAAACACTACAAACACACACACCATCATGACCATAATCATCGGCGGCGGTGGGGGTGCTGGTAGTGGTGGTGGTGGTGGTGCTGGTAGTGGTGGTGGTGCTGTTGGTAGTGGTGGTGGTGCTGCTGGTAGTGGCGGTGGTGCTGCTGCTGGTAGTGGTGGTGGTGGTGCTGCTGGTAGTGAAGGTGGTGGTGCTACTGGTAGTGGTGGTGGTGCTGCTGCTGGTAGTGGTGGTGGTGGTGGTGGTGCTGCTGGTAGTGGTGGTGGTGGTGCTACTGGTAGTGGTGGTGGTGGTGCTGCTGGTAGTGATGGGGGGTGGTGGTGGGGTGGTGGTGCTGGTGGTTATGTGGCGGTGGTGGTGGTGGTGTTGGTGGTTGTGTGACGGGGGTGGTGGTGCTGCTGCTGCTGGTAGCGGTGGTGGTGCTGCTGGTAGTGATGGGGGGGTGGTGGTGGGGTGGTGGTGCTGGTGGTTATGTGGCGGTGGTGGTGTTGGTGGTTGTGTGGCGGTGGTGGTGGTGCTAGTAGTGGTGGTGGTGCTGCTGCTGCTGGTAGTGGTGGTGGTGCTGCTGGTAGTGATGGGGGGTGGTGGTGCTGGTGGTTATGTGGCGGTGGTGGTGGTGGTGTTGGTGGTTGTGTGACGGTGGTGGTGGTGCTAGTAGTGGTGGTGGTGCTGCTGCTGCTGGTAGCGGTGGTAGTGCTGCTGGTAGTGATGGGGGTGGTGGTGGTGGGGTGGTGGTGCTGGTGGTTATGTGGCGGTGGTGGTGGTGGTGTTGGTGGTTGTGTGGCGGTGGTGGTGGTGCTAGTAGTGGTGGTGGTGCTGCTGCTGCTGGTAGTGGTGGTGGTGCTGCTGGTAGTGATGGGGGTGGTGGTGGTGGGGTGGTGGTGCTGGTGGTTATGTGGCGGTGGTGGTGGTGGTGTTGGTGGTTGTGTGACGGTGGTGGTGGTGCTAGTAGTGCTGGTAGCGGTGGTAGTGCTGCTGGTAGCGGTGGTAGTGCTGCTGGTGGTGATGGGGGTGGTGGTGGTGGGGTGGTGGTGCTGGTGGTTATGTGGCGGTGGTGGTGGTGGTGTTGGTGGTTGTGTGGCGGTGGTGGTGGTGCTAGTAGTGGTGGTGGTGGTGCTGCTGCTGGTAGTGGTGGTGGTGCTGCTGGTAGTGATGGGGGTGGTGGTGGTGGGGTGGTGGTGCTGCTGATGGTGGTGCTGATGGTTATGTGGCGGTGGTGGTGGTGTAAAAGAAAAAGCGTTTCTCTTCACCGGTGAGAGAAGAGGAAACTCTAATTACATTATGTTACTTACAATGTTTTGCAATCTCAGTCATTTTAAAGAACCGAATGAGACTCCTTCGATGCTTTTAACTATCTAAAAGGTGATGGACGTTTGCGGCTCCTATGCGCCTAACCCGTGCGAGGTGTAACGCATGTCAAGTGATAGTGGGTACTCGTAAGTGGAAAGGATAGAAACGTAGCAAAGCTAACAAATAAAGGGACATTTCTGACTGTGATGTGTTTAATACGTTCAATTGCTTATCATAAATATAGGCACATTTTATTCCTATAACAGTTCATTTAAAAATAGACAAAAATGCCGCTTACAACTTACACTTTATTCAAGATGCGCTTAGTTTAATAGTCTAAAGGGATGAGTTTATTTAAATCACATCTTGTGTTAGTTAGTAGTAATATTATATAGATACATATTATTAAGTACAATAAACACCTAAGAATTAGGTATGGATATGAATATTAAAGTAATTTTATTTTTCAATGACATTGTGAGCGATATTATATTGAAGAGGACAAAGAAAATATTTCAACCACGAGTAAGTTTCAGAATATGAAATTCAGCTTTACACCTGTTTAAGAGCGATGCTTTACTTCACTAAAAATAAATTAAAATATGTATATAGGCATCAATTGCTCCAAATAATGTTCACGCAGTATTTATGACATGTAACCCTGGCTTCTAAGATCAGACTGTCAAGGTTAACAGCCTGGCTTGGGTTTTGCTGTTGTTGTTGATATTTTTGTGGCATGAACCTCAAGCCTGAGAACGAGATATTTTAGCAAAATTCAGCAGTCTTTCACACCCAATATAGAATGGGACACTAAGAACTGCAGCACCTAAGGAACGTCCACAAATAATACTCAATTTAACAGCCTAAAGGTATTGGTTCTGATGAGCCCTAAGGCCATCTTCAGAAACTCAACTGTTTTTCAAGAAGCCAGTTTCCAGTGCCCTGAAAATTTTCTATTAGGTTTTAGAAACGTGTTAGTAACCATTCAATTTCGTAATATGTATCTATGTGATTCATGAATATCTTTCGGTCATCATTCGGCATAAACAAATTTCTATGTATTATGTGCAATTGCTCATTATCAAGAGCTCGAGACTTAAAATCAACTAAGCGATAGCTTTGGCAAATGTTTTTGGAAGTCTGTTTGCAAACAGATCCTTAACAAGTAAATCTCTGTAACTATGCGAAAACTGGAAATGAAGTAGTTTATTTTGTTTGAAGTGTTAACGGAGTTGAAACCATGTTGAAGATATTTGTTGCCTCTGTTTGAAGCTCCCCACTCCACCTCTGTTCTTTTAGTGCCTCTTGATGCCCCAGCTCTCGTTAAGCCTATTAGCTTTAAATTAAGGCTTTGGGAAGGGTTGGCGTGCTACATTAACGTATGGGGTACGCCGGAGGGTGCAGATTCCCGTAATTACTCATTCAACCCCACACTTAAATATTTGTGTGTTGGTTTTACCGTTCAAGTATGCTACGCGACTTGTTATTTTAATCACACGAATGAAAGGTTTTTAAATTGTTGCTCGTTTTTCTGCTTTCCTAGGTAGCTACCGCCTAAGGCAGTAATTTGCTTCGTTCAGATTACAGAATTACATCCATTTACGTGATAAGTCTGCGCAACGCGTTAAGATTTAAAAACCGTTTAGTTTTGGTAATTGCAAGGATTAAACTGCTGTATATTTTTAAGCTCGAAGCTGGGAATTTCTATCAGAGATGAGAGCACATACGTACAAACACACAGACACCGCACGGCCCAGAGAGAGAAAGAGAGAAAATTTCTCCTGTTTTAATTATTCGTGAAATGCCACAAGTTCTTTAATTTTTAACAAAGTTTACTTGTGTTCGGCAACCTAAAACGTGTGCTGGATGGCGCGTATTTTTGGGCTTACCTTAATGCGTATAATTCATTGTTTTGTAAAGCTTTTATTTCATCAGCACCATCAAAGTATTACGCCGTAAGCAGCCTTATGGCAGAGAAAATAGGCATTTGTTAGCTCCTCTTATAGTGTTAAGATTTACCAAATTAAAACAAATCGATAGAACTGTAAATCTTACTTCAACGAATAGTCTGAAGAGCAAACCCTGACCGGTAATAGAAATCTATGTAATTTTCGCTTGTCAACAAAGGATCATCTAATAGTATCTAAACCGTTTGGTTTACATAATTCATGAATAGAAGTGAATACAGCAAGCGTTAAAGAAGCGCGTCATACAAAATAAACTCTAGGAGCTAACAAATGCTTTATTCAGAGTGTTACAGTTTACAAAAATCGATGTGTTCCATTCACATGACTTTCTCTAGCTGTTCCGAAACACACTTTCCTTACAAAAGATCATTCTTTTATCTACTTCACGATAACCATTATCAGAATTATCTTCTTGCTTCTTTGTAAGCGGGAGGAAAGTAAGGGAATACACAGGCTAAAGCGATAGTGATATCTTTTAAAGCTGGCCACTATGTGAAACAATTGAAATTCAGTTCTCGTAGCCTGCTAAGAGTGAGCAAAAGAGAGACGAAAAGTAAGATACTTCCAGTATGAGAAAAGTTTAAGTACCTTAAAATTGAAACCAAAAACTTGGAATATCTCAAAAACGACGAAATCTGAGAAAAAAAAATGTATATGACATAAATTGTGTTTTAACAAGATCTGCACTTCTTGTGTGATAAGTTGTCTATCTTTTACGGTTTACCAGAAATACAAAAGTTATACAAAAGTCATCCAGAGCGAAGAAGAGGTCTTAAGCGACTATTCCCAGAAAATTCCAGATATACGTTTCGTTTTTCAAAAAAGTATCTTAAACATATGATATTTAATAGAAATCGCTAAAGCCATTTTTGAGAAAATAAAAACTTTCGAAAAATGTTCTATGCAAAGGGTAGTTGGGTTTGGGGGGATTTTCTTGAAAATCCTCGTGTCACATCCTTAGAAGACACTGAACTTAAATATTAAGTTTGGTATTTAACCGACACTTCGTTTTTGAGCGTCACATACACACACACAAACACACACGCACTCAGGCAGACCGGACATGTTTCTAAAAATGCTTCTTGTTTATTCAGGGGGTCCCAAAACATATATTTTCGGTGAAATCTCGATATCGAAATTTTGGGTGGAATACAATACCTTCTCTATCCACTATGTACATTGTACACACGGGCTAGAGAAGGATAAAAAGAGAAAGAAAGAAAGAAACAACGAACAAGGCTGGTTAAGATAACTATGGACATCTCTGTCTGTATGATTAAAATGATAAAAGAACTCTCTAATTGGTGTACACTAACAAAAGGCTTAAAACAAAGGACGGGCTAGCCCAGCATCTCTTTAATATCGTCGTGGAGCACTTAGCAAGGGCATTAAGAGTAAATACAGATGTTACTCTGATTCACAAACACGCGGAACTAGTGATATAAATATTATGGCAAGGATAAAAAGGAACCTATGACACTGACAATGACCAGCTGACGGAGGGGACACCTAGCTCCGGAACATCCAGGGGATGCTTTCACCACCAGGAGGAACGTATGAGATAAAGCAACCGCAGGAGACGAATGGACGGCACGCCGGTACAAACGACAGAGAGGCGCCGAGTTCCCTCATAGTACCAGACTTGACCACTCGGCCACGAGCCGACCGCTCTGACTTCCCTCTGGCGGGACCGAGAAACGTGACCCTGCGGTTAAGATTCGAGTTTTTAATTCTTGTGTCCTCCTGCGTAGTCTAGGGGGTATTATGCTAGTCTCTGGTTACCAAGTCGCCGGTTCAAACCCGGTGGAGAACAATCGATTTTTTGGGAGTAAAAATCCTTGGCATGTTTCCTTCGGAAGAGAAGTAAACCCGGTGGTCCTGTGTCGCAGATTTACGGGCCTGAGCAAAATTAGGCGGTGTTTCACGCCCAATATAAAATGGAACGCTGAGAACTACTACAGTTAAAGAGCGTCCATAAATAAAACTCCATTTCAATTTGTTTACAATCTTCCCTTTGACAATGCCGAGAAGAGGTTCCAGATCGCAAGCCTCTACATCACTTGCTGCCACTGACCTACTGTAGTCCCTTAGTGAACCTGAAAGGTGAAAGAAAAATGAAATAAGCGGAAATGAGGGAAAGGAGAACCGCGCTGGAACATAGCACCTCAGGATTCACCTTGGCGATCAGAGGAAAACCACAAAAAAGCATATGGTCATATTGGGCAGTGGCCGGAGATCGAACTCAGAATCTCCAGAATGTGGGGCACAAACGTTATCATCTGAGCCATTCTGTTCGAAATAAAGGACCTAAATAAAACTTTCCAACATCTTCAAGAAAGCACGAGTAAAGTTGCACTACGAGTAAACATGGAGAAAAATAAATGTTATACAAACACGTAACAAGAATATACATAAATCAAATCAAACAGCAATACGTAAGCTTCAAGATTTACAGATGTAAAAACAAAAACCACAGCAATAATAAGCATCCATAATTTAAGACTAAAATATACGTAGAAAAACAAGGATAATGTTCTATAAAACAGTAATAACAACTATTATACAGTTTTTTCTGCGAAATATAAATAGTAATTAAGATAAATTAAAAAAAAATGTTACATGCTTTTGAAATAAATATATTGAGTAGATATCTGGGTCCAGAGAAAGAACATAGGTTGCAGTGAATCAAGTACAATAATGTAATGTACGAGATATATTGAGAGCTTACCAAAATGAAAGTAATTAAATTTTAAAGATTGCAGTGAGCAGGTCATGTACTAAGGATGAAAGAACAAGATAAAACCTTAAAGTCCTTAAAGGGGAAAATGTATCGTAATAGACCATCTGTAGATCAAGATAGAGATGGCTGAATTCAGAAAAGTTGAGAGAAATTTGATGGAGAGTAGGAATTTTGAAAGGCATTTCTTAAATAGGGAAGAATGGAAGTAAAGTGAGAAAAGTCAAGGCCCGATTCGGACTGCAACACAATAGAAGATGAAAAAATAAGGCAACGTAATTCAAAATATAGCAAAATAAAAACAAACAACAAAATAAAATGAAACAAAATGAACAGAGACAGCCTTCGTGGTCGAGTGGCCAGTGAGCTGACTTCTTACCTGGAGGTCGCGGGTTCGATTCCCGGCCGGGGCGGGGAATTTTTCTTTAGCCAGAATTATTCCCTAACTCCCACAGAGTCTGGAAATATGTATGCGAGATTGAATGTGTGTGTTTGTGGAAAATAAAATGATTTAAACTAAATGTAGATCGTACAGACGTGTTGTTTCAGGTACAAAGCCTCCGATATGACCTTAGATGTTAAAGGGGGCTATATAAATTATATAATAAAAAAAGAACAGAACAAAAGAAGTAGGTAGCGGATGTAATTCAGAACCTAGCGAGTTGCATAAAACATCTATATAGCACACGATAATCTGCATGTGAAAATCTATACATAAGACAAAATCTACCTAAGTCACTGTAATCCGGAAAGTGGTAATTTACCAAAACACATTCATACATTCATCAGAAAACTTGTAGCACATGTTATTCCAGAATATGGAAACACAAAATACAGCACATGATAATCCAGAATGTGATAATCTGCACACAACTTGCAGCACACGGTAATCCAGAATGTAGTAAAATACATAAAGCATGTAGTACACGGTAATCCAGAATGTGGTATTCTATACAAGGCATGTAGCACACGGTAATCCAGGATGTGGTATTCTATACAAAGCATGTAGCACACGGTAATCCAAAATATGGTAATCTACACAAAACATGTAGCACTGGTAATCCTGAATTTGATAATCTACACAAAACGTGCAGCACACTGTAATCCAAAATATGAAAATCTACACAAAATATGCAGAGCCCACATTTTTTGTGGGAATATCAGTGTCTGCGTCAAGTGTGTGACCGAAGAAAGCAATCATAATAGGCGACCCCACACCATACATCCTCCAGTTGCGTCAAGTGTGTGACCGAGGAAAGCAAACATAATAGGCGACCCGACACCATACACACTCCGGTTGCGTGAACTGTGTGACCGAGGAAAGCAATCATAATAAGCGATCCGACACCATACATCCTCCAGTTGCGTGAACTGTGTGACCGAGGAAAGCAATCATAATAAGCGATCCGACACCATACATCCTCCAGTTGCGTGAACTGTGTGACCGAGGAAAGCAAACATAATTGGCGACCCAATACCATACATCCTCCAGTTGCGTCAAGTGTGTGACCGAGGAAAGCAAACATAATAGGCGACCCGACACCATACATCCTCCAGTTGCGTCAAGTGTGTGACCGAGGAAAGTAATCATAATAGGCGACCCGACACCATACATCCTCCAGTTGCGTCAAGTGTGTGACCGAGGAAAGCAAACATAATAGACGACCCAATACCATACATCCTCCAGTTGCGTCAAGTGTGTAACCGAGGAAAGCAAACATAATAGGCGACCCAACACCATACATCCTCCAGTTGCGTGAACTGTGTGACCGAGGAAAGCAAACATAATAGGCGACCCGACATCATACACACTCCGGTTGCGTGAACTGTGTGACCGAGGAAAGCAATCATAATAAGCGATCCGACACCATACATCCTCCAGTTGCATCAAGTGTGTGACCGAGGAAAGCAAACATAATACGCGACCCGACACCATACACACTCCGGTTGCGTGAACTGTGTGACCGAGGAAAGCAATCATAATAAGCGATCCGACACCATACATCCTCCACTTGCGTCAAGTGTGTGACCGAGGAAAGCAAACATAATAGGCGACCGGACACCATACACACTCCGGTTGCGTGAACTGTGTGACCGAGGAAAGCAAACATAATAGGCGATCCAATACCATACATCCTCCAGTTGCGTCAGTGTGTGACCGAGGAAAGCTAACATAATAGGCGACCCGACACCATACATCCTCCAGTTGAGTGAACTGTGTGACTGAGGAAAGCAAACATAATAGGCGACCCGACACCATACACACTCCGGTTGCGTGAACTGTGTGACCGAGGAAAGCTAACATAATAGGCGACCCAACACCATACATCCTCCAGTTGCGTGAACTGTGTGACTGAGGAAAGCAAACATAATAGGCGACCCGACACCATACACACTCCGGTTGCGTGAACTGTGTGACCGAGGAAAGCAAACATAATAGGCGATCCAATACCATACATCCTCCAGTTGCGTCAAGTGTGTGACCGAGGAAAGCTAACATAATAGGTGACCCGACACTATACACACTCCGCTTGCGTCAACTGTGTCACCGAGGAAAGATTACACCAGCGGGTCAAAGTATGCTAATTTCAAGGGATTCTTCGGAGTGAATTAATCAAAAAGCCTAAAATACTTTAATGTACATGTATAAAGTTCTTACAGTTACCAAGTTTATTTTGTTCCTATTTAAAACATAATTAGATGACGCCTATTACTCGGTCACTTAGTACAGGTTGGTTGCAACAAAGTTCTAATATATTTTTCTTGCATTGTTCTTATTTCGTCATAAATTATGGTTAAATATGAAGCAGTTTCTAAGCGGTGCACGGAAACGCTCTTGGTAATGCTTGTGTTTAACGGAATGATATGCAGTCGTAGAAGTGAATCAGGTTGTACTTAACAACCTTTCTAACGCATGCGACTTAGATTGCGCGATGCGGCTACTCGGGTTATGAATAAAGGACAGAGGAGCTTGCGATTCATATACGATGCAGATTAGATGGACATGGAGTATGAATGACGTCACAGGTACCACGCAGCCATCGAGTATAGGTAGGCACATACACGATGCGAGGGTGGTATCGAGAACAACGCACAGCAGCATAACCTTGCACTTGTATACAGACACAGCAGTAGAACATATGTGCACTAAACTTAAGGAACAACGTACTCGGCTCTAAAATATTGCTAACTTTAAATTTACCTCCTCTGATTTCTCTATGTTCTTATCCCACGCTGTTTCTTTCTGTTCTCGCATGTCTTTAAGTATAAATGTATTTTATGTACTTCCGCGGCCAGAATCTGTTACGCTCAAATGTTTCAGACTGTTGTCTCAACTTTTCAAATGCTAATATAGTTTAACAGGGTGACAGCGATAGTAAAAAGGAGTATAGTCCTCTGCAAAGCGTCGGTCGGCTTTTTCTCCTATGAGGTAGTGAATATTGGTACTATTTTCCTCTTACACATATTTTAAGTTTAAAATTATTCCTATTTGTTTAAAATTTGAATGATAGACTATGGAATCATTCAAAATGAAATAATTGTCGCATCATTTCCCTAATACGCTACAGTCATTCCTTCAAGTTAATCCTCACCCATTTAATTACTGTACTAAAATAAAGATAATCTGTAGGTTAGGGTTAATTTACGTTTTCAGTTATTTACTGATGACCTGGCTTGCCAGGCGCGGGTATTGTTTCAAGTTTTATCCCGCAACTGTCCTGACTAGTTTAACACATGTTTTAAATATGTTGCCAGTTATCCACTGACTGCCCTCACTTGCTCAGCAGAGGTACTATAACATTTCCAGTCAACCATTGTCTTCTTTTGCCAGGCTCAGGTACTGTTTAGGTTTCTAAGTTTACAGTTATCCACTAACTGCCGAGCGGAGATGGAGTCTGTGGCCCGTATTCGGGAGGTCCTGGGTTCGATCTTCGGCACCGGCTACTCCGACACTTGGATTTTACGTAGTTTCCCCGCTTCGTCAGGCAAATGTCGAGATGGTTCATTTTCTACCACCATTTTCGGTATCCATCACTCCCGTCAACAATTTCAGTGTTGAAGGACCAGGCGACGGTGTTCAGCGGCTTGTGGCCGGCGATGGTGGTTTACTCAATAAAGGTTTATTCTCTGACGTCGTTTGGATGCTTTTAGGCGCCCGCCCTTTCAGGAAACCCCTGGAGGCTCGGAGATGTAGGTAGGGCCGACCATTCAATCTGGAAACATTAGGGATCCCGTCCATTTTTGCATTCACCGTCATCCGGAAATCAGCCACTTATAGGTCTATCTCCTCATCCGTTCATCCCAGGCAATATGCGGCGTGCGGTGCTCTGCCCCAGTGACTGGGGGTACATCCGCAATAATCTTAATCTTATCCAAAGTGACCTGGTTCGCTAGGCGCAGGCATTGCCACCTACTAACCTGATATGTTCGGTGCAGATACTGTTGAATGTTTTCAGTTTTTCAATAACTATCCTGATTTGCTCAGCGGATGTATTGAATATGCTCTTAGTTATCCGCTGTCCTCTATTGTTTACATTTGCAGTCATCCACTAAAGGAACTGACTTGCCTGCGCAGGTATTACTTAAGTTTCTAGTTACCCACTATGTTTTTATTTTATTTTATTTATTCATTTATTTTTATGGTGGTGCAAAAGGCACTTACGTCCTAACCCCAGGCAAGTCTGGAAGTGTGACTCCCCGCATTGCACTCGAAACAGTGCGGCATTACCCACTAAAAACCCCCACCGGAAGTAGGAAGCCCATGCTTCTCTTGTGCAGTACCACATTAAGCACCTGCACATTACTGGTGAAGTATGGATGCTGCCTTCAGTGACAGTAACATGGAGTGATATAATGAGTAGCCAGGAGGCACACATGGCTTGCGCCCTGAGTGCCCCACCGGAGAAGCTGTTGGTGATATGAATGCATGATTAGTTACGGCGATTTCTAAGGAGACTTCTGTACCTTGGATCAGTTGCCAAGGCGTCCTCTTGGGCTGTGTTGACTGCTGTCGGGAGTCTTGCTCAGCGTTGCTTGGTGGAGCAGCTGCGATTGGCCCCTCTGACTGTACTAATTTGCTCAATGGAGTATTATATACGTTTCCAGTTATCCGTTGAGTGACGTCATTTGCTCAGTGGAGTATTGTATATGTTTCCAGGTATCCACTGACTGTTCTCACTTGCTCAGTGATGTATTACATATTTTTTTCAGCCAGCAACTGACTGTACTCACCAGCTCAGTGGATTAGTGTATATGTTTCCAGTTATACACTGAGTGCCTTCAATTTCTAAGTGAAGTACCGCATATGTACCTAGTTATCCATTGAATATCCTCACTTGCTCAGTAAAGTATTGTATACGTTTCCAGTTATTCACTGATTGTTGTCACTTGCTCAATGAAGTATTGTGTATGTTTCTAATTATCTCACTGTCCTCACTTGCTCAGCGGAGTATTGTATACGTTTCCAGTTTTCCACTGACTATCCTCAGCTGCTCAGTGAAGTATTGTGTATGTTTCCTGTAATCCACTGACTATCCTCAATTGCTCAGCGCAAAGATGTATACATTTCCAGTTACTAACCGATTAACCTAACCTGCTCAAACACTCGCAACACGTGACAACTCAAACAGCTTAGATATCCTTACTCTCCCTAAACTCTTGTAGGGGAGGGTGTGTTTACGTTTCAGCTATCCATTGGCCTGCTCAGCTGTTCACAACACGTGGCGGCTTCAACAGATGGGTACTCTTTCTTCTGGATTCCTGTAGGGGAGGGTCAGTGACCTACCCGTTCGTTCATAACAAACCTGCTACACAAAACTTCTTTAAGAAGAATTGCTTAAGCTTTTGTTGAAATTCCTTCCGTTGAATGACCAGAGTAGCAGTTTCCAACACCAGTCAGCTACGCTTCTTTGTTTAATGTAACTATTCGTACTTATTCAGCTCCCTCTTCTGCAATAACTTTGGTGCAGTTTCACAAAACACCGTAAGGCATGGAACAAGACAAACCTGAGCAGTTTCTGTAGCATGCATACATGACAATTAATGCAATTAATAAATGCATGATTGAATCCTCGCAACGAACTCTGGAGTATTATTTTTATAGTGTAACGCCCGCTTTTACTACCATGGCACCGCAGGCGATTCTAGATTTCCAGTCTTACGTAATTTTTAAGAATATGAAAACGTTGTTAGTACAAATATTTCTACGTTTCGCTCTAAAACGCAGAACTCTTGTTATCGCATTTCGAAGTAAAGCAAACTCATGTCTAAGTGGTTCAGTTAAAGACATGTAAGAGAAGTTAGTATTTTGATTTAATATTACAGAAACCTCAAGTAGAAACGGCGAATGAGTTTCAATAAACGCAAATGATGTGAAGGTGTGTATATGAAGCATATGCGCTGGCGTTTATTGGGCTTGTGTAGTAATAGGAAAGAATGATATAAATACATTAAAATACCAGCATTACTCTGCTACTATTGGTACCAACAATCGATATTAAAGTGTAAAAGGAAGTCGAGGGGTTACACATAAGGGTTGGTTTAAACTAAATAAACAGGCTCCTCCCTTTCCACCCT
This sequence comes from Hymenopus coronatus, assembly GCA_030762935.1. NCBI lineage: Eukaryota > Metazoa > Arthropoda > Insecta > Mantodea > Hymenopodidae > Hymenopus > Hymenopus coronatus. The sequence continues at coordinate 362,518,073 of CM060900.1, forward strand.
ATTTTCTCTCCCTTGATAGCAAGCGGTAGGGGGGATCATGAATAAATGATGGCCATATTTATGATGTTGAAGGGGTGGGTAGACGTGGTTGTAAATAAGTTATCCTGCTATTCTGCGCAGACAACGCGTGGAACTATGGCTCCTGTATCATAATGATATTCTCAAGTAAGCTAGCTGTATAGCATGTCGCATATATACATAGTATTCCTGATTCGCCCTGCTCTTATAAAATGCGATTAAGTTTCATTTTAGTTTTGTCTCATAATGCTGGTTAACGATACACATGGCAAAGCCAGATATTCTGCCATACAATTAAACGTGACTGTGAAATGTGTTAGATATTACTGAATAGTAGTAATTGCGTACTTTGTGCTCCCTTAAAGACTTCTTAGCATCAATAACAGTACCAAGGGTGCAAAAAACAATGCGCAGAAAGTTACAGAGTCGATGAGCAGAACAAAAATAGGCATTTTAAGGATAGGAACCAAGAATTCCAGATGCAGTATAATAAAGTGGACGTTAAATATACATAACTGAAGCCTAAGTAGGAAAAGTTTTCATTTGCTAGTCAAAATGAAGCATAACTCACACCACGAGTTTTACTTGACTGGACTTTAGTAGTGTTAAAGTCGAGTTGTAGGTAATTGTCCTTAACATTGAAACCTTATGGTATGTTGTATTATTTCCTATCACTATTGTTTTAGTTAAAAGTCCCTGTCCCTATAATTAGGGACAGTGAATTGTTAAAGTATATACACAAGGTGTATCGAGCACAACATTTCGTATATTTCGTACCCATATCTTCATGTGTAGATTATATAAGGGGAACTTGAATTCTCCTTGTTACATACCTGCATGCTGGCTCCTCTTTTTACACTCCCATTGTATGCAAGTGTTTGCGTAATGTACAATGTTCATCAGGAGCCCGGTTATCGGTTCATTTCACAGCTAATGAAATTAAGTAGGCGCATCTTCAGTGAGCGAAGAGGATATATTGCCCGTCACCCTCTTATTATGCCTGCATTCCTCTGTTAAACCAATCGCAGTTGGTGGTTATGATTAATCCACTCAGCAATTTATGGGTATGCCAAAAACTGGTTCAGGTCCAACAAAAGTTTGAGCAGCTCTCTTTCTTGCTAAGTTCTCTGCTTTTTAATTGTCTGAAACTCCCTTACGTTCAGGCACCCATACAAAATTACCGTTGTTATGTTTTGCCAATTGCATAAGGTTTATTGGGCGTTCCAGGCTAAATTAGATGTGATCTGATAACTTGAAATTGATTCTAACGTAGCTTGATTGTCAGAGAAAATCCAAATGCTGCTTTCTTTTTTAGCTACTTTATATTTTCTTTCTAATCCAGTTTTCAATCGCATAAGCTTCAGCTTAAACTACAATGGTATTGGTACCAAGAACAACAAAAATGTTACATTTTGGAGCCTCCCCTGCTCCATTTCTATTGTCCATTTTAGAGGCATCTATGCACCATATTGGGCTACCTTCAGGACATTTCATCTTGTTCTGACTCCAGTCAAACACTGTCAAAACATAATTTTTGTAACACATAATCACTGCCCATCTCAAGATGAGTGTTATAATTCTCGCAGTGTTTAATGTTTACAATAATGAGTACCGGTACACTAACCATTACAAGCGCATACTTACTGTACAATACCTCTTAGAATGCTGAATGGAAAACACTGAATGTTTAATTATAATGTTTAAATCAACTTCTGCGACCATTTGGTTCTATCCTCGAAATGATTTATTTTTCATTTGGTATTGCTAGTGTATAATTTTCATTAATTTTCGGCACCAGTACACATTGTATGAGAGTCCTATGGGACCTCATAAGTTGCCATTGACTGTCGCTGTGATACTCGTGAGACAGTTTTGTGAAGGGTTGTTTCATAGTGGTTTGCTATTCTATGGTGTCACAGTGTACTGCCGTTGCGCCAGAATAACAATAGAATATTTCAGAAACAGCAAACCTGTAGAAGTTTCGTAAATAGCATTGAGCCCTCGTTCCGTGAAATGTTGTTATTTACACCCTTCGATGTTTAAATACAGAAATCATGGGCTGCTGTTGACTTTGAAAAATAGTTCAAAGCTCAGATCTGCTACAATATACTTAGTCTTATTTATTATGACTCATATCAGAAATGGCATGGTTTAGGCTAGGAGGCTGGAGGGTAGAGAAAACGACCGAAGAATGTGCCAGGAGAATCAGCGTGCAATTAAACTCAAAGAAAAACCCTTAAATTCTGCAAGGAGGAGATTCACATGTTTGAATCTACTGGGTGACCAGAGGAACTGGTATAGTATGGGAAATTTGCTGGATAAAGCGCGCGAAGACAGATCAACTTTGTTCAGTTAGTCATAAGCAATTTATCTCTATCTTTACTTTCGCTTTATTTTTGTTAACTTTCTTTTTTTTTTCTTTTGTTTTGCATTAACTTGTATCTGAAATATGCAATAAATATTTGTGGAATAGCAATTTGACACCAATATACCTATCTATATCTTAACAGTCATGTAGTTGCAGATCCTGGGGCCTTAAGTAAACAAGGGTTATAAATACTATGTACATCTTATCATTTTAAATAACAATGATCAATTTTATAATCACGGTACAACTGAGTACCCGTAGAGTCTACTTTCCAGACGCTTACAAATGTTGGTTGAGTGCGTGCGTGCGTGTGTGTGTAGTTTCCTTGTGCATTGATTTGATTCCGTTGAAGTACTGACTAGACTGCATTTTTCCACCTCAGCGTCTATCAAATCCAATTTGGTCTGATAATATTAATAAACTATTGTAATTTTGATTACATAAACGGTACATATTTCGTGAGGTTCGAGTTATATTTGCAAGGTTATTGATGGTTCAAATACCTATATAATGTATAATATATTGTCATATCCGACGAAAGAGGTTTTCTCCTCCATTCTGCGGAATATCTTTTGATAGTGTTTAACGTCCCCTTTTACTACATAGGCACCGCAGACGATGCCACTGATGATACATGGAATAAAGATGGAGCACCGGTGGAATGCGATGGTGGGAGAAAGCGGAGAACCGCTACTTTGTCCACCACAAATTCCACATGGGTCGCCTGGGAGCGAACCTTGGTGAGAGGTGAGTGGTTTAACTACTCGGACACGGGGCGGCCGTGCTACTGAAAAACCACATATTTTTACTTAAATACAATGTAAAACTACATAACCACAGTGAATAAATGAGATTATGACTTGATAACTATGATAATTTGTATTTAAAGATTTACGTTATAAATGAATTAAATATATACATATATAAAAATTCTTATGTTACGCATAGCATAAAATAAAGTTACTTCCATTAACTATGCATAATATTGCAATGTAATCCTCAGAGAATTCAAAGGGAAAAGCCAAAAACTTTCCCGCTATAAATTCAAATATTGAAGCACTGGCATTTTTTCAAGCACTTGTGAGCCGGTGCATATGTAAACTTATAGCTTATCTGTTATTAAAACAATCATATCGAAATAAAATAGTTTCTTTTAAGTTCAACAATTGTTTAAATCAGCTTTAGCTATGAAACTGAAGTAATTGTAGAGCTTCTGTATTGTATAGCCTAAACTTGCAAAATACACTCGAATTGAATGACGAATAGGTATGTAAAATATTAAGGAACGCAGGCTTTTCACGGCCACTGTCAAATTAATACAAAGGTTTTCTGGGCTGCCGAGCAACCAAAAAGGTAACGTCGAACCAACAACTGACGATGTTTGTCGCAGCTGTAAACGAAAGATGAAGCGGAAAGATCCCAGTAGACCACTGCCACACAGCCCGGAAAACATTTGACGTTTAAAACATTATTCAAAATGAACCATTCAGATATTGTAATCAGATTACCTGATAAATAGCTCTTTGGCTGAAACGTCCGAAAAGTTTTGCATATCCCGTGATGTAGTGTATTTGCTTTTCTCATAAAAAAGTATCATTTTTCTCTGATCCGGTAGCTTCGATAGAGAATATATACAATTAATAAACATTTTTAAGTTCCAAAGTTAAGTTTGAATCAGTAGAAAATATAGAACTCTCATAGCAACAACTGTCCTCTTAGTAATTAGAAAAGTGAAATGAGTTATAATATCGTCAGATGACGTCATATATTGATCTTCAGTTTTATGAAAGCCACCATAGCTTTAGGGTCTGTAGCAGAAATTAACCCTGGGAGAACTCCCGAGAGTAAAAAGAGCCCTAGGGAGACTGACCATCTTTCTACCATCTGTTAACCATATTCATGAAAGTAATCCAGTGTAAGCTTTAGGGATTTAAGTAATTACATTGAATTAGGTGTAAATTAAACATGACATTAAGATAATTCATGTTGTCTGAAAAAAATATTCAAACCATGAAGATAAGAACAACATATCCACATGAGAGAATACAGAATGTTCACGCTTATTTGGATAATAGGAAAAACGGAAGAAAGAAAGAAAGAAATAACAATACTTTCGCAGATGTTTAGCACACATTTTAGGTAATTTACATGTTCTGTCTCTTTGTAATACTTGCATAAATATATTTCCTGTACGGGACTAACTAAACACTTTGATTATGTTTTCATTTTAAAATATGTACCTGTTTCTGAAATACGATATTGTTTGTCGTCAACAAGATGTACAGATTTTATAAACACATGCTTTATTACATTTAATCCAAATTAGCCCTGAGAGACAGATTAACAAGATATAAATATGCAAATCTGTGATTGAAAACATAAATGTTGATACTTTAATGGGATAATCTAGTTTCAGGGAAAATAACATTTTAAGAAATTGGGTGGAAGATAAACTCGTTTTAAAGCGGTAAAGTTTTCGTATAACGGTGCATCAAATTAACAGTTTTGAGGAAGTGCATAAGTGACATTTGTTAAAAAATGTAAAAATAGGTACTTAATTTTATGTTTTTAGCATCTTTATAGCACATATAGCTTCTACTTTCATGCTAAACAATGCTGTTTTAATATAACAATTTTAAACCAAAAGTATGTATTCAGTTGGTCGTAAACAATTTAGGTAAAGTACCGCATTGAACTTCAAATACCAGTTTTCTCAATTTCTTTTTTAGAACTTTTTATTGTAGTTATTCAAACTGACACACTTTAATTATTTTTAAAGCCGGGGTTACTTCTTGATATCCCGCACACGATATTATGCAGTCTTCCTGTGCGCACCATGTAGCTACTTCTGGAAATCCCACACACAATGTTGTGTTTACAATGTTTCTTTTCTGTATACATGATACGATTAAATTGTGAAAATTCCCCTCACAGTATTATGTCCGAAAATTTTCCTCCTGTGAATACTCGTGCCACTATACACCATGCAAGTACTTCTTGAGGTCCCGCAGCTGTATTTTGCAGTAAATTGTGCTTCTTATATGCACCGTATAGTTATTTCACGGACATTATGTTATACCTGTAAAGTTTCCTCCCTGTACACATCGTGAAGTTACTCCTGGAAGTCCTACACATTGTGCTATGCCTGTAAGGTATACTCACTATGTAGTACATCTGGAAGTTCCCAAGTACTGTGTTATGTCTGTACAGTTTCCTGTCTGTACTCACTATGTAGTTACCTCTGGAAGAGCCCAAGTACTGTGTTACGTCTGTATAGTTTCCTGTCTATACTCACTATGTATTTACCTCTGGAAGTTCCCAAGTACTGTGTTACGTCTGTATAGTTTCCTGTCTGTACTCACTATGTAGTTACCTCTGGAAGTTCCCAAGTACTGTGTTACGTCTGTATAGTTTCCTGTCTATACTCACTATGTAGTTACCTCTGGAAGTTCCCAAGTACAGTGTTAGGTCTGTATAGCTTCCTGTCTATACTCACTATGTAGTTACCCCTTGAAGTTCCCAAGTACTGTGTTATGTCTGTACTCACTATGTAGTTACCTCTGGAAGTTCCCAAGTACTGTATTACGTCTGTATAGTTTCCTGTCTACACTCACTATGTAGTTACCTCTGGAAGTTCCCAAGGACTGTGTTACGTCTGTATAGTTTCCTGTCTGCACTCACTATGTAGTTACTTCTGGAAGTTCCCAAGTACTGTGTTACATCTGTATAGTTTCCTGTCTATACTTACTATGTAGTTACCTCTGGGAGTTTCCAAGTACTGTGTTATGTCTGTATAGTTTCCTGTCTGTAATCACTATGTAGTTACTTCTGGAAAATCCCAAGTACTGTGTTACGTCTGTATAGCTTCCTGTCTGTACTCACTATGTAGTTACCTCTGGAAGTTCCCAAGTACTGTGTTACGTCTGTATAGCTTCCTGTCTGTACTCACTATGTAGTAACCTCGGGAAGTTCCCAAATACTGTATTACGTCTGTATAGCTTCTTGTCTATACTCACTACGTAGTTACCTCTGGAAGTTCCCAAGTACTGTATTACGTCTGTATAGCTTCCTGTCTGTACTCACTATGTAGTTACCTCTGGAGGTTCCCAATTACTGTGTTACGTCCGTATAGTTTCCTGTCTATACTCACTATGTAGTTACCTCTGGAAGTTCCCAAGTACTGTGTTACGTCTGTATAGCTTCCTGTCTATACTCACTATGTAGTTACCTCTGGAAGTTCCCAAGTACTGTGTTACGTCTGTATAGTTTTTTGTCTATACTCACTATGTAGTTACCTCTGGAAGTTCCCAAGTACTGTGTTATGTCTGTATAGCTTCCTGTCTACACTCACTATGTAGTTACCTCTGGAAGTTCCCAAGTACTGTGTTACGTCTGTATAGCTTCCTGTCTACACTCACTATGCAGTTACCTCTGTATGTTCCCAAGTACTGTATTACGTCTGTATAGTTTCCTGTCTGCACTCACTATGTAGTTACCTCTGGAAGTTCCCAAGTACTGTGTTACATCTGTATAGTTTCCTGTCTATACTTACTATGTAGTTACTTCTGGAAGTTCCCAAGTACTGTGTTATGTCTGTATGGTTTCCTGTCTGTACTCACTGTGTCGTTACCTCTGGAAGTTCCCAGGTACTGTATTACGTCTGTATAGTTTCCTGTCTATACTCACTATGTAGTTACCTCTGGAAGTTCCCAAGTACTGTGTTACGTCTGTATAGCTTCCTGTCTGTACTCACTATGCAGTTACCTCTGGAAGTTCCCAAGTACTGTGGTATGTCTGTATAGCTTCCTGTCTGTACTCACTATGTAGTAACATCTGGAAGTTCCCAAGTACTGTATTACGTCTGTATAGCTTCCTGTCTGTACTCACTATGTAGTTACCTCTGGAAGTTTCCAAGTACTGTGTTACGTCTGTATAGCTTCCTCTCTGTACTCACCATATAGTTACCTCTGGAAGTTCCCAAGTACTGTGTTACGTCTGTATATTACGTCTGTATAGCTTCCTGTCTATACTCACTATGTAGTTACCTCTGGAAGTTCCCAAGTACTGTGTTACGTCTGTATAGTTTCCTGTCTATACTTGCTATGCAGTTACCTCTGGAATTTCCCAAGTACTGTGTTATGTCTGTATAGTTATTTGTCTATACTCACTATGTAGTTACCTCTGGAAGTTCCCACGTACAGTGTTATGTCTGTATAGCTTCCTGTCTACACTCACTATGTAGTTACCCCTGGAAGTTCCCAAGTACTGTGTTACGTCTGTATAGTTTCCTGTCTATACTCACTATGTAGTTTCCTCTGGAAGTTCCCAAGTACTGTGTTACGTCTCTATAGTTCCCTGTCTATACTCACTATGTAGTTTCCTCTGGAAGTTCCCAAGTACTGTGTTATGTCTGTATAGCTTCCTGTCTACACTCACTATGTAGTTACCTCTGGAAGTTCCCAACTACTGTGTTATGTCTGTATATTTTCCTGACTGTACTCACTATGTAGTTACCTCTGGAATTTCCCAAGTACTGTATTACGTCTGTATAGCTTCCTGTCTATACTCACTATGTAGTTACCTCTGGAAGATCCCAAGAACTGTGTTACGTCTGTATAGCTTCCTGTCTGTACTCACTATGTAGTTACCTCTGGAAGTTCCCAAGTACTGTGTTATGTCTGTATAGCTTCCTGTCTGTACTCACTATGTAGTAACCTCTGGAAGTTCCCAAGTACTGTATTACGTCTGTATAGCTTCCTGTCTATACTCACTACGTAGTTACCTCTGGAAGTTCCCAAGTACTGTATTACGTCTGTATAGCTTCCTGTCTGTACTCACTATGTAGTTACCTCTGGAAGTTCCCGAGTACTGTGTTACGTCTGTATAGTTTCCTGTCTATACTCACTATGTAGTTACCTCTGGAAGTTCCCAAGTACTGTGTTACTTCTGTATAGTTTCCTGTCTGTACACACTATGTGGTTATCTCTGGAAGTCCCACAGATTGTGTTGTATCTGTATAGTTTCCTGTATGTACTCACCTTGTAGTTAATTCAGGAAGTCCCACTCACTGTGTTGTCTGTATAGTTTTTTGTCTGTACTCACTATGTAGTTAGTTCTGGAAGTGCTACACACTGTGTTATGTCCGTATAGTTTCCGTCTGCATACACCTTGTAGTTACTTTTGGAAGTGCTACACACTGTGTTATATCCGTATAGTTTCCGTCTGCATACACCTTGTAGTTACTTTTGGAAGTGCTACACACTGTGTTATGTCCGTATAGTTTCCGTCTGCATACACCTTGTAGTTACTTTTGGAAGTGCTACACACTGTGTTATGTCCGTATAGTTTCCGTCTGCATACACCTTGTAGTTACTTTTGGAAGTGCTACACACTGTGTTATGTCCGTATAATTTCCGTCTGCATACACCTTGTAGTTACTTCTGGGAGTGCTACACACTGTGTTATATCCGTATAGTTTCCGTCTGCACACACATTGTAGTTACTTCTGGAAGTCCCGAGTACCACGTTATGTCTGTACAGTTTCCCGGTTGTACACACCAAGTAGCTACTTCTGGAAGTTCCACACACTGTGTTATGTCTGCACAGTTTCCGTCTGTACACCCGTTATAGTTACTTCTGGAAGTCCCGAGTACTGAATATGTCTGTATTCACCTCTCTGTATTTTTCTATGGTGCTAACGCCCGCTTTTATTTCAATGGCAGTGTAGGCGATGACAATGATTATACATGTAGTGAGAATGGAGCACTGGTGAAATGCGATGGCAGGCGAAACCGGAGAATCTGGAGAAAACCCGCCCCTGCGCCGCTTTATCCATCACCCCATGCGGCCGCCTGGGATCGAACCCGGACCGCCTGGGTGAGAGAATAGCGGTCTAACCATTCGGTCATGGTGCGGTCTTAGTTTCCTGTCTGCACACACCATGTAGTTACTTCTGGAAGTTTCGCACACTGTGTTACGTGGGGACTGTTAGAGCAGTTCCCTTTAATTGATGTGGTTTAAAGGAGTGTTATGTGTACTGGATCTATGTGCTGTAAATGAAACTTAGGTATGTTGGATATTGCTTTGTCCATTTATATTTGTTTGATGACTAATTTGGTATATTACATAATGTTATTGTTATTTTCAACGCTTCCATATAGTCTGATCGACATTCGGGGTTACCTCATTCAACCAATCGATGACGGGACCCATTTCTGAAGCGGTGGCCTCTGATGGTAGGATGATTTATTACATATGTTTCAATCGTAATTTTCAAGTGATGTTAAGCTTCAAATGCAACTCAAAATACACGTAATTGCAAGTGATCTACAATCCGCAGGTAGCAAGTATCTTGTTTCACTCAACAAGAACTGTACTAAGAAAAGCTTAGAGACGCTTTTGACTCTTTAGAAAAACGAAAGTGAACTTTGTTCAGCAATTCTCCTCTTTTGACTTCGCGAAAAAACGTTTTAAGTGAAAAGTAGATGTAAGGCAAAGAGATCCTCTTAGGAAATTAATGTTCTCTGCGGATGTCCTGGCGAGGAAGGAGCCTTTTTAAGGCTATTAGCCGCAAAAATAACGCAAGAGAAAGGACATAGGGGTGCTTTGCTTGTCATCTTACATATTTTTAAAAGTACATTAACGTCGTCTGCTTAAGAGACAGTGTTCGGTTCAATTTGCTCACTTCGTCCGTCTTATGCTCCTCTCCCCCTCTTCCACAAAGTGAGGATTATTAATACTCAAAAGCATAAAAACTGTTTCTTCTCTTGGTGGATTCAAACTTAGCAAGAAGAAATCTTACAAAATGCACAGAAAAATGCGTGCTAATGTGATGGTTTACCATATTTATTTTCACAAATTAAGGTTCTTTAATATGTAGTTCACATTTTTGTGTAGTTCTAAAAATTAAATTAAACAGTAAGAGAAATCTAAATTTTTAATATTACAGTATAGATATTTTTCCCACTTATTTATGGCCATTCAAATGTATGCACAATTAAATGAAACGTTACTTGCTCATTTCCATAGAGGTAGATATGTTTAACATGTATTTGCACAGTTCATTCCAATTGCGTGAGCTTCTTGTAATCATATGCAATGTTGTTATTGTTTTACCAGAGCTCAACATTCTCACAATAGTTTTTCTAAATGTATCAGACGATAAACTATTTTATAACTATAAATGAGGATTGTTTTAACGGCGAGGTTCTAAATAGCTGTACAGAGGAAGATAATGAACTAGTTATTAGACAGGAACATCGCCAAAGTAACCTAGAGATACTGATTCAACTTAAATTTTTTTGTTTATTTCTTAGTTCTTTTCACTACTGTTTTTAAATTCCAGGTTGCTTATATTTTGGTTCATTTTTTAATTTTAGCGTCAGTTTGGTGCAATGAACAGAATGTGTGACATCGATTTCCAGATATTACGGTGTCTTTGGATTTAAGCTTTATGAATTCTGAGAATGCAAATATGAGATATTGCTAGTGCATGAAAAGGTATCAGCATTTGGCAGATCTAAAGCGCGTCTCACGCTTAAAAGACAGCAATAGTTATGTTGCCACATGTACTCTCGCAACTTTTGACGGCCAGCTCAATGTGAATAATACATCACCAAACAGTGAAATATCTGCACTGCTATTTAAGGCTATTGTAAGACATTTATTTTTCACCTATACTTTATGTCTCCTCTAAGTATTTTTAGTATTTACTTCGATTAGTATAGTTTAGCTACGATTTTACAGGTATAAAACATACCTAATAAAACATTTATGTAGATGGAAAGTGATAAACGTTTTGTTGCTAAGGTAAAATCACTGTTTACCCTTGACAAACTTGCATTCAAAATAATATTTTCAAATAACAAAAACTGAACACTCCGCTTAGCTTTATTTCACCACGTTGCGTTAACTTATGTTTTTTAACTGCTTGCACACAATGTGATATGATTCTCTTTAGGAAAACACGGGGAATGCCAAAAGAAAGGGGGCAAATGGTAATATTTTTGCATACTGACGGTTATAAAGAGGCAAATTTCCACAGCCGCATAATGGGACGTACTATAGGATACAACCAAAAACCCCATTTAGTAACGGGAAAACCTCAGAAAAACCAGAGAACTAACCCTTGTATTATCGCCACTGAAAAGGTTAACACGTCAGCATCAAAGGCTGCGATAAGACTGCCGGTATTGAGTGTCACAGAAGGTACCATTGTCACGTTTTCTCCAAGCTCACTCGTGTTACATGCATGAACATTACCAAGTGAATAATAACATCAGCAACAAGGTTCTTACAAAGTGCAACAAGAGTACTACACAGTGCTAATAATAAATATCCAACCACATTTTCTAGTTACATTACGCTGTGTCTTCGCCTTCCTCGCTATCCATGTCATTTTCACTCACATGTATCACAAATGAAGCATTGACGTATGAAGCAAATCGCAGTTGAACACATCTTTCCCACACACACTCGAGTCTATATTCGGTACACATTCTCTCAACATTTTGTACACACTGTCTCTTATAGAAGGAGTCACATTCCGCTTTCTTACGGCATGATTAATGGGTGGCCATATCAGCTCAATCGAACTGAGACAACAGTGATATGATGGTAACCTGAGCACTTCAGGGCCATGATGTTTGACATTTCGTCTATTACATGCACTTTCACGTATTTTCTCCAAAAGCATGGCTTTTATAGGAATTAAACTGCGTAGAACTAAATTATGTTCTTCCATGAATCCGGTCATTTCGCCTTTTTTGCTGGATATGGTGGGCATTTTGATCTTAAGCCGGGAATGATAATTAGCATTTTCTAACACTCTTAGAAGGAATGATTTTCAAAAGTGTGTTCTTGAACCAAGCTTCAAATATTTCAACATTCGTCTCGTGATGTGAATAGCCAAGGATTCCCGAATATTTTCAGAAGCCAAATATAAGCAGCCCTCATTCCAACCTCTCGCCTCTCACCTAGACGCCTCGGGCTCGATCCCAAGCTACCGCATGTGAGATTTGTGGTGGACAAAGCGGCGCAGGGGCGGGTTTTCTCCGGTTTCCACCGCCATCGCATTTCACCGGTGTTCCATCTTCATTCCATGTATCACCAGTTTCATCGCCTGCGGTGTCAAAAGTAATAAAAGCGGGCGTTAAACACTACAAAAAAAAAAAAAAAAAAAAAAAAAAAAAAAAAAAAAAAACTGACAACCACTTGCATGCAAGATCATGATTTTTTTTCCCACGTGACACAACAGCTGGAAGGCATCAAGAGCAACTGCCGTCATTCCAAAGTTTTCTTACATCATAAGTATAGTAGCGAGATTGATTTAAAGAAATTATGATATCACTCCTGTCTAAAATAGTTTAGTCTACTCTAGTACACGTATCTACATGTCACAATCATTGCTTCTTATTTAATGTGCGAAAGCGGAACCCTAAGTTCACTAACAACTGTCTAACCGAAGGAAAACTAGCTGGATTACTGACTATTACTATTACTTCTAGCAACAAGGCCTCCACTTATTTAAGAATCCACAGTAAACACTACTTGCACCTGTGAGGCTCACAAGAAAACTAAATGTTTGAGATGAATGATAGAAAACAGCGTAAATGTTGCAACGCAGTGGTTTACGCTACGCGTAGTTAACGTGCTTCTGTCATTTGTGATTTCTACGCATTCATTGGCTGAAGTGACGCGCTCATTGTTACACTGCAAGACGTCGGCGACTTCCCAGTATAATCAGTGCGTTATCTGAGAGGTTTCTATCAACAAATATAAAGGGTAAGTTAATCTTTAAAATAGCACGGTAATACGCGCTGTAGCCTTAGTTATCGCGGTGGTGAGAGGATTAAAGCGATAAGAGAGCTCATTTTGGAAATCCATCAATATTTGCCTCCATTGCTCAAACAACATAATAGTAAACTCTGGAAATGAATGATCGGTTTTAAAAGATTAAAGTGATCAATTTGTAGAACTTGACCAAAAATTGTTAAACGTTTTTACAAAATAATATGAATTCTAAGGTCGTCTCCTTAGCGCGGTGGTAGCGCAGCTGCTTACCAAGCGGGGGACCGGGGTTCGATCCCCAGTACCGGCGTGGGGATTTTTCCCCCGCTGGGAGACCTGGCCCGGGGTGCACTCAGCCTCGTAAAGTCCCAATTGAGGAGCTAATTGATGGAGAAGTAAGGTCATGAGAACCGCATTAACCGGCCGGGGAGGCTCGAGGAGCTGGCCACGTCTCACCCTCCAATTCTGAACCACATCCATGACGTCTGTAATGGACCGAGATGGGGGACGCAGCGGCCGGGCGGTAGGCCAAGATTCTCCGTGAGCTGTGTGCTATGGAGTTATTAATATGAATTCTAACTTTAAGAAAGGTATCGTTTTTCCCACTTGGCGCATTTTAACTACCAATTAATTGAGGATATAATTGGGCAGATGCATACTCATCAAAAAGCACGCCCAACTTTAAACCTTGATTTTCTTTCACAACATTTTTCCCACAATTTTGTACATGATGCAGTTTTTTTACTAGATTGTTTCAAAATTATCATGCCACCTCTTAAAACTATATTAAGGAAAATGATCATGTACTTTTGCAAAACAATGTTCCAATTTTGAGAAACAAATCATTAAGTTTCGAAAAATCAAGAGTTTTGGAGAGTATAAAGATATTAATGTTTATACAATAATTAGGGTTAATGTTAAACATACCTATAGTGGCTCTATTTGTAAACTGGTTTACTGTAAAACCTGAATCTTAATCCGAATACTTTTAAAGAAATATCAGGCTGCTGATTTTATTACAACAATGAATTTAGACAATAAAAATTATTATTTAAATAACCATGCGAGCTAGAATTTTCATACATGACAAAATCCATGGAAATGAAAATAAATGTGGATCCTTTATTAATTGGTTTATTAAGTTTTTCTTTCCAGGACCTTTTATAATCATTGCCGTTCCAACTGGAATCCAAATTTGCAGTTGACTTGCAACAATATATGGTTCAAAAATTAGCTTTTATCCCGCGTCAATATGAGATTTAAGTTTTATTTTTCTCGTTACAGTAGGAATATCACTAAGGTATCAATAAAGTATCTTGTATACTGTGGATTTTCTAAACTTGAAGCTGCATTGCCTAAACAAATCACCAATTAAAACTACATTATTAAACGGTATGCGGAAAACCTCGCATTAGTTAATAACTATGAAACGTTGGTAATAGTGTAGTATTAGTGAAGTTTTAGGATATTTTTAAGAAATTAAACTTTGTTTTTCCCTCCCACTTTATGGACAAATGGATTCCCTTTCAGCCCTTTTCATTCTTTCATTTTATCCCTCCTTCTTCGCTGAAATATTTGATATGAGGTTGTCAAATTCTGCTGAGTCAAGCGGTAAAATATATACAAGGGATGACGTTGATCCACTTATAGTGGAATATACAAGTCTTTCAGAGAACATGTTGCCAACTGGTGATAAACGCGCGTGCATCATTTAGTTCTTATGAGGACAGTATTAATTTACTGCACCTGCTAACGTCTTATTCTGCATGAATGTTTGCATTACTCATAAATTCGTATAAGTGATTTAACATTGTAATACTGGAGCAATATTTTAAAACAGCTTACTTTACCACGGTTCGACACGGACTGTTCAGCCATGTTTACGGCTGGGGTAATGTTATTGCAGTTCTTCATGTTTTTTCTTCCATTTTTCACAGTTCATGGACACTCTCAATAGGATTCCGAAATAAATTGAGTTTTTGTTTATGGATGCTCTTTAACAGCTATAGTTCTCAGCGTCCCATTCTATAATATGTGAAATACTGTTTAATTTTTTTTTCAAATACCTCTTTTTAGGTTTTTGGTTCTTTTATGTGCCGTAAATCTACGATACGGGACCACTGGCTTTGCTTTCCACCGGAGGCCATGATAAGGATATTTACGCCCGGAAGAAACATCGTTCTTCGCCAGGTTTGAACCCGCTAACTCGGGAACCTGACACTAACATATGACCCCTAGATCACGGAAAACGACTAGAATTTCGTAAACCAGATCACGGAGGACGACTAGAATTGCGAAACCACATCCAGAGAGTGACTAGTATAGCGAAAACCACATCCGGAGAGCGACTATGATGGCGAAAACCACATCCGGAGAACGACTAGGATAGCGAAAACCACATCCGGAGAGCGACTAGGATAGCGAAAACCACATCCGGAGAACGACTAGGATAGCGAAAACCACATCCGGAGAGCGACTAGGATAGCGAAAACCACATCCGGAGAACGACTAGGATAGCGAAAACCACATCCGGAGAGCGACTATGATGGCGAAAACCACATCCGGAGAACGACTAGGATAGCCAAAACCACATCCGGAGAGCGACTAGGATAGCGAAAACCACATCCGGAGAACGACTAGTATAGCGAATACCACATCCGGAGAGCGACTATGATGACGAAAACCACATCCGGAGAACGACTAGGATAGCGAAAACCACATCCGGAGAACGACTAGGATAGCGAAAACCACATCCGGAGAGCGACTAGGATAGCGAAAACCACATCCGGAGAACGACTAGTATAGCGAAAACCACATCCGGAGAGCGACTATGATGGCGAAAACCACATCCGGAGAACGACTAGGATAGCGAAAACCACATCCGGAGAGCGACTAGGATAGCGAAAACCACATCCGGAGAACGACTAGGATAGCGAAAACCACATCCGGAGAACGACTAGGATAGCGAAAACCACATCCGGAGAGCGACTAGGATAGCTAAAACGATAGTCCCTATTTTATAAGATGACAGTCATTCAGTTATAAGCTATTAACACGCTCAGTAATGTTTTAACGCATCGTAGATTGTTTTGAATTTTGTCTAAGGCTATGGTCATGTAAATTTGGAACAAAGACAATTAATTGTTAATTCATATACTGCAGTGTAGCTCATACTTTAATTTTCGTTAGTATTTTAACTCTTCATAGTTTTTTCTGATATTTTTTCACACTTGACATGTTACCGGTACTTTAGTATTTGATGCCAAGGAGTACTACGAAAAACTAATTTTATTTATTTCCTCCTTTTGTTGAATGTTAAGGTTATACTGATACTTTAGTACAGTGACAATGCTGGTGTAGGCGGTGGTGGTGGTCGTCGTCGTGGTAAAGAAGATGGTGTTACTGAAGATCATCATGATGATTGCTGTGGTTGTGATGATACTGATAATCATTATTCCAGAACTATAACTGAGTTGCTCTATTAGAATGGCTTACAACTAAACATTTAAATTCTGCTGCTATAATAGTTGGTAAACGCCCTACAAGTGGTTATTTGGTCATGTATACTCATCGAAATGCCCCGCTGACAGTGTTGCATAAAAGGTATAATAACAAATCAAATTTGAGTCCTTATTGTGACATTATGGCTCATCTAGTAGAATGTGGTATCCGGGCTTATAGGCCGTGGTCCAGTAGATGAAGTTTCAAGCCACTCTAGTTGTAGATAAGCAAGAGCCGCTATCCTCCGAAGATGCCCTGTGCAGTCACGGGCGAAACGTCAGGTGATACTTCTTCATCCATTAAACCACGGCCTACAAACCCGGAAACCAAAGTCAACTGGATTAGCGCCGGCCGTGAAAGCATAAGCCTGTATATTAAGTTTTTTTTTTTTAACGAAGTGTATATTATATAAACAACCATTTGCACAATCTTGTACATATAAATGCACGAACTCATATATACAAAACAATGTTTTATTTTTTCACAGTTTGAATAAAACATTTGAGATTTTAAAGTGCTGAAAACAGTGCTTAATTCGTTCCGACTAACTGTATTTCTTGGTCACTCCCTTCTGTCCTGACTATGGGGAAGTAACAGAAATTACCACACAAATAGGTTCGGGAACCTAAAGCGCTAAGGGCATAAGGTAAATATATTTAAATTTCTTAAAGAAACTACTTCTAAAAGTATATCCTTAGAATAAAATCCTGCTAAAAAGGTATTCCACATAAAGCAAAATTTGATACTATAAAACATGCAGAAGTTTAAGAGAAGGCTTTAAATAGAAAGTTCAGCCAGGCAGCTTGACCCGCTTGGGATTCAAATTTGGATTACTGTGCTTAACTTCACATTTAAAGCGCGTGTAAGACCTCAATCATGCTTTTTTACGTTGAGTGTGACGTCACTTCATTTTGTCAAACTATGACAGTTTACCAATTGCATTAAACACAAAATACTATTTAATACGCCATAAAAAGAGTGCAATTTGCTTCCTTTCAACTAATAAAATCTAGCTTCAGTTCGGATACATTCGGTTATGGAAGACATTGGCTATGGATGACATTTCAGAAACCATCGAGGTAACTTTTTATTTAACTTTTAAATGGAAATAATATGCATGTTTGAGATTTTGCAGACCACTTAAGAGACAAGGGTTTTCGAAATAAGTGAAAAATAGCATAGTTTACTTCAGTACAACATCGTAAATATCAGTCTTTAGTATCTACATTCAAAGTGTAAAGGTTATAATTTAGATTTTGGACAGAAAATTTTATTGTAACATCAAGTCTTGGAAGAAGTATCTGGAAAAATAGAATTAAAATATGCGCATATAGGATGATATTTAATATTTCTTCACATCTATTGGTAATTATCATATATTAATTGAGAATACTCTGAGCAGCACAGTTATTGGCATAGCTATGCATTAATGTATCACGCTGTTTGCATCTACAGGAAAGTTGCAGTGTTACAGATTATTTCTCATTTTGTCACAATTGTCATAAATAGCGTATGTCTTGTGCAATAGTGGAGCTTTAACACAAATAACGTTACGTTAAGTCTTAGGCACAAACGGTACGAATTAGGAATTCCCGTGGCTTGATATTTTCAGAACGGCGTATAGCGCCTACCCATTTTCACCCTAAGTAAATTGAAGTCTAAACTTATCAAGCAGACACGCTGCGCCAGTGACACGAAAGAGATTCTTGGGGAAGTACCGGCGCTCACAGTGGCTTCCAGTCTGCCTTACCACAGCAGTGTACACAACGTAATGGGTTAAGCTGTTTTACGGTGTATTGGCTTCTACTCCATAATATTACTCGAAATTAAATTAAACAAAAATAAACATGTGCTTTATTCTTTACCATACTAGTGATTAAAGACAAATATTGCCTATATAATAACTGGAATTGAATGCAAACGCTTTGAAGTTCTGCAGCGCCATCTACATTGTTGAATTAATGAATGAGTGCTTTAAACTAGAATAACAGTTAAAAGCGTAGTGAAGTTGCGGAGTACACAGTGTTCAGATTTTCTATGGATGAAATACCTATACTAATCTCTGTGATTGAAACTGGTATGTATAACAAATGCATCAGAAGGTTTGAGTCCTAGAATGCAGTGCACTTTTATTGTTATTGTTTATTTATAGTTTCATCGCATGCTTATAAGAATAGCATTGAACGAATTAGGATTAAGAGTAGCATACGGATGGAGGGGATCAATGTTGTTATTGTACCTATGCCTCGGGAGGGAGGGCAGAAGGGAGAGGTTACATCCCGGCGGCCGGAGCCGGGCGCGTCGGCACAACAATGAACGGGTCCCTACAATTTTCCGATTAAAGCCTACGGACAGTCGGACAGGCAGACCGCACCACGCCCCACACAGGGCCCAACGCCCCTGCCAAGAGCGGTTCTCTTCCCATCAGGCAGCCGAAATTGGGGGTCGGAGAGAGTCAAAATGAGTATCCTTTTTCCCTGCAACGCTGCACCGAGCACCGTTACCGACACTTCCAGCCCTGCAACAAACCAACGGGATGAAGGATGAATGAAAATACAATGCTATTGACCTGGAAGAACAGGAACATCAGTGGATGAAAGAAGTATACCAGCATTCGCCTGGTTACCTGGGGAAACCCCGGAAAAATAAGGGTCAGGTAGGCCGGCCATGGGGATCGAACCCGCGACCTACGGAAAGCTTGTCATGGCCGGTTTGAACAAGCTACATTAAGCATGTCTGCAGTATAATCCTCTGTCCTATGGTCACAGCACAAAGATTAATACTGAGTTGAGAGCTATACTAGTGAGTACATGCTGTGTTTGCGATCAACACTGTACCAACAGGAGATTAATACTGAGTTGAGAGCTATACTAGTGAGTACATGCTGTGTTTGCGATCAACACTGTACCAGCAGCAGATTAATACTGAGTTGAGAGCTATACTAGTGAGTACATGCTGTGTTTGCGATCAACACTGTACCAACAGGAGATTAATACTGAGTTCAGAGCTATACTAGTCAGTACATGCTGTGTTTGCGATCAACACTGTACCAACAGCAGATTAATACTGAGTTCAGAGCTATACTAGTGAGTACATGCTGTGTTTGCGATCAACACTGTACCAACAGCAGATTAATACTGAGTTCAGAGCTATACTAGTCAGTACATGCTGTGTTTGCGATCAACACTGTACCAACAGCAGATTAATACTGAGTTCAGAGCTATACTAGTGAGTACATGCTGTGTTTGCGATCAACACTGTACCAACAGCAGATTAATACTGAGTTCAGAGCTATACTAGTGAGTACATGCTGTGTTTGCGATCAACACTGTACCAACAGCAGATTAATACTGAGTTCAGAGCTATACTAGTGAGTACATGCTGTGTTTGCGATCAACACTGTACCAACAGCAGATTAATACTGAGTTCAGAGCTATACTAGTGAGTACATGCTGTGTTTGCGATCAACACTGTACCAACAGCAGATTAATACTGAGTTCAGAGCTATACTAGTCAGTACATGCTGTGTTTGCGATCAACACTGTACCAGCAGCAGATTAATACTGAGTTCAGAGCTATACTAGTGAGTACATGCTGTGTTTGCGATCAACACTGTACCAACAGCAGATTAATACTGAGTTCAGAGCTATACTAGTGAGTACATGCTGTGTTTGCGATCAACACTGTACCAACAGCAGATTAATACTGAGTTCAGAGCTATACTAGTCAGTACATGCTGTGTTTGCGATCAACACTGTACCAACAGGAGATTAATACTGAGTTCAGAGCTATACTAGTGAGTACATGCTGTGTTTGCGATCAACACTGTACCAGCAGCAGATTAATACTGAGTTCAGAGCTATACTAGTGAGTACATGCTGTGTTTGCGATCAACACTGTACCAACAGCAGATTAATACTGAGTTCAGAGCTATACTAGTCAGTACATGCTGTGTTTGCGATCAACACTGTACCAGCAGCAGATTAATACTGAGTTCAGAGCTATACTAGTGAGTACATGCTGTGTTTGCGATCAACACTGTACCAACAGCAGATTAATACTGAGTTCAGAGCTATACTAGTGAGTACATGCTGTGTTTGCGATCAACACTGTACCAACAGCAGATTAATACTGAGTTCAGAGCTATACTAGTGAGTACATGCTGTGTTTGCGATCAACACTGTACCAACAGCAGATTAATACTGAGTTCAGAGCTATACTAGTGAGTACATGCTGTGTTTGCGATCAACACTGTACCAACAGGAGATTAATACTGAGTTCAGAGCTATACTAGTGAGTACATGCTGTGTTTGCGATCAACACTGTACCAGCAGCAGATTAATACTGAGTTCAGAGCTATACTAGTGAGTACATGCTGTGTTTGCGATCAACACTGTACCAACAGCAGATTAATACTGAGTTCAGAGCTATACTAGTGAGTACATGCTGTGTTTGCGATCAACACTGTACCAACAGCAGATTAAAATACTAAGCAAAAATTAATAAAACTAGAAGAAATAAAAGATACTCAAAATAACCCAATTAACAAACGCATCCATTTAGATTTACGCCTCTCGGGTGCGTTTTGAGGAGAGTAACCAACAGATTATGGAGGATTTGAACCTCTCAATGTGGTTAATTCTTGAGGGGAACGGGAAGCGATTCAAGCAAGTTACACAAATTCTTTATAATAAATGCTTGGTGGGCCCTCAGTTGTGATAATAAAGAAAACTATCATAGTGCGTCTTAGCTCACAAATTAGTAGCTAGATTCAGCTTACTAATATGTTGATGCCACTACATGTAAAATCGTTTTCATTGTTTCAGTGGCGGATTCAGACCAGTATTGGATGCAGGTAGTGCCCAACGAGGAACCACGCCAATATTCTTCCCGCCACACTTAACCTCGCATCTTACTTCGCAGTTTACGCCTCCGCTATTTCCAGGACTTAAAGGTAAGTCTCAATACAGTATTTAGTTCAGTGCTATAAGCCACGGCTGGTTTCTTATCCTGTAATGCTGTTCAAGAAAATATTACAGGCTGGTTTTTCACCTTCTTGCGGCAAGTGATTTAAGTGGCGAAATTTGTCTGCATTGTTTGTGTAAGTTTTCATTGTATACGTATTCTGTCTACATAGGAATCCAGATGGCTCTGAATTCTTTCAGTGGTAGGAATGAGTTTCCTGGTGAAGATTTTATTTTTCTACGGTTTTCCCTTATTATGAAAAGACAAACTCTTGGCTCTGAGCTCTTTGAGTCACGGTTTCATCTGTAGGATCAACATAACTTCTTTCATTGTTGATCTGAAGCGTTACAGATAATACAGTACCTATGTCGAAATATAACAATAATAATAATAATAATAATAATAATAATAAATTACGGCTAGAGAAATATCAGGAAATATGTGTGGCATTTCCCCATTAAAGGAAAAGCAATTGACAGAGTAGATTAAAATATATTTATGCATATTCACAAAAAATTATCATTCATCTAAGATATGAATGAACTCATCTGAGTCAAAAAGAGAAAACATAGTCAGAGGAAAATGGAAGTGCGAGAGACATACAATGGAGGTCCTTTATGGCCCAATTTTCTCAACACTTCTCGCAGAATTTGGTGGAAAATTGTTTCCATAACAGAAGAGGAATGATAGTGGGAGTAAGAAAAATAGCAGGTGTATGTCCTGCTGACGACATAGCACTGCCAGCAGAACAGGAAACCTTCCTAAGGAGCATCCAATGTAGATAAATTGCCTTAGTATCATATAACTATTAACGATAAATGCAAAACAACTGCACTATAGGCAGGCTGCTCCAACTCTACTCGACTGAGTTAAATTACCTGCGCATACTCTACAACAGACCTCAGAGTACGGCTGGAGGGAGAGCGTAATAGCCAATACACCACTGTGCATTCCTTCTTTAAAAACTGTATTCAAAATTTGCTGTCAAAACATTTCATAATCCTTAAATGGCTTTTGATTTTTATTGATTTTTGTTTAGTTTATGGTGATTTAGTTTCGGTGAAACAATTGGAAACGGTCCAGGAATGCTCTTGTGTTTGTCATCACAATCATCAATGACACACGTCTGTACCATATTGGTTTTTCAATTCTCAATGCCATTACTCTCCTAGTATATGCTGAGCTAGATTATCTGCGCTACCATAATACGTCTTTTTAAGTTAATCACGTTGGTATTCTACTGGACTCACTTGGAACGAGAACGAATAATGTTACTGCTGGTTTCTAATGGCTGCTTGGTGACCTTCGGTTTCAGGACAGATCTCATGTCATCTTCTGAAAACTCCTAAATCTTAAGCAGATATCGATAAATTCCTAAGTCCTGGAATAGCGTCTGGAATGTGTATTTTTGCTTATACAGAAATTAAGACTCTGTATCATTTCAGAACATTCTAGTGTCAGGATAAACTAACAGTAGACTTGAGGTCAATTATCTACTGGGTGTCTCTGAGATCTTAGGCTGACCTTGAATTATATTAGTTAATGGTCAAACTAGACAGCCCTACAGTAGCATCTGGATTGCATATTCTTGCTTATGTTTACATAAGTACAGTTCTGTGGTCAGGGCACCCTAATATCATTACTTGAGGTCAGTTGCCATAGCTCCTTCTGAAAAAGTCTTGCACAGATAGTATTGCTAAATCACATAAGTTAGTTCTAAAAACCCCTGACACCTTAAACTGATACTAACAAATCACATCAGTTAGTACTGGAGTAGCATCTGGCTTGCATATTCTTACTTCTCTGTAGTCAGGTGACACTAAGTCAATTGAGGTTAGTTGCCATAACACATTTTTAACAACTCTGTCAACTTAAGCTGATATTGATAAACCACATCAATTAGTGCTAGAGTAGCATTTGGATTGCGTATTCTTGCTTCTCTGTAGTCGGGGGACACTACGAGCATCACTTGAGGTCAGTTGCCATAGCATCTTTTATAAATTTCTGACAGCTTAAGCCGATACTGGTAAACCACATGAGTTAACGCTGGAATAGCATGTGGATTACACATTCTTGCTTATCTGTAGACAGGGGACACGAAGTCGATCGAGGTCAGTTACCATAGCACTCTTTGAAAACCTTTGCCAACTTAAGCTGATATTGATAAACCACATCAGTTTTGCTGGAGTAGCATCTGGATTGCACATTCTTGCTTCTCTGTAGTCAGTAGTCACTAGGTCACTTGAGGTCAGTTGCCATAGCACATTTTGATAAACTCTGACAACTTAAACTGATATTAATAAACCACGTCGCTTAGTGTTGGAGCAGCATCAGGATTGGATATTCTTGCTTCTGTGTAGTCAGGGGACACTAAATCAATTGAGGTCGTTGGCATAGCACATTTTGAAAAACTCTGAAAACTTGAGCTGATATTAATAAGCTACATCACTTAGTGCTGGAACAGCATCTGGATTGCATATTCTTGTCTTGCTTATGTGTACACAAGTAAAGTTCTGTAGTCAGAGTACACTAAGGGCGTCGCTAGCTTGAGGTTTATCCCAGCTCCTCAAGCGCCATATCGCACATGCTAATGGCATTACTTTGTCGTCGCATAGCTCAATGTATCACAATTTTAACGACGCCTGTCACCGCCAAACAATATTTCATGCTTAAAGAATCTACATCAAGGAAGATTAAGGAAATCATGCTTGCATTTGAAGGAAGTTTGCTGCTGCTTGCACAGTCTTAAATAACCAAATGCAAATAAATGGTAGGGAAAATGGTCTCTTTCGTAATGGATGATTATGAAAGGAGATGCTTTAAGATTTTGATTGACTCTTGTAACTGTAACAAAGATTTATTGTCTCATCTATTATTTGTTTTTAACTGGGTTACACAGAGCTGATGCTACTGTAATAGGCCTGAGTGACTTCCTTTTCCATTCCATATCGACTTATACAGTACGTCTTTCGTTATCTGGTGAAGCAGACATTATAGTGGCTGTGCATTGACATTTCCAATAAATCTTATCTGAACCCTAGAAATGTTTTTGATTCTTCAAAAGGAACATTTGAATTGCGGTTTTGCTGAAATTCCTAAAATCGTTAATCTTATAAGTTTTAATTGCTTCCGACATGTTATTCGGCTACTTGCAAAGAGCGAGCCTGTCTATCATTATATGCCTCTCACACTTTCATCACGACAACTTTACGTGTACAATATGTTTATAACGCCTACAATTAACTTATTGCGCTGGAAGAAAGGGCATGCTTAATGTTATTTCCAGTTATCAAATCGCTTTTCAATTCTTATTTTGGTTTCAGAGATATCTTCTGTGGTAGTTTTAGGTGACTCGTTCTATAAGAAACACATAAAATTATTGTGCGTTTTTGTTTTTGCAGTATAAAACAAAATATAACAATGCTTAGTTAAACTGTGAGTATTGCTTTCCCAGATTTAAGGTGATCCATCTGTGAAATTTCACTGATTTTTTTTTTTTTTTTTTCATATTTTAATAATACAAACTATTGACTTTAAGAAAAGATATCGTTGTTCCCCTTAGCTCATTTTAGCTACTAATTAACTGAATTTATAAGTGGTTTGGCGAATGATCATTAATAGGCACACTCAGTTTAAATCCGTGTTTTCTCGCAAACTTTTTTTTCAACACTTTGCCATAGAATGTAATTTTTTCCTAATTTATTTCACGCTTTTGTACTGGCTCTCAAGGGGAAATAGTCATTCATTTTTTTTAAATAGTGCTGCAATTTTGAAAAATCAATTATTAAATTTTGAAAAATCATGAGCTCATATGAAAAGTATTACATTATCTATAATAATTAGTCTAACATAAAAATATGATATGGTAGATCTATTCGTAAATATATTTTGTGTGTAACTAGACTTTTTAATATGAATCCATCACTCAATTATATTACGACAATTAATTCTTAAATAAACAATAATTATCATTTAAATAACTTACAAACTGTGGATTTTTCAACTGTCCAGATTTTCAGATACATTATGTTACGTAAAAGCTCCTGGTGTATCACATTTAAACATGCCCGATTCTGTATGACAATTGTTGTGTTTTATATTTAAACAAGCCTCACAAATGCTTGATAAACCAACAACAATAGAACAGTATAAATCAATTAAACCAGAAATTAATATTTTCATGACTCCGTTTTGTTACATCAGGTTTTGAGATTAGTATAGGGAAATTTCAGTGAACAGTTCATTGAAAGTCAAAAGAGGTTGTACGGGGTACCTATACTTAATGAGTGACAATTTCCAAATTAATCCATTTTTCATTGTTTCTTTATACGCAGGTAGGCGCAGCAGCACTGATTGAGTTGTCTTAAGCCACATTTTAGTAATTATACTTTTGTGGCGTAACATTACCATGTTGAAGCGCGTAGCATTCTGCTAACATTACGTACAAGTACCTCACACATTTGTCCTTATTAATTATGAGAAGAAACATTCTGTTTTCATGTATTTTTAATATTCGTTTATATATCCTTCATTAACTTCTGTGGTCTTATCGGTGTTTTGCTAGCTGAACTGAAGGGTTTCTTAACGTTGGTATTTCAGTTTACATATATTATTAAACACAAACACATTTACTCCGACGTTTATACTTCCAAACTCTATGAGGGATAAATAATGATTCTAATTAAAGAAAAATGCCCTGCCCCAGCCGGGAATCGAAACCGGAACCTCTGGGTGAGAAGCCAGAACGCTGACCACTCGACCGCAGAGGCAGTTATATATAGAGCTGGGTCAGGGGTCAAGAAATTGCCTGATTGATTTTCGGTGCACACAGAGTATAACTATGACATGATGGAGTAAGCGCCAGTTTCGAAAGGTGTTGCGTTATACAGCATTGCTGGCTGCCTGGTCTCCTTCAGTTCCTGTTAGTAGATAAACCGTGGACACTTAAAGAGAGCGCAGACTGAAAGATGTCGAAAATGCGAAAGGGTAGGCGTTGGACACTGAACAAACTTGCGGATGATTCAAACATATTCTGAGTAACAGGACGAGAGTCTTTTCTTTCGATTCAGCAAATATGTAGCTTGCAATTCACAGCCATGAATTCTGAGTGAGTTTGATTGATTTATGTTCATTGTCTTTTTAAAGCGTTGCACATTATTATCCTGAATCTTTTATAGCAATATTTGTATTTTTGTTTATAAAGGTATAAGGCCTTTTTATTTATTGATCATATTGTGAAAAATTGTTTTATTGTGTCACTTCATGAATTAGAACGATGCATATAATGCCAGTACATGAAATGAGCCAGTTTTGGAACATATTATATCTCAACGTGTGCATGCTTGCGCTACAAACCCCTCCTCAACAACCTCCATTAATACCGCTGACTGCTCTGTGTGTTTGTAACTGTGTGTGCTTCGGAACACAAAACCGAGCTCTAGTCTTCAACATTTTAGTTATAAACCTAAAAAATATTTTTAAATGCAATAACGATATTATTTAGCTGTAAAATGAGTGTAAAATGTTGGTGGTGTGGAATTTCGCTCCAGTATTTCAGCTTCCTAATGTAATGCTACACATTGTTTATTCAGTATTTAGAAACTGGCAGGTGTTATAAATATAGTTATAAATATAAGCTGAAAAATAGTAATATAGCAATGTAATTTCTGAAGTTGAATAATACATTATGAAAGTCTGCAACTTACACTCGAATGAATAAAAGGTGGCCCATTCCCTAGATTGTAACAGTGGTTTTCTCTCCGTGAAGTTTTCACATTCAAGCGACTAAACTTTGACCTTCCAGCCGCTATCTGTTCTCAATATGCCTCGTCTGAAAAACAAACTGGCCAATGAATGATATTTTATTCACTGTGAAATTAGCGGTAAGTCGCACACCCTCTCTATGAAACAGTTTCGCTAACGCACGTGAGATTTGTGGTGGACAAAGCGGCTCAGGGGTGGGTTTTCTCCGGGTTCTCCGGTTTCCCCGCCATTACATTCCTCCGGTATTCCATCTTCATTCCATATATCATCAATGTCATCGCCTGTGGTGCCACAAGTATTAAAAGCGGGCGTTAAACACTACCAAAAAATGTTTCGCTACAATTAGTACACAAGAAAAGGTTAACGCAATTACAACATTATTCGGCGTTCTAGAGGAAGGGGTGAAGATTTACTTGCATGTATTGTTAAATTGAACAAGAGCTACAACACTTACATATAAGAGACTCGTGAGAGGTTAAAATCATCGTCGTCATCGAAGGGGAATAACCAAAACGGCATTAAGTAAAGGACAAGTAGCATGAAAATACACGGTTTATGGGTAATATTACCCTTGGGAAAGTCGGCCATATTTTAGGGCAGGTAAAGTACCCCGCCAATTTAATGGCTATAATTATGTTCGGGGAAAGGTGATCATTTTTGTAGAGGGTGGGTTGAGATTTTATCATATACCAACCTAAACAGCTCCGTTCCATTATTGGCTATATCGTTGCACGTGAGTATACGTACCAGTGACCGAGCGGAATGGCTCACACGGTTTCATCTGTTGCCCTAATTAGGGAGTTCGCGGGTTCGATCCCCGTGGCGGGCCTACCTAACCCATGAGTTATTTTCGGGGTGTCCTCGAGTCGCCAGGTGAATGCTGGGTAATTTCACTTCATCCCCCGAATTTCCCGGTCCACCATTTCCTGATCCCATTATTTGCCTAGTCATTTCTTTCAGGGTTTAAGTACCAGGCGGCTGGATGGTGAATTGCGCATAGTAAATGGTTGTCCTGGCGTTGTCGTCGAGAAAACTCTGTCAGGACCCGTCTTAGGGTTTTATGGCTCCTCTGGAGGCTCGCCGGGAGGCTGGGGGCTCATGAGTAGGACCTAGGGCGGCGTCGAAAGTATTTGAACTGTAACCAATAGGGACTTTATCAATGATTGCGCCCATCGTCATCCGGATCTAGTCACTCTTCAGGTCTCTCTCCTCATCGCTTCCCCATCGGGTCATTTAAGTGACAAAGGGACACAAGGACCACTAGGGCCTACGTCCAGTGTTCTGTCCCACACTAGCCCTAATTCCAGTACGTCCCAGTGAAGGGAGGCAAACACCAGGATGGAGTATTCACGCGTTTATTTACTTTAATGCATGAGATCTCGTACGCTTTCCATTGTCGAACTTCTTCCAGGTAGCTATGAGCAAGACACAAAACACGACCGTCCTCTTTCACACTCGGACTGCATGGATGGGCTGCCCCCGGAAGTTTTTTAAGCCGCAGCCAATGTTAATGAGTTTGGTAGGAGTATGCTCCAGATATGTAACAGATTGTTTATTGAGGGGAATTACCCTACCTGTTGGGGAAGGGTATTATTCATCCCATTTATAAAGGGAAGGGAACTATTGGAAATCCGGATAACTATAGGGGGGTTACTCTGTTGCCAATTATGGGGAAAATTTATTGTAGAGTGTTATATAACCGGATAAAGACTGGGAATCTAAATTTGGCAAACTTTCAAAATTTCAAATGGGTTTCAGAGAAGGACACAGTACCATAGATGCCGCTTTTATATTAGACACTTTAAGGACGAAGCAACTGTTAGTTAAGCGGGGAAAGCTTCATTGTGCTTTTGTGGACTTTAAGAAGGCATTTGACTCTATCAGTCGAAATGCATTATGGTACAAACTAGGCAGAAAGGGGTTATCAAGTAAAATGGTTAGAGCATTGCAGGCAATGTATCAAAATGTCGAATTCTGTGTGAAGTACGACAGAAACAGAGTGTCCGAGAGCTGCCGAAGCTATAGGGGAGTGAGGCAGGGTTGTATTTTATCTCCCTTGCTATTTAATCTCTTTGTGGATGATATTATTGATACAATGATAGCAGAGAATATTCAAGCACCAGTAGTAGCGGATTTGCAGATCCCAACACTTTTATACGCAGACGATTTAGTATTGTGCTCTACGACATTAAACGGATTGCAACGAGGACTGGACAAACTTAAGAACTATTGCGCTGAATGGCTACTTACAGTTAATGTGAATAACACCAAGGCAATGACTTTCAAAAAGGGTTGTGTGAGGAGACTTGGACATATGCAGGACAGATACTGGACAATGTTAAATCTTTTGTGTACTTAGGACTCACATTTACAATGAACGGAAAATGGACAAAACACATTGACATTACGAAACACAAGGCAAGGGTGAAAGCGGCGGAAGCTCTCCGGATACGCTGCAGAATTCCGAATATCTCCATAGCCTTAATGGAAACTGTATACGGAGCGACAGTTAGATCCACGATGACACACGGAGGAGAAATATGGGGGTGGGAACAAACAGGGAATCTGGATCAAGTGAGGACCCAATTTTTGAAAGGAATTCTGGGTGTGAGAGGGGTACGGCAAACTGCGGAATAATGAGGGAATTCGGGGTGCATAGTGAAACGATAGAGTGCAAAATCAGAGCAGTTAAATATTGGATGAGAATCGTTCACGGAAACCAATCTCTAATTAGGGCAGTGTGCTACCGTGAACAGTTGCGAATGGAAGGTAATTTGACGTGGGCATCAAAATTAAAGAAAGGGTTGGAAACCATTGGGATGGGAGACATTTGGATGGCGGGGCAGGAAAACAGGTGAAGTATTTGGAGAAAAATTAAGAAACGTCTCTGTGATATTGACAGACAGCAAATAATTGCGCAATGCACAGAGAAGGTGTCATTAGAAGTACAGTCTGGGCTGAAATCGGAGTGGGGTATGGAGCAATACATCAAAACAGGTACCAAACTCATTAGAGAGGGGCTCGCGTGGATTAGACTAGGAGCATGGAGGAGCACGAAAATTTCTGACGAGAATGGTACGAGAATCTGTCCCATTTGCGAGGAGGAAGAGTCGTAGACTCACATCTTGGCAAGATGTAGGGGTACGGAGGAATGGCGGGAAAAATATTTGCCGCGATTTTTTACCACTGCGAATGTAGGGATAGAAGCATGTTGGACGCTACTGGCAGGCACGGAAAACATGGACGGGCTAGGTAAATTTATACTTAAGGCAAGACAGCTGAGATCTGAGGAGGCTGCCAATAGAGAAGGGGGGGGATAAGATCAACTAAACAAAAGTGACTACAATGTTCTACATACATATATATTATGTCATACTTAGGTAACTGTTGTGCTAGGGTTGTATATATTATGTGTATATATGTCTTTTAAGTGTAATTGTCTATTATAAGAGGGTGCATTTATGAAGGTGTACTCTGTGCTGTAAATTTAAATTGCTATATTTGAATATCTTTGTATCTTTTATTTTCGGATTCACTCTTACTTTTTATTGTTGTTTAATATTGCTTTTGACTGTGTATTTCCTTTGTCTTTTTATTTTCGTGTTTACTCTTTTAATTCTTTGTTGTGGTTGCTGTTTTAATATTGCTTGTAATGTGTCTTACAAAAGCACGTACGGTCTGTGGACCCGTGCGTCTGTTGAAATTCTTTGTATGATATTGCTATGTTAATAAATACACTTATTCATTCATACTTTAATGTACTCTGAATAGTCCGCTCTTATAATTTTAGCCCCATTTTGCATATGTTTTAGCCTTGATTAGTATTTTGGAATTAGCTATTTACACAATAAAGCACAAGTGTTTGAAATTATAATAGTATCAGTGTTTGGTGTAATCAGCAACAAATTGCTTGCAAAATATCAATATTCAGTAGAGCTAGTAGGGCTGTTGCACAAGGAAAACTGAAAATGAGTTTAAGTATGGCGCGAAATCGCGCGCCTTACAAGGGGCAAGGAAAGAGAAGCGGCCGACTTAAAACCATAGCCTCGCTGCTTGTGTGAAGTGTGTAGTAGCAAAAAGACTAACAGTAGAGAAATGAATCAATTGTTGTTCTGACTAGAAAGGGTTCGCATCTAACAGAGCCATTTCAGAAATGTGGTAAATGAAATAAGAGCCGTATAATATGTGACAGAAAGATACGTGCTTTACTCCTCTCTAATAACGACAAAACTTTCCGTGTGTGTAACAGCATTTTGCTCTATCTCATAGCTTATTTTCCCCGCAGCATGGCAGTCCTCAGGTGCGCAGTCTGCCGGTATAAATCCACACTCACGTCTTATGGTAAACGCCTTCGTTTACAAATTGGTTACAGGGGAATAACAAATTTAACCACTTCATCACGATGAGAAGAGAAACTTTGCTGTGCAAAGTAAGCCGTTTCGCTTGCAAGAGAAAATAAAATAAATATGGGTGCGCATTAAAACACAAAAATTAGCGGGCCGTATGTTACGAACTTGTCCCCCCTACCTATTTATAAACTGCTTGCGGGTTCCACAAATAACAACCGTGTAACGTAGCGTAACACTATTAACATACTTAACTTACGACAAGCCGTGAATTACCATTTCCTCTTTTGTCACGTTTATTTTTCATGCTTTTCGTTCAGCGAAACGTGCCTGAATAAATGAATTTGACAATGAGAAACACCACTAGGAATGAAATACAGGGAAGAGTCATTAGTTGCGCCGCGGAACTTTGAAAGCTGCAATAAATGGGTTTGTGCTAAGTAAAAGGCCGTGCAATTCCACCGAAGCAAGTACATGATGCATCCATAGGCACAATTTCCCATGCAAATTACAAAGGTTGCAATTATTCCAATATGCTTTATCGGGCAGGGCTTAACTGTTCCAAATACAACAAACATTCCAATTGGGGAATTTTGAGAATAACTCTGATAATCACAGGTTTCCTATAACTTGGAATTAATTAATTTCAAGCCTTTTGAAGCCAAGCTATTTCAAGTAAAGGAAGATACTTTCGTAAGGGGCCCCCAAAGATTTAAAAGCAATAAACACCCTTATTTTTCTTTTTACCCTCTAAAGAAACGAGTACGTTATAGAAATATTGTCTCAATACCCTTCTTGCCTTCTTATAATAACGCAAAATATTCAGTTGGCTTTGAATTTTGTTGAAAAACAATCAATTCTATAACAAGAATTAAGGAACACATGTTGACCTTTGGGAGTCATAAGCTAGCACAAATAAGAACAATTAATCCAGCCTTTCAAAACTTCTAAATTCCTGAATCACTTCAGTAATCCAACATACTGTGTTTTTTAATTATTCGGATTTAAAGTCTACATTTTATAGATATTGCAATGCTCGGGTGGTTTGAACATTTGAGAATTACAATTACCTTTCGAGATATTATTATAGGTATTATTATTTTATTACAATTCTACACCTTAATAAACATAATTTGGAGATGATATTATTATTATTATTCCTTTATTTATTTTCTGTTTTCTAATTTGTAAATGCTTGTTTTTGCAGCTTTCCCAGGCCTCTGCTCTTGTTGTCCGATCAAACCAATGTCGACCCTGGGACCATCGCTGCTGCAGCCTCTGGATACTCAACATCAATCGGCTGTGTCGGCTGCTGGCGGTGGAAACGGTGGTCCTGTGCAAGTCGGTGGTTCTTCCGGAAACGCATCCCAGCAGTCTGTTGCCGGAGATCAACGTTCATCGAGTGTAGCAGAATTGCGTCGCAAAGCTCAGGAACATTCTGCTGCACTACTTCAAAGTCTCCAGCACGTAGCCAGCTTCCAACAGCACGCTCTAAGCCAGCTACCACTTGGTCTCAATCTGCCACCCCTATCCACCCTTCAGCAGGCACTCCACCAGGCCTCCAGGAAACCTCAGCCAGAACAGGGCAATCCAGCTACTTCGCCGTCGTCCGGTGGAGCATCTCCCAGGGATTCCCAACAGTCTTAAACACCACTGTGTTGATCTCCTAGAAGTGAGCGAGTGTCACAGCACGCGTCTTCATAACACAAGTGCAGTTCTTGGTTATGTGGATACACAAGTTGAAACGCTGCCCACCACTAATTAACTGCAGTACTCGCTAGTAAAAGGAAAACTCTTTAAGAGCTGCTGTATACTAACATAAATTCCTCTGTAGTTTATTATATATTCATTATCTCAATATTTGGATAAAGTACATAATATGCTGTTGCTTTCTCCCAGTGACAATACATGGAGGTTTCAATGTGAATGCGATTAAGCTCTTATAGGCAGCGGCAACACCTATTATTTCAATGAACAGTCTTCTTTATGAAATACCTGCTTAAGAAAACGTTGTTATGCTCCTTTGTCGTATTTATCAGCACAATTAAGATATAATTATTCACAACAGCTGCTTCTTTTAAACACTGCCTCTTTAAAAGCGGAGGTTAAATTAATAAGAGCTAAAAGCTTGTTAGAAATACTACCAGCACGTTTTGCAATTATATAACACGAAGTGAAGCACTATACACAAGCACTAATTGCAAATATTCCCAAAGTTTCAAACAAAATTTTCTTATAAAACTGCATGTCGTCCAGAAATAAATAGATAAGTATATATACAGACACATAACAGAAACAAATACGTCGGTATTGTGTTGCTTTAAATAGAGGATTAGCAAATTAATAGCTAAATACCGAGATTGGTAGAGAAATTAATCAGTTATTAGTGATAAATAATATAAATGAATCTACATATTGTGTTTTATCGTAATGTGTATAGTATCTAATTTATCTGAAACGCCTGTCAGAGTTTCAAAACAAGAGGTTCTTATTTTCCTGCACTATGAAAACGTTTTACACGCTCATACAACAACTTTATACCAGCAACAATATTAACTTACACTATAAGAAGGTAAGCCAAAAAGTAAGATTCCGCAATTATTCTTTTGTAGCGGAAAGTTTTATTGTTCAACATGTTACTAAAGACATTTAAGAACTTGCCAGACCCCATCTTCCTTAAAGATAGGAGAGTGAAAAGTTTCAGTATTAATTTTTGCCGCCACTTCGCAATGTCTGCCATAGCCTCAGTTTGAAGGAAGGTGCCGCCATGCGCTAGTTTGTTAAGACACAGTGGAATACGGGAATCATGGACCCCTGTTACAAAAATACGTTACAGAGGAAACGTAAGAAGCAGCACGCACTTTGATAGACACAATGGTAGAAATAAATCATTAACGCTTGTGTCGGAAATATAACAACGTGGAAACATAAGTCGCAGTGCGCTCTTTGTTAGACATGGCAGAAGAGAGAAATCATAGACACCTGTGTTGGAAAATAGAACATGGCGGATACATTCATCGTAATGTTATTATTGCTTTTGGAGTACAAAATCAGAGGAACTTAACTTTTGTCGTACCTTCCTAAAATTAACGCGTATAAAGGAATGATTAAAGCTTATACACGTTTAAGTGATATTGCGAATTAAAATGCATATTTGCGCATCAAAACATGTTTTACCGGTTACTAAGTTGTTGTAAGACTCCTAACAATATTCTTCTGTCTTTAAAAACTAGTGTACATAAGAAAGAGACCGGAAGAGCTGCTATCTCAGTAATCTTTGCCTAATAAGCTAAGCCAGTATGTCGAGATTATGATTTTGATGGTGCTGTGTTAAAAAAGGTTTTCTCCTATAAGGTACACGTTTACATATTAACACGTAAAGAGAAACTTCAAAGCAAAATGCAAGTGTTTTTTTTTTTTAATACATTTATATGCCAAAATTTAACTAGGCAATACGGAGTATTTGCTAGTACAGTTTTAAACTTTCTGCTGCCTGAGGTAATATAGGAACGATTAACGAACCAAAATGGCCTTGATTTCAAAAGAGCCTTGCAAATTGCCCAGCTTTAATGAAAATTGGGGGTTTAATTTGTTATTCAATCCATATAGGTCAAGATGAAACGAAGTTCATGAACATGACTTTAAGCATAACATGCTATTATTATGGCACTGGTGAAATAAAAGCATAGCAATTATTACGACTGTTGTTAATGTTGTTTTCGTGTTTATAGAATATCTCAAATGTCACTGACATGAAATAATTGTTTTTATGAGAAGAAGCACTGGTCCTTTATTCAGAAGCTTACATACAGTAAGCTCTTGAAAAATTGTTGATATTGTAACAAGAAATGGCATTAAGACATTTCTCCTGTGACTTTACTGAAACATTCTCATAGATTTTAATTTCCGTTCTTTGAATGAAATTAACTTTATTGTTCTATGCAGAAAATCGTACTCGTCGCCAGAACACGTAAATGAAGTGAATTGCTTTACTTGTCATATTGCAGATGCTTTGTAGTGAGAAAGCCACACCAAAGTAATGTGAATGGATGAGGCCGAACATTGTGAAGTGTTGTCCCAGGCTCAAGGGATTCTGTATCTGTGCAATTCTTCAGGAATTCCTTTCCTGCTAGCC
This sequence comes from Hymenopus coronatus, assembly GCA_030762935.1. Classification (NCBI taxonomy): domain Eukaryota; kingdom Metazoa; phylum Arthropoda; class Insecta; order Mantodea; family Hymenopodidae; genus Hymenopus; species Hymenopus coronatus. The sequence continues at coordinate 362,553,957 of CM060900.1, forward strand.
CTTATAATCATATAACTCAACTAACCTAGCAATAATTTTCGTTGTTTTGAACGATATTAAGCATTTTCTGATTTCAGAAGTAATAATTATATGAATTGTACGCTAACATTGTTTAGAGTTTCTTGTTATTGCGAGACATTGCCTGTAGTTATCTGTAACCCTAATATCTCATAGAAATTTTAGAGCATGTATGTGATGTTCAGTGGCTAATAATAATAATACTGATAATAATAATGATAGATTATTAAAGACATTGTAAATGTTATTAACAAGATTAGTTAGCAAATGATTGAAATAAAATGAAAATAGAAACAAAAACTTATGTGGTATAGTTTTCTTCGTTTAAATAGAACACTGGGTTGTCAAAACTACCCTTGCTTTCCTTCCCTAAATACCTATTTCTTTTGTATTCATTCCTACAAGGAAATAAAACATTAATGTAAACACTACGGTTCTAATAACCTCAAAAGATAAATGTATAGAAGTAGTTATGTGTGTGTGTGTGTGTGTGCAAGTTACGGAGGAATATTCCATACTGCAGCCGTGAGTTTATTGTGCGTTAGACCCCTGAATGAAGGTTGAGTTGAGTGTAATTTCAGAGGGCGGCCGACATCCGGACAGGGAGAGGGCCGTCGTGGAGGGCCCATAACTGTTCTCAAGTAGTTCTTCATCTCGACGCGGGGAGAACCAGAATTGCGCCACTCAAGTCAGATTAAACACCTGAATCCGCAAACAACCGTCGAGAGCTGTATTTCTAGAGTGCAGTCACCCCTACGGAATGGTTATTCTGCTGCAGTCCTCGTCGATATCTACAACCTGAAAGAGACCAGTTGAGATGAAATGAAGATCAAAAGAAAGAATAGGAAATTCGGGGGACTGAAAATCCTCTCCAGCATTCGCCTAGAGAACCGGAAAAAACCCATGGGTCAGAGAGGTCAGCTGCGGGGAACCGATCCCACGATATCCCGAATGCCAGTCTCAGACGAAACACCTCTCGCGGTTGTAGTAGCAGCAGTAGTAGTAGTAGTAGTAGTAGTAGTAGTAGTAGTAGTAGTAGTAGTAGTAGTAGTAGTAGTAGTAGTAGGAGCAACAGCAGCAACATCATCAGCAGCAACAGCAGTTGAAGTTGTTACCATTATGGTTCTAAGGTGCACAACGCTACGGTTATTTTCTCCTTAAGGGAGTCCAGAAGTGATTTTTTAGCGATTTTGTTAAAAAAATTCGATTTATTTCAATTTTTAGTGCACAGATTACACTGTGGTTTAAAGTACGGATTTGCATTGATTGATTCTTCTACGGTTGGATTTAACATACATTTTGGACCCAATGTTTAGGTTAAGTAACAGTGTCAAATTTTAAAACCATTTTGTCAGGTTCATTTTTTTTATTTATTATTTTCCCAAATTCAAAACGTATCTTCTACTACACATATACACCTAGAGTTCTGAAAATTTCCCCCAAAGCAGTAAAATGCGTGTAATCAAATATCAGGTTGGAATTTTGATATTCATTATACATTAGTTTTAAAAACTAATTCCCTGAATGAACTTCTCAGAAGAATAAATAATGCAAATTTGCCAAAATCGCATTAGTATTCATGACCTGGCATTTCTTGTCCCTTGATTAATTTTGAATATTGAAAAGTATCCCAAAATATTTTCAGAAAGTAAAGATGAAGTAAGTTGTTAATTTTACATAATCTCCTAAATGGAGATTTCAAACTCCCGCATTCAAATTTATTTAAGTTGAATGTTAGGTTTCTCCTGTTCTTCTTATAGTGGTGTAAGTTTTGGTTTTATGTTGAAAACACATTAAGCTTCTCATGCTTAGCTAGAACATAAAATATAGTTTTCCCCAAATAATTCGTGATTCTAGGAGCTACTGTGGTTTTGTGAGCCGCTATAACTATTCATTATGATAATTGCTAGGATAAAGTTTTTTTTTTTTTTTTTTTTTTTTTGGTAGTGTTTAACGCCCGCTTTAACTACTAATGGCATCGCAGGCGGTGACACTGATGATACATGAATGATGATGGAGCACCGGTGGAATGCGATGGCGGGGGAAACCGGAGTACCCGGAGAAAACCCGCCAAAGCGCCGCTTTGTCCACCACAAATCTCACATACGGTCGCTTGGAATCGAACCCCGGCCGTCTAGGTGAGAGGCTAGTGGTCTAACCACTCGGCCACGGCGCGGCCAGGATAAAGTTTCCTTTTGAACTTTTCCTTACACTAAAATAGTAAATAGCAGGCAATTTTTGATATAATGTACTCATTTATGCACTAATTTGATTAAGTGCATTCATATTTTATGTTTAACGTTCGATGTTAAAGTTTAAGTTTGCAGAGATGATGAAATAAATGCTCAAATCAATCAGGGCCCATAAATCCGAGAGCTAATATATAGAAAAACACGTGCATTGCCTACCCAGTCGTCTTTGGAAGAAGAAAGGGCAGTGTGAGCGTTATTGATAGGATCACCGGCTTTAATTACTAATGGAAAAACCCTACTAATGTTTACAGATGTGGTTGTGGTCAGGTTTCAAAGGTTCCATTCACTTTGTTGCCGGCTGGGTAGCTAATGCACGTGACTTCTATAAGTTAAGCTTCTTAGGATAGAGAAAAGCTCTGACAAAACGTTTCCTGATAACTTAATACAATCCAGATTGCTATTCAAAACTTTCGGTTTAAAATGCAAACACAGTTTCACGAAGTTGTGCCTTTAAATATTTTAAGTGGTTAAAACTTTCATCAAAACTAATTCTGAATGTTTCCATTCATATTCGTATGATGGTTTGTTAGTTTTGATTATGCAGATTGTAGCTTTCAAAAATGTCGCCACATACGTTGCATATGGAACTTTGGCAGTGATCTTGCCTTCATCAATATGCTGCATGCTCGCATTCATCAGAAAGTCTCATCAGCATAAGGAAATGTGTGTCATCCGCTTTTTAGGACATAATTCGGGTAGTTAAATAAATTGAATATTCACTTGGTAGGGTAAATAATCTGGTTAAGTGCTCGTATTCTGTTCTAATCATAAGGGTCACAGAGAAACTGCTGCTTGCTATCCCTGGCGTAAATAGCTTACATCAAGAACAACTTAATTATACAGGTTATTTCAAAACGACACCGAGCCAAATTGTGGACGTTGTTGATTAGATCCTATATGATAGAAAATATAGTTTTCAACTTCAAAAGGACTACGTCAATAAACACCTCATGGTCAGCGTGGATACGGCAGTTCACCAGGAACAAAACCGCGTGCCTGGCCCACGCCATCGGTATTAACGCAGGTAGGTTGGGAAGTACCGATCCGAATGTTTTAACAGTGGTGTTGCAACCACACTGGAGGCCTCGGAGTGGTTAGCTAATATTAAAGGACTTGTTATCTTACGAAACTCTGCTAAAGAAACTATACATTTAGCTATTTGTGTACATATTTTTCCAGTTTACAATTTCATCATAGCAAACAAAGAATGAAGGAAAACGCCTGGGAAATAAGCTGGGATACACATGCCACTAATACTGTCTTTAAGGGGAAACGTATCACCAAGGAACTGATGAAAACAAAACAGAGAGAATACTACCAAAGATTTGTAGATAAAATTAAATCAAAATAAATATCTTTTGGAGTGAGACAAGTAGTTTATTTCACTGTCCTTAACTCCTAATACTGAATTAACAATTTATACATTTAAGAGCAAATTCTTGATGGCATTTAAAATAAGCTATTGGGTAATAATAAAAATACAGGAATTAACACAGTGAAGTTTTCTTTCGTTTCTAATTTAATTCGAGCTTAACTAATACTCTTGAGACTTCATTTATATTTTTAAAGGAATTGAAGATCATGATTTCGCCACACTTCGTGACATCCTCAGTTCTTTTGCGTGACTGAACCACGTGACTTGATGGCGTCTCGTTTCTCTGTCGTTTGACGGTAAGATTGACTAACTTCGAAATCAGCCAGTTGTCTATTTTTTGTTTCAAAATTCATTAATTCTTGATCTAACCTGTACGTAAAAATAATTTTTCCATGTTGTCGGTTCTGCTTATTCAATTCAAGTTTTGTGTCATCGGTGTCCGCACATTTATGACAAGAAATCACGAAATTAACTGAGACGTCACTTTATTAAAATCAGGTAGGACCGCAGCAGAACCGACAACACGGAAAAACAATTTTTGATCAAGAACTAATGAGTTTCGACACAAAAATAAACAACCGGCTGATTTCGAAGTTCATCAATTCCACCATCAGAGGGCAGCGCAGCGGAGCAGAGAAAGGAGACGCCATCAACTCACATGATTCAGTCACGCAAAGGAACTGAGGATGTCACGAAATGTGGCAAAATCGTGGTCTTAAATTCTCTTAAAAATATATATCAAGTAGTTTAAAATTGAAACCAATAACAGCGAATATCTCGCAAACGGTTAAGTCTACAATAAAGTATGCGACATAAATTGTGTGCTTTAATGAGATCTACATCTGTAGCGTAGTAAGCTTTTGTCTGTCTCTTACGGCTTACGAGTTATGCAAAAGTCATACAGAATGAAGAGGTCTTTATGAAATTCAAGGTATTCCCAGAATATTCAAGGTATAAATTCCCTTTGTCATGAAAATATATTAAACAAACGCCATTTTAATCAAAGCCGTTTGAGGAAAGCAACGTTTTCAAAAAAATTCTTCATGTAAAGCAAACTTGGTGGTGGGGGGGGGGTTTCTTGAATACCTTTGTGTCGTGTCGTTGGCTGATACTGAACTTAAATATCAAGTTCGGTATTTAACGGACTTTTCGTTTTTGAACTATGCTGTCCAAACGCGCGCGCGCGCGGACAGGTTTCTAAAATGCTTTTTCTATTATTCAGGATAACTCAAAACATGTATTTCCGGTGCTATCTCGGTGTCGAAGTTTTGGGTGGAATACAATACTGTCTCAATCTACTATGTACATTATACATAACAGCTAGAAAAGGTAAAAATTTTCCGGGTAATTCTTTCTAACCGAGATTCGAAATCGTGACCTCTTGAATGTGAGGGAAACAATTCGTTTGAAGCAAAAAAACCCAAGGAAGACCAAGAGCCGGAACAGGCCAGAAGGCCTATGCCGTGAAGTTCATGATAATGATGCAAACAAAGGATAGATATATTGTACTGTATTTGACAGAATGTCTCCCATTTTTAATAAATGTCGTATAATGATTTCATATACACGATTAAAGGTGTAGCCTCGACAAAAATAACTTTACTAATACGTACAGGTACCTGAATATACTTTGCTTTAGTAGGTTTAATCGTTTTGTAAAACTGTACATTTTTGCTCTCTTGTAAATGGCACCATCCGCTTCGAGGCAAGCACTGCGCTCATATGTAAACAAATCATTTGCCCAATCACCGCTGAGACGTCCACTATCTCAGACAAATCTACAGAAATCGAAATGTTATCCCGACAGGCATGAATTTTACTGAAATGCTGTACTCGTTCAAGTAATAGTGAAAATTCAGTCTCCCATAGTTATGGAAACAGAAATATGAAACATTCGAAAACACGTATTTTGGGGTTAAAACAATGCTGACTCCTTTAATAAGTAAATACTAAAGACACACGATGACACATTATTAGGTCCCATTACGACCTAAAACAAAAGCAATTGCTTTTAATACACAAACACGTAAAAGACTTCCTCTTTGGTAACTCCAGGTGACTCCTCCTATAACCTCCTTTTCTCCTGAAAATGCCGGCCCCGGCCTCAAGCTGAGAATGAGAACACGCAACAAGGAGGTTTTGAGTGGCCCGCGGTGTTGACATGTTTCTCCTAGAAATTAAACTTTACATGGTTTTTAACATTACATTCTGGTTAAATCAATTCGAATTTAGATAAAGAAACATTACAGCAATGTTCACACTAAGTTTACGGGACCGTTAGTGAAATAATAAACCAGTTAGGTTTACTCCAAATATTTCACACATTTTTTTATCGCCTTTATAGGCAATAATTAAATTGAATATGTTTGTTACACTCATCATGTGGAAGCCCTGGTTAACGTATGGTTGAAGCAGTATCTTCCCCCTGTATAAATATGTTTACAAAGATATACGAGCGCAAATGTAAAACTTTAAGACACTACATTACAGATATGCTTATAGGTTAGCAGTCGCTATTTAGGTAAGCGTTTCTTCGAAAATTAGCTTTTAATTACACCATATGAAAGCATTAATGACAGAAGCTACTGAGGCCTTTCGGGTCAGTACAAGCACCTAGTCAAAGGCTGCTGATTTAGATAGTGTTTTAGCGTCGACATAGGTTACACGGCTGAGCATGCATACAACCATTATGTACACCCATACAATCTGCGTATCGCTTTCTCAGCAGCCAGTGTCTTTCAAAAGTTTTGTAATATTATAGTTAAATGAGCGCACTCCTACGGATTTTGAGATCTTCGGCCCCCGCCTAGCCAACATAATCACCGCCCCCGCCACCACCCACCGAGCTAACACCACAGCTGCTGCTACTGCTAATTTTGCTACTTCTACTGCTCCTGCTACTACTATTATTATTATTACTACTACTGCTGTTACTACCACTACTGCTACCACTACTGCTGCTACTACTGCTGTTACTACCACTACTGCTACCACTACTACTACTACTACTGTTACTACCACTACTGCTACCACTACTGCTGCTACTACTACTACTACTACTGCCACTGCTACCACTACTGCTGCTACTACTGCTGTTACTACCACTACTGCTACCACTACTACTACTACTGCTGTTACTACCACTACTGCTGCTACTACTGCTGTTACTACCACTACTGCTGCTACTACTGCTGTTACTACCACTACTGCTGCTACTACTACTACTGCTACCACTACTACTACTGCTACTACTGCTACCACTACTACTACTACTACTACTACTACTACTACTACTACTACTACTACTGCTACCACCACTACTACTACTACTACTACTGCTACTACTGCTACCACTACTACTACTACTACTACTACTACTACTACTACTGCTACCACTACTACTACTACTACTACTACTACTACTACTGCTATTACTACTACTACTACTGCTACCACTACTACTACTACTACTATTACTACTATTACTACTACTACTATTACTACTACTACTATTACTACTACTACTACTA